>CP119839.1:249963-606629 GCA_033953505.1 Leishmania tarentolae
GTGTGTGTGTGTGTGTGTGTGTGTGTGTGTGTGTGTGTGTGTGTGTGTGTGGTGTGTGTGTGTGTGTGTGTGTGGTGTGTGTGTGTGTGTGTGTACGTGTGTGTGTGTGTGTGTGTGTGTGTGTGTGTGTGTGTGTGTGTGTGTGTGTTGTGTGTGTGTGTGTGTGTGTGTGTGTGTGTGTGTGTGTGTGTGTGTGTGTGTGTGTGTGTGTGTGTGTGTGTGTGTGTGTGTGTGTGTGTGTGTGTGTGTGTGTGTGTGTGTGTGTGTGTGTGTGTGTGTGTGTGTGTGTGTGTGTGTGTGTGTGTGTGTGTGTGTGTGTGTGTGTTGAGGGTACAAGTGAAGAGACTGAAAATATGTCGAAGAGTAGCAACAAGAGATAGTGTAGGTGTGGGCTGGGCTAGATGAATGCATTGAGGTATGCGTGTGTGGCCGAGCACCTGGAGCAGTGGCCGTCTCCCCCTCCCCCTCTCTTCCCTGCTGGCTGCCTTCCACATACTCCCGGGCACAATCGGCGAAGGTTGCTCATTGCCCACCCCGTCCCTCTCTCTTCCAAGTCTCCCACCCCACTCTGCACTAGGTCGCTCGTGTCAGACGCCTTCATTTGTGTCTTTACCTCCGCACCACACACCCGCAAGCGAAAGGAAAGGAATTCGGTAAGGCGCTAACAAAGAAGTTCCGCATGCGCGTGCCACACCGTTTGCCGCTCTGTGGCAGCCCGTCCCGTGTGGGGGGAGGGGGGGTGCCCGCGTTGTAGTCATCCTCTCCAGAAAAGATGGACTCCCCTTCCGCGTCGAGTAATACCTTTGAAGCCTCCCTCATCTACGTCCCCCCCCACACACACACCAACCTTCCTCCTCTCCTACCTCCCTCCCTTTCCCTCACACGTGGCTTTGTCTCTGCCTCTCGCACATCATTCTTCGCCACACATACGCGCGGGCACACGTTTTTTTTTTTTTTTCACACACCCTTTTTCAGCAGCGTTTATTTATTTCCTGCGTTTTAGGGACGGGGGGTTACTCGGTAGCGCCATCTCTCTCGATCTCCTCTCCCCCTCCCCCTGAGACCTTCTTATAGTGGCATCCCTGGCAGGCGCGGGCACACACACACACGCACGCCTACACAGACGAAGACCTCCAAGCAAGTTGCTGTGGCTCCTCTTCCTCTGTGGCATGCCTGCAACATCACTCGTGTAGAGAGCGAACTCACCTGTTTGAACTTCACAACGAGGACACCGCTCGCTCGCCTCCTTCCTCACTGCACACACACACGCACACACACGTACACACACACACATATATATATGTGTGTGTACGTGTGTGTGTCGAGGCACGTCTAGCCTTAGTCGCGGACGGCCTGTGTTACATCTTTCTTCTCTCCCATTGCCTTGTGGGGCTGTACTTCTTCCTCTGCCGCACCTCTCCTTTTGCCTCTCGGTACCACTACCGCCCGCAAGCTTTGGCCGTGCCTGCCCTTGTTACCTCCTCACCTCCTGTCGCTCTCCCTCCCTCGACCCCCCCCCTCCCTCCCCCCCTACACACACACAACCAGCAGCGGCACCCATCCACGCCCCCCAACCCCACCCCTCTTTCTCTCACTTCCTTCGCCCCTTCGCCATCTTGTGCGTTTCCACCACGCCTCTGTCTTCGTATTTCTGCGCCCTCTCCCTCTTCCCCTCCATCCCAGGCCTCTCAGTCTCTTTCAAGGCGTACACCCTCGCTGTTCTCCTCTTCATCGCGCCGGCTCCCTTTCTGCACGTCACACGCTGACGCTCCCCATTGTCATCTGCAGTTTTTTTTTTTTTTTTTTTGGGGGGGTACTGAATATCTCTGTGTTTTCCTGCGTGTTGTGCAGCTACGTCTCTGCGGCCTGCGAGCCCGTTTTCCTCTCTGCCTCCTCCCCCCCCCCTTACCTCCCACATCAACCTCACTCAGCGTCTCCCTCACCTCACAAGTGCCTGCCCCTTCATCATGTCTCCGCTCGACGCGTGTCTGGAGCAGTACGAAAAGGATCTGGCTAGCCAGACCCACTGCTGCGTGCTGGAGCACATCACGGAGGACAACAAGGCAGCTAATCGAAAGGTACTTGAGAAGCTTCTGTGCTATCAGCGGGATATCGACACGAAGGGAACGCTTCCCTTCGAGTCGGACCCCACGGATGATCAGAAGAAGTCGAAAAACAACAGCGCCGTGCCAGCGTACCCGGAGAACTTGACCATTCGTGATCCGCGTCAGCTCAAGCAAGTGCTGCCCATCCCCGACATCCACAAGGTGTCCGACTGCGACCTCATTTACCGTTTTCTCATTGCCCGGCGCATGGACGTCAACCTCGCCACGAACGACATCTTGCACTACATCGGCTTTCGCGAGAAGTACAACCTCGATGCGATCCTGTGGGACCGCGAGGTGGAGACACTATTCAACGGTCTCGATGGCGAAGAACTGACTCAGCAGGTGATGGAAGAGATGAAGAAGCGCAGCACCCCCGCGGCAAAAGTCAAGATCACCCGTCCACTTCTGCAGGCCGGCTGGGCAGCGTGGAACTGTGGTGTAGACAAGTGTGGCCACGTCGTGCTTTACCAGCGGCCGAACCCGAGGGAGCTGGCGATGCTCGAAAAACGGTGGCCCTACGTCGAAGGTCAGTACGACTGCCGAAACCCGGACTTCCACTCAGTAACGCCGCCTTACAGCAATCTGCTGCCACGGGTGTACTTGCGAGAGCTCGAGAAGGGTCGCCGTATCTCACGGCTGCTGAATTACAACCAGCAGTACATCATCCGGAAAGGTATTCATGTGGAGACCGCGGCGAATCCGACGTTGACGAGCACGTTCATGGACAACGGCGGCGGTGTCACCTGCCTCGTGGACGTTGGCAGCATCAAGTTGTCTCACCTCACCTCCAGCAAATGCAAGAAGGCCTTGAAGCTTTTCCGGGTCCTCTCCCTAACGGGGCAGAGTTTCTATCCAGAGAACATGAACCGCATGATCATCATCAACGGCGGATTCGTCTTCAATATGTTCTTCAAGCTCGTCCGACCGTGGCTCGACCCGCAGACGCAGAAGAAGATCATCCTTCTATCTGCCACGAACAAGGCGACCCTGCAGGAGCTCAGCAGCGACTCGAGCCACCTGCCCCGCAACCACGCCACGAGCCTAAGCGAAGAGAGCGATGACGATAAGATGCCGTCGTCTGGGGAAGACTCGGAAAAGGCGAACTATGCACTTCTCCACGCACTGACTGAGTACATCCATGAAGACTTTATTCCTTCGTGGTACGGTGGCCGCCTGCCCGTCGTTGACTCGCCTCTATTCTACGGTGATCAACCGCCGAAGCGCCTAGCAGAACACACAGGGTACGCGGCCGCCTGCGAGCGTCTGCGTGGCCGCGTCGTCCCTCAGCTTCTGCCCGACGCGTTCCTCTTGGCCAACGCCCAGGAACGGCAGGGCGTCTGTCGTGAGGAATGGGACGCCTTCTGCGCGATGGCAAAAGGGAAGCTTTTCCGCGAGCCGGCCAGCATACAGAGAAGCAGCCCTTCATGACCTCCGAGGCATTCGCGGAAGTGCACGGGGGAAGAGGAGAGGTGTATCGCCCCCGGTTGCTTCTTGTCGCCCTCTCGGCATGCGCGTTCATGGATGAGCCAGTGCACGTCGGCCAAGCTACTGAGCACGCCTCTGCCTGCCTGCCTGCCTGCCTGGCCTGCCTCGGAGTGGAGGAGTTCCCGTTCTCCGGACGCTGTACAATGGCAATGCTGCGCAGGCCGTACATCGGTACGCCTATATCTCTATATGGATAAATAGATGCACCGATGCGTGTATTTCTGCTCCACCTCAATGCGCCTTCTCTCTGCCTCCACCCCCCCCCCCTCCAATCGCCCCTGGTGGCAGTGACGGGGCACACACACACACACGCACGCGCGCACAGGGAGGTGCGTAGCATCTCCAGGTCTCCCGTACACCCACTCTTCATCCATGGGGAGGAAGTCGAGCAGCCCCGCCATCCCTGTCAAACGCCGAGCACTTACAGCACGGGGGAGTCAGAGCGAGGCATCGTTGCTGGTATCAGCCGCGGGGTGCTGGGCTGTGGCTGCGTGGGAGTGGCCTCCAGCAGCGAACGCGTCTGAGCACTTCATGTGACGGGCAGAGCGCCTGAGTGGCCACCCCGAGGTATGCACCGAGGGTGGCGCGTTGCCGTGACGAGTGTATCCACCGCGGCGTCGCGCCACAGGAGGGGGGGGGCAGGGTAGAGGAGGCGGGCGCTTTCGAGCATGTCCTATGGCAGCGAAAAGCAGCAGACGCATGCACACATTTTTTGAATATATGAAGAGAGAGAGAGAGACAAGCATACATATATACACATATATATTGTATGGCAGTCCATGACCAGTTGCCTTTACATGCTGGCGCGTCTGTGTGTGTGTGTGTGTATGTCCCACTTGTGTGCCTTTTCCGCGTTTTCTTCGCTCGTATGTCTGTGCCGCTTTTCTTGTGTTTTTGATATATTCTTCGCCTGTGTAACTATCCTTTCATTTTTCTTTTATGCTCGTCCTTGTGTTTGTTGCCACCACCACCACCACCCACCCACCCACATACACCAGCCGGCCAGCCGGCCCACTCCTGTCGTACGCGCATGTAATGATGAGAGAGGGGATATATGGCTCGCCGTCTCCGTCGGTGGGTGGCCGGAGCTTGTGTTTGTGTTTTCTACGCTCATGTCTTCTGTCGCTGATGTTCGCTACCATGAGCATCCCTCGAAGGAGAAGTGATGTGCGGCTTTGGAGACAGTGTGCACCGCGCCTGCATCTGCGTGCGTATGTGTGCCGATCGCCCTGCTTTGCCCCACATGTCCGCCGGTTGGTCTCCGTCTCGTGAATTTTTTTTTCGTGGTTGTCGGGAGAGAAAAGTGGTGGATGAGGGAGATGGAGGGAGGCCTTGCCCAGTGGCCTCTCATGTTTGCCATCTCATTTTGTGTTCTCTCTGGGCAGAGTGTGCCTGCATTCTCCAAACCGTACCTCGCGCTAACAGGCACCTCGGTGGCAAGACGGCGATGGCGAATTCGTGTAGGCACTCCTTCTTTCGTGCCTCGGCCTGCATGCAACTTGGGTTATACGTCGAAAAATGCTGGAGACAGATGGGGAGGGAAGCGAATGTCACGCGCATGAACAGGAGCAACTGCCGAAACGATAAGAAAAAAAATATATATGAAAATGGCACATCGACTGCGTCCACATGCCAGTGAAAGGCAAGGAGGGAGGAGGAGTGCGTACGTGCATGGATGCCCACGCCTCACCAGCGCGCACGCCCATCTACACACCTTCGATACACACGGTTTTCGTTTGTTCCGCGTATCCTGGCCGCACAGCACTGTAGAGCACAAGTGTACTAGCAGAAGGGGATGTACTGCTTGGCAACTCAACTGGGTAAGCCTCCGGTCACATACGAGGGGACGCGTGTGGCCCCTCGACGAACAGCATAGGGCGAGGACTGCAGTGTGCGCCAGCACACGCACACTGGCGACGCTTCTGCGCCGCGTCACATTAACAGCTCACGTCTACCGCGTGTGCGTCACAGGTCGAAGTGCTGGGCATCCACACACACACACACACGCACGCACACACGAGCACGTGGACGCGCGCAGACGCATGCGTTGCCTCCCCTTCTTCGCATGATTCTCAATGATCTTCCTCCCTCACCTCGCTTGCCACATTGCCGGCTTCGCATCTGCGCCTTCTTTTGGTCCTGCACCTTACTGTTGACGTTGTGGGACTGCCCACAACACACACACACACACACAGAGCAAGGGCTCGTATGGTGTCCCCCCCCCCCACCCTACTCAGCAGTTTTCTGTGTGTGCGTGTGTATTAGCGCGCAGATATCTGTCTTTTCCCCTTTCTCATCCAAAGTAGTCATGTCACAGCCGGCGACGGCGGTGCCTGCCCCACCTCCGCCAGAGGAACCGTTGGCGTATCCCATCACATTTTCAAAGCGAGTCGAGGAAAGCTCTCAGTCGGAGCCTGGGGTCGCCACAGCAGCGTCCTTCTCCAGCCTTCACCAAATATCAATCTTTACCGCGCTGCACTGGCTTCTGCCGGTCTATGAGCTCGCTGGGTGGCTCCCGAAGACGAGTGTGCAGCACGGCAAGAAGAGTGGGGACACGATCAATTTCATCTCAGCCACGGCCGGTGGCAGCAAGACCGCGAGTGGCTCGGCAGCAGACGTGTCGGTTGACCTCGATGCCATTGTGCAGGATGATGTCCGATCCGCCTTGAGGCTGCTTCCCGTGTTCGAAAAGTTTTTCGTCGAGGGCAGCACCATCACTCCCCGGCACACGGATTTATGCTACTTCATCGAGTCCTTCACCCTGCCGACACCGAAGGGGCCTAAGGTGATCACCCGCTCCAAGGTCGAGGGCGACTATCGCGCCGTGCACCAGCCCTCCCATGCACCGACGTCTCTGGGCGCCGCAGGAGCCATCGCGAAGACAACCGTCACCAACAGCACAGCTTACTTTTCTCTGCTGCCTGGCCACAACCAGTTTCTTGTGTACTACGAAGACTGTGAAAAGCTTCGGCACTTCACATACCTCCAGCTGGACCAGCTACGCTTTGCATGGGTCGCCGTCAAGGAGCTGCTTGACGAGAGCAAAGTTTTCAACCTCCACGATGGCAGCCTCACAGGGCTGGCAAAGAGAGACCTCCAGAAGAACAATGCCGCATCTCCGTTCTGCAGTACCTCATCCGCTCATGCAGCCACAGAAGCGGAGAGCGCTACGAGTAACGACAAAGGCAGTAGTGGTGGCGCGGTCATCGGGCGCGGGGGTGGAAACGCACGTCTGCACCAAGGTACAAGCGGCAACGTCATCACCGCCCCCAGCAAGGAGGCAATGGAAGAGAAGAAGCGCATGCAGCAAATGCGCTTCTTGCGCGAGGAGCTGGAGAGCGAGTGCCAACGGCGCTGGCCGTATACGCCAGTCTCGAAGAGCTGCCTCTTCAGCGTAGAGGAGAAGATGGAGTCGGAGCTGCCGGCTGACGCGTTGGAACAGCTTGGCATAATGGGTGCGCACAACTTCAAGAACAGCAAGAACGGCAGCCGCCGAGGACCGCGTTACTACCTCGCCACTGTTGAGCTCCCTTTGCTCAACAAGAAGGGCGGCGCTGCCCGCTTCAAGGCCCCGCGGTGGTGGAGCAACCGGCGCGATGCTGAGAGTTCCGCGGCAGAGGCAACGTTACTGGCGCTGCGCAACATGAAGTCTTAAGGATGAGTGTGATGCAGTGTGTATGTCTATGTGTGTGTGTGTGTGTGTGTGTGTGTGTGTGTTGATGTGGTGAAGATGAACTAAGTGGAGCGGCTGGCGACTCGGATCCAGTTGCAGCTCCATACTTCTGGGGTCTGCGTCTGTGAGTGTGTCTCGGCAGTGTATCTTCGCTTGGTAGTACAGATGCGCAACCGCCTCCTCTCCACAAACGTCTAGCCGAAGTAGCAGATCAGCGCTCACGGAAGGAGAAAGGTTGAGGTCAGACCAACAGGCTCACAGAGATGGAGAGAGAGAAGGCGTATGCGCCGTGAATGGGAACACGAAGGCCATAGCTACTGTGCGAGGACTCTCTTCTCAGTTGTGCCTGCATGCTGCCCCCGCACGCCGTTGTTGCTGCGGCAGAAGGGCCAACAGCTCTACCAGAGGCACCTCTTACGAATCATGTCCATGCGTTCTCTCAGATGAAGCGCTTGCTACACGTATCTACGTCTCTCCGCGCATCAGTCATCCTCACCCCCACGGCCGGCACACTTTGTTTTCTGTGCTACGGGAACCCCAAACCGCAGTCGAGCAAGCGCAGGAATGAGAAGGAGGTTTCGACTCTATTTTGGTAGGGAAAGGATGTGTGCGATGCCGAGCAGACGCCTGTCTAGTCTGGGCCTGCGTGTTTACTAGTTCGACGGTACCATCCACCAGTCTCTCCTTCTTCGTCGCCCTCCGCTTTTACCGCTGCCCACTCTCCGCTGCATCTGCCACCACGGCAGCCCTCCTCGTCTTTCGCTCTTTTGACGTGTGTCACGCCCGTGTATCACCCCTTTGGCACAGGCACACAACTGGTGCCGTCCCCTCAGCAGGAGAGGAGTGCCCGTAGATACACGCACACGTGCAGAATGCGTACACACACACACACACACACGCACACTACACGTATAGCGGCCAGTAGAGCAGAGAGAAAAAGGCGAGCAAGTCGACACTTTTTTTTTGCCGTCGCCCTTGAAGGGAAGGGGAAGAGCGGGAGGCGCAGCAGCATCACCCCGGCACGCACACCACCGGAGAGTCGCAATGCGCTCCCTCTGTTTTCCCTCACCTGTCCAGCTTCTCCCTACCTCCTCCAAGCATACCCCGCCTCACCAGCGCAGCGGCCACCATAGTGTGTTTCTTTTCCATTGCCGCACCCCCTCCCTTCCCTCTCTCGCTCTCGCTCTCTCTGGGACGGGTCGGGACAAGGGGAAGAACATCCGCTAACAAATCGAAATCCAAAGAAAACGCTCGTCAAGCACGGCGCGAGTAGTCGTCTCCAGAAAGGCGATAACAACACCCCAGGCTCGGCCATGACTTCTATAACACATCTTTGGAAATCGAGCTCACGAGAAGGTGCCTACATGTGTGTACCTGTAGGGAGGAGGAGGAGGAGGCGCACGGCTCCATCAGCGTCCGGCTGGATGCAAGGCCCCGTACCGCGAACCTCATTATCGCATACAATGCACGCATGCTGCTGCGCACGCATCTACCATCCTTCACCCCAACTCGAACTCCCTTCTCTTATGTATGTGTAACATCCAAACACATCTACTCTTCCCGCACGCACACACACACACACACACACAACGGGTGATCATCATTGCCACCACGAACGACCGCTCTCAACATAATGCATAATGCTCGTAGTGCGCACATCCCTTCCTCCTTGTTGCTACCCCGGAGTGTGCTGTTTCGGTCACTATCTCTGGTGTACAGTCTCCCCGCCACGTTGTGTCTGTCGTATTTCTTTTTTCTCTTCCTCGTGGGGAGGGAGGGGCTCGGATCGCATCTCTAACCCCTATCGCCACTCAGTGGGGCGGGTGTGTGTGTGTGTTTGTGTGGTGATCGTCACTTCGTTTGCCTCTTGCGTATTTTGAGGCGAGGAGGTGGCACCTTCCTCGCAGCTGTTTCTGTGTGTGAGTGTGTGCGAACGCCTCCCTAGCCACCAGCAGCCCTCCCCCTCCCCTCCCTCTCCACCAAGGGTGCAGCTGTGGAAGAGAGCAAGTGAGGAGAGACACACGTACACACACATATATACGAGTACGCTGGTAGAAGCGGCGAGACGTCGTCATTGGTCATCATCAGCACACGCGCACATGTGTAGGTGCACACGAAGTAGCGCTTCCCTCTCTCTCTCTATATATATACATATCATCATCATCATTATCACCCCCCACCACCTTCCCTTCTCACCTCCGCCCGCACTGGCGCCCCTGTGCGTTTTCTTTTCGCCGTGTTGACTTTGTTATAACTAGAAGGACGCACGCTCACGAAACGAGCGAGCGCCTTCACAACAAACGGCAGCAAGCGTAACCTCTTATCCCCCTCCCCTCCCCTCCCCTCTCTTCCATTGCTTCGCATGGTATCTGGTATAGTGGTCATCCACTACGTTTGGTTCCCTCCCTCCCTCCTCTGTTTGTGCTTTCTTGTACCATCTCGGCGCTGCTACCTGTGTGCACCGAAGCCAACTCATTCGTTGTGTCTCCCTACATACACCTACACCTACACATATGTATATGCATGTATATATATATACACATATATATACATATATATGTGTAGGTGTATGCGGGGGCAGTGTAGAGCAGCACCTCGACCTCTATACGCCCATCGAAGGTTGTTCTTGTCTCCCCTCCTCCCACCGTTGCACACGCGCAATCCGGTATTAACGCACGTGCCCAGTCCTATCGGCAAGCACCGCACACGACGTCACACCGGCACCCGTCGCTCTCATCAGTGCATCCACTACCCCTGTCCCCTTTCCCGTCTCGTTGAGTCGCTCGCAACGCGCCCCTTCTCCGCACACACACACACACACACACACACACACACACAGCGAGAAAGGCGGAAGCTGTTCACGTTTGCCCTTGCTCTCCGTGTACGTGTGTGAACTTGTGCGCTCATATCGGCTTCCCCTCTCTTCTCTCTCCTGGATCACCCTCAGGCCACCCTACACCACACACACACCTTCTTGCCAACGTATCCCCGCCTGCTGGTCTGACCTGTCCTTCCGGCGGTGCACAACGTTTCGAAAGGTGGGCCCCGTTACTTCGATCCAGGGGAAGAGGAAGGTGGCGTGAAGGGAAGAAAAGGAAGAGTCCGCTGTGGCCACCGCCTACACACGGACGGCAAGCGGTCCTCACCCACCGCACAGCCGAAGGCAAGAGCGGCGAAGGCTGGCGTGTGTTCTCCGTACCGTGCCCCGTTTTGTGTGCCCGTCTGTTGTTTTGGCTGGTCGCTTTTGTTGGGGCGCCCTCCAACTCTTTGGGCTCAGTCCTCTGTGCGTGTACGCAACCCGCCCCCCTCCCCTCCCCCCTTCTCTGTTCCGCCTCACTCTCACCCTCTCTCCGCTGAGCTTCGACTTTCTAATTGCGACGTGTCTCTCTCTCTCTCTGCCTCTGTATGTGTGTGTGTGTGTGTGTGTACGTGTCTCTGATCTCATTTGTTTTGCCGGACATCTCCCCCTCCTCCCCCCCCCCGTCCCCGTATCGCCAACTCGTCATCTGACACCCCCACCCCTCCACCCGTACTACTCTGCTTCTCCGCCCGCCGCTCACGTCGTCATCACTGTTATCCACCGCCGTCTCCCTTTCAGCCGCACGTGTCATTGCGAAGTGCGACCAGCCGCGGGCCCGCCCCACCGGATCGTACCTCAAACAAGAAGCGCGTACGCTTGGGCGTCTACGGCCACAACGGCTATAGCATCGAACAGTAACGGCGACAAGAATTGTAGACAACGGAGCGATTGGAGCGGCGGTCTTCGGGGTAAGCGTAACTTCGACGACATCGGTGGTCGAAAAGCAGCAGTGCCAAAAGCAGCGCAAGGCCTGGCAAGAGGTACGCATACACACACAGACACACGCACACTTCAGTGCAGATCGCGCCTTCTTTCCTCGCAGTCGCCTCAGACGCACTAGCAGTAGGAGAGGCGGGAGCAGGAGCCGCCTCCTTCCCCCCCCCCACCACGATCACAAACTTTTTTTTGCTTGTTTGTTTTAACGTTACCATCTCGCGTTCAGTGCCCTATTCAGTCGCCGCCGTGCTGCCTTAGCCCCCCCCCCCTTTCGTGTTTGTAGACGCAGCACCGCTACCCTGTCTTTCGCGCTTGCAGGAGACTCAACAGCTCTTTCACGTAGTACGTCGTCGTGGAGTTGCCACGGTCGCCGCACAACTCATCATGGAGCCCGGTATGCACACCCAACGTCAGCCGAGCGCCGCCTCCCCTTCTCCCTACGCGCAGTCTGAATCGTCATGGCAGCAGTACCCGCAAAGCCGTACGGACATGACCGTGGGGTCCTTCATCAACAACTCCGCTGCAGACCCGTCAAATAAATCCGCCTTGGCGGCTGTCACCGCGTCGAGCAGGGGGCCGTCGTATGAAGTGCTTTGCACGGTCTCTCCACACTCGTCAGGAACGGCACCTGTGCAGCAGCTGTGCGCCACGCAAGCGCAGCAGAGTCAGGCGCCACACCTCCGCACCTCCCCCACAGGCAGGTGCTCGCCACAAAGCTTTGTGGTGAGCAGGAGCATGACCTCTTCCTCCGTTGGCGATGCCTGCAATCTGGGCTTGAATCGGCAGCCCAGCTATCGGAGTGAAGCCTACGGAAGTCAGCACCGAAATTCGCTTGGGCACCACTCACAGCAGCAGCCTAACAACCGCCAAAGAAACGCGCTTCCGCAGCCGCTGGACCAGCACAGCAGCGATGTTGTGGACACCGTCTCGCGCAGCCTCAACACGCACAACGATCCTGAGCTGGAGGAACTATCGCCGATGCACCATGACAATGAAAGCGAGGACGAGATGGTGGGGCACGCCACCGACGTTGCGGAGGCAGCCGGACACGCCACGGCACTCTACTCGAAAGGCTTTCTTATTTCGACCTCCTCTGCGAAGCACTCATCCACGTCGCACGGCAACGACGGCGGCGGTACATACATCCCGTCGCACTTGTACGATGGCAAGGAGCAACAGCCGTCACGCGACGACGGCGAGGCAGCTACCAGTCAAGCGAGTAGATCGCGTGGCCCTCTCGCGATCACCACCGCTGCCGGCATCTCTCATCGCCTGCTGACGACGGATGAAATAAATGAGCGTCGTCGCGTCTCGCGGGCTGCGAGTCGCTCCGTGTCGCAGGTACACTCGGCCGTCGCTGGCCCCGCCATCGATGATAACGCGGGAAGTCATACCAGTTCCGTGAATCCTCGGCTCGGTATTCAAACAACGAACAGCAACCTCAACACCCCAAGCGGCGTCTGCAAAGGCAGCCGGCCAGCCCACCGACGGCTAACGAAAGAGGAGACGGACCAGCTTATTGCCCACCGACAGCAACAGCAGACTGCAGACACTGCGACTGTCGCAGCAGTAGCAGCAGCAGTGACAGACATAACGTCGCCGTCGAAGCAGCAGCAGCAGCACCAGCACCAGCACCAGCACCAGCAGCACGAGCTCTCGTCATCGCTTGCAAGTATGTCCCACAACAACAATCATTCCGGAGCCTTGCATTCGGCACCGCTGGACAGTGCACAGCCGTGGCTCCTCTCCGAGGAGGGCCCGCAGTCGAACTACTTCCCTCCAGCCCCCGCATCTACCCTGCAGCCGGCGAGCACCAGCACTATGGGTAGCGGTGGCTGCAGCACGCTGACAAAGCCCATGGCGCTCGAGTGGCTTCGAGGCACCCACGGCGGTCGTACTGGTGCTGGTGGTGGAGCCGGCTTCTTGGCAGAGTCGACGGCTCATTCATGTCCTGGCGGGAACGGGTGGTGTGACAGCAACGTGGCTAGAAACCATGTTAGCGGCGGCAATGTCAACATCAAGACTACAATGACTGCATTTCTTGGTGCGACAAGAGGCGCTGCCGGAGATGGCGGCTCTAATGGCGACTCCAACGCCTCTGCCGGCACCTTGACAGGCGCAGGCCAGGCGCCAGGCAGCGCCTCCACCACCGGCTTCACATGGCTGCCCAACACTTCGAACTGGTCCCCGCACCATCAGCCACCCCTGCAAGGCCTTTTCTCTTCCGTCCCTGCGGCACCGCCGCAATTTGGTTCCAGTGGCGGCACCACCAACGCCGCCACCTGGGGCTACAACAACACCTCAATAGGCTTCCCTAGCGGCAGCCTGCGCAGTGGCTCGCTCACTTTTCTTTCTTCACCCACGCCAGCGGCGCTGCACGGGATGTCTCAAGAAGCCATCGAAGAGTGCATTCGGCAATGTGATTCGCAGCTAGAGCAACTCCGACAGGAACGAGAACAACTGGTGCAAGAGCTGCAGCGACGCCTGTACGCCGCGGCAAAGGGCGAAAAGCCGCAGCTCCAGTCACACAACTACATCGATGCGGTGGGCTGGCCCGGGGCACTCAACCCCAACGCCGTCGCAATCCCATGTAGTGCAATGGGCACGGTCACAGCAAGGACATCGATGCCGCCGCGCGGGACTTCCACTGCAGGGTCGGGTTCAAGCGGTGGCGGCGGTGGCGCGGCTCGTCAGCGTCCCCTCTGGCCCTTTTTGGGCGACTTCGTCATGAACGGGGATGGCGTGGCAAACGCCCTACCGAGAGGACTCGTCGACACACGTAAGCCCCCTGGTCCGTGCACAGAACCCACCGTGGAGGTCGTTAGCGGGGAATGGTTGAGGAGTGCCCCTGCAGCGGCAGCTGGCCATCAGTGGTCAAGCAGTGGTTGCGTGGCGGTTGTACAATCTGCGCACCAGGCGGCAACCGACACCAGCGCGGTTGGCGGAAGTGTTGGCAACTGGACCGCTGAGGAGCGCTCTGGCAGTCATGGCCGTCGTCGTGCAGAAACTGGCAAGCAACGGAAGAAGAATGATGGCAACAATAACGGTGCATCGTCCTCAGCTGGGACCAGGGCGACGACGTCCAACACCGGAGGTGGTGGGCATAGCGCCAGCCACCGCTGCAGCCACGACAACACGCCGCAGGAAGAGAAGTACCTTCAGACAGACCCATTCAGCATGTACATGCACAACAAGAAGATTGTCACTTCCGGTGCCGCCACACCGAAGTCCAGCAGCAGGGGCAGACATGGGGACAGATAGACGCGCCGTGTGTGCAGGAGTGTGTGAAGTAGCCCCTGCGCACTCTCCCCTCTCCTTCTCCCGCAATCTTCCTATTGTGCAAGCGCTGCTGCGTCAGGGCTCTCCTTTCATATATATATATATATATATATATATATCTACATATATATAGAGAGAGAGAGAGATAGCTCCATACGCACATACATATATACAGTTCATAATATTTCCCTTGCCTGTGTACACGCGTTCTCCATCCACATTCTTTTGTGCTCGAAACGATACAAGGATCTCGCGGCCCCTTCCTATGCTCTACGTCGTCGTCATCGTCTCCCAACAGCGTCTCACGTACACCGCCACCACCATCGCCCTCCCCCTCCCCCTCTCCCCCTGCCCATTCTGTCGCACACTCACGCACAAGACTACATGCGCACACACAGAACAGCAATCACACAGCGACGAAGTATATCAAGTGGCTCCGTCTCGGCGTCTGTGTGCTTGTGTGTGTGTGTGTGTGTGTGTGTGTGTGTGTGTGTGTGTGTGTGTGTGTGTGTGTGTGTGTGTGTGTGTGTAGTGCATTGTGTCTCCTCCCCTCTGTTCTCTCTCTCCCCCCCCCTCTGTCTCTCTCTCTCATCAGGAGTGCCACTATGGCTACAGGGATCGTGGTGTGCTTCCCCACCCCCCTCCCGATCTCTCGACCCCTCTGTGTCTGCTCGTGTGTTTACGCGTCTGCACCCGTGTTTGCCTCTCTTCATTGTCTCCTGCTTTTAGAGGAGAGTGGCTGTGCACATATGTATTTAGATGCATATATATATATATATATGTATATATATATATATGCATGTGTGTATATGTTTGTATGTGGGGGGGGGGGGTTATACATACGTCTATGTGTAAGAAATGGTCCACACTGACACCCGACCTCCATGACTCCCTCACCGTTGGCATTCACGACGGCTCCCAAGGCGGTGTTGCTCCCGTCATTGCTGAGCGTGTTTTTGTTTCCATGTTGACCAACAGTGTATGTGGCGTGCTCGTGTGCCTGTGTCTCTCTGTCATGTGTCAAGACACCACGGCACGAAGTGAGAGCGTGCCACGAGACGTGTGGGATGAAAGTGGAGCGATGGCCAGGCAAAGGGGATCCCACGCCACGACGCGCAGGTGAAGGAGGTGGGTGGTGCCACGCGTGAGGCGATGGAGCGGTGCGGCTGCGTGCGCCGACGCAAAATGAGTAACAATGGAATGGGACTGGGACTTCCTCTCTCCCCCCTCTCTCACCCCTCCCTCACCCTTCTCATCCTTCGTTTCTTTTTTTGTTTCTGCTGTTAGGCAGGCACACATGTGTGGGGCACAGTCGTGTGCAGCCGTGTCGCCCTCCAGGCACGGTCGTCGTATCTGAAGGAACTTGCAAGCGTGCGTCTACATCATTACTTGTTAGCACTCTCTCTCACACCGGGGTGCAGCCGTTCCGAAAGCCGACCATGTTGGGATGGGGGTGTCCGTCATGAAGGATATTCAAGCCCCACCATGACTCAGAGATACGGGTGTGGTCGGCGGGACAGCGCTTCATGAGGAGCCCTCCGTTTCCGGCAACCGGAGAAGGGGCCGCTGTCGAGGCGAAGGCAAAAAAGGCCGGCAGCGGAAGGGGAACGCTCGGGCTTTGCCCAGCGTACGAAAGAGAGCCCGATGCACCCTTGGAAAACCACAGCACGGTAGGCGGCACGATCGATGGTGTTACTCCTTAGCAAGCTGGAAAAAAATGAGGCAAACGAGTGTCCCCCCCCCCCCTCCTCCTCCTCCTCCCCGATGTCGTTGTCTCGCGCGACCCTCCACGCGGTCATCCCAGTTGGCAGGTGGGTTTACTGCGTGCATCCATCATGTCCGGCGATGTCGAGGAGTCCTCGTTGGCGGTGTATAGGCGCATCCGCTGCGGAACTCCGGCTACCTCGCGTGTACGTTTGCGTCACGCCTGTGCGCAACGAATGCGCGAGAGTGGACGCGGTCACAAACCTCGCCACTTCGCAGCGTGGGGGGAAAAAGGGGGGGCTCTACTCAGCCTCTCCACTGTAGGCGAACGAGGCGGACGCGTTGGATGGCTTGTCCTCACAAACGTATTCAACGACGGCTACTGATCTGAAAAGATTTGAACGAGAGGCCGAGAAGCACCCACACCAGCCCCTGCTGCATGAGGAGGAGATGATGACGGCCTACAAGAGGCTCCCCTGAACCCACATACGCGCAGAGCTCTTCATGAAGCTGAGGTGGGGCTGCAGAGCAAGAGTGGAGGGGGGGTGTAGACTCTTCTGGCAAGGAATGTGCAGGTGTTCGAGCATCTAGAGTACTCGCTGACCGATTCCTGGCGCGTTAAAATCTGCGATGGGCAGGGTACAAATTTCCACGGACCGCGTGCGATAGGAGCGCGGTTTCGAGACGAGGTCCTGGCAACTTCAAGCGAAGCTATGGAAGAAGAGGCGCTGCCTGGATTCTACCCCGGTGTTGGGCTATGACCCGCTAAACACACACACACACACACACACACACACACAGCAGTGTTATGTACCCCGGCAGTAATCCGCTATGCAGTGGGCAGTTGAGCAGCGCACTGACGACCGCGCAGGTCGTTTTCTCTAGTTATCCTTGCTCACACCGAGGCCGGGGGAGTCGGTGACGATGTGCGACGCACACACACACACACACACAGACGAGACCAGTCAAAAACACAGAACTGCTGCATCGACGTGGATAAGTACGACTATGAAGTAGGGGAGGGGTTCAAGGTCTGCCCCTTGGCGAACAGGTCTGCGTAGCGAGTACATATTATACCGCGCGTGTAGCGAAGAAGCGGCCAGAGTTGGTCACCTACATGTGTCAGAATACCGCAACTCGCCAATGCAGAGAGGCATGTGCGTGTGCGTGTGCGTGTGTGTGTGTGTGTGTCTTTTGGTTTTGTTGCTGGCCCTCCTTTCCTAATCACCCTCGCTGTGTATACGCTTTGCTCTCTTCAAAGCGCACTCGCCACCTCCTTGCCTACAACCGCACGTTCTTCGCCTTGCGAGGGCACCTCCCTTTCGTGTCGAGTGCGAGCGTCTGTGTGGAAAATTTTTTGAGAAAAGAGAGACAACCCTCTATGTGTGACAGACACCCCAGCACCCCTTGGCCGTGGCCGTCGTTCTCCTCCGTCTCCAGCTTTTCCGTCGCGGCGTGTCTTCACCGGGTCGCACAAGTCGCCGTGCACGTAGGACCCACCTTTGCCTTGGTTTGCTTTTGGTCTGTGTGCGTACGCGCGTGTGCCGCTCACGTGGGCGTTCATCCTTCCTCTCCGTCCCTTTTTCTTTGTTCCCCCCCTCCCTCCCCTACCGCAGCCACACACGAAACAATGTCCGCCATCCCGCAGTACGTGGGCTGCTTCACATTGCTCTACGCCGATCCAGAGATAAAGGAGCAGCGTCAGTACTTGCAGCCTTTATACGGCCTCACTGCCGACGACGATCCGCCGACGCCTCTGCAGCACCCATGGGAGTCGTCGAAGGACCCCTCCGCGAGCACCTCGAGCGCCAACTCCAGCTTGACTTCACAGGTCGATGCACAGGCCGGCATCGCAGCCTCTGAGCAGACTGCAAGCGTGGATGAGCCAGCGGCTCAGCGCCGCAAGCACTCGAAGACCGGCCTCGGTGTCCTACCGTGGTCCACAGACGCGCCTGGCGCCAAGGACGGCGAAAACAATAAAGCTCGGCAAGCAACAACAGCAGCGCCAGTCTGCCCGCCTCGGCAAATCAATCATGCAGGCCTCAGCCTCTACCCCGATCTTTCAGCAGGCATTGTCGGTCCTCAGCCTGTCTTCGGTGGCGCTGCACTTTCTACGGTCACATCAGTCACAACCACAAATTCCAGCTTCTCCTCATCGGCCGCACGTGTTCCACGGCCCTATCTTTTCGCCTCCAATGGTGCACCGATGCTCTCGAGCGTCATTGAGTCGGAGATGCTGAAACAGCTGCAAGAGGCGCGCCGCCCTTACCCTGCCCCGCACTCGCGGAGCGGACATGTCTTGCTGCCGTGCCCCGAACGTGGCAGTCTCATCATGTTCGGTGGCCTGGGCGACGTCCCCCTCAACGATGTCTGGGAGTACGACGTGCGATCAGGTCGTTGGACAGAGCTGCCGTGCGTCCCTGACACGGAGGATGAGGAGGACGAGGAGGATTCGTGGGCCGTGCAGCACAGCCGGCCACATAGCCAGCATAGTGGTGACTGCCACTTTGAAGATGAGGAAACGGTCATCTCCGTCAGAACACCTTCCATTACCTCCGGCGCCCCGGAGGAGGAGGACGGCAACGTCGACTCTGACGATATGCAGGAAAGCGACGAGGAGTACACGAGGGCGGCGGCACAGCGCCTGCAACACAGGCGGCAGCGTCGCAACATGCCACCCCCTGCCTACGGCCAGGCCGCCTCCCTCTACCAAGATGTGAACGGTGAGACATGCATGGCTGTCCTCGGCGGCATCTCCGTCGGTGATATCTGCTGCAGTGGCTTCTTCTCGCTCAATCTGAACCGGCTTAAGTGGCGACGCGTGCATACAACCATCCCGTCCTTTGACATGTGGGGCGCCACAGCACAGACGCTGTATGCACCACGTCGCGGTACTGTACCCCACATCGCGCCCAGGCGCCGCACGGCCGCGGACGAGGAAGATGCCCACGAAGACGGGCGTGACGCCCGCGTCAGCGCAGAGGAGCAGGTGGTAGTACTCTTCGGTGGCATGACAGAGGATGGCGAGGTGGTTCGACCTGTGACGCATCTCTTTCACTTCGACCACCGCCTCACCGCTGCCGAGATCGAGTCGAACCCAGACATGTACCTGCAGAGCATCGATTACGATAAAGCCGAGCATGCGCGTGTCATGCGTCACGTGCTTGCTGACGAGGAAATCTCCGGCATCCACACCATAGGCGAAAATGGGCTGAGCCCGAGCATCGAAACACGGTGCAACCAATGGCGCGAGGCGCACCGCAACACTCTCACGCGGTGGCGCCGGCATGCGCTGGAGAAGATGGTGGGGAAGTACTGGGTTGAGTACCTCTCGGCCCCCGAGGATCTGCACGGGCGTCGCCGCTCCACAAGCGCCGCCTACAAGCGCCACTTCATGTACATCTTTGGCGGTCGTGACGACTTCTACTTTTACAACGATCTTTGGTGTCTGAATCTCATCACACGAACATGGGTGCAGGTGCGGGAAGGGGTGCCGCCACACTTGCTTCGCAGGTTCCTGAAGGAGCCACACAATCCTATGCACGGCATCCTCATCAACGACCGCGCAGGTCAGCTGCGGCAGGAGACAATCACAAAGATAGAAGCAAAACTGCTGCATAACTCCACGAACGGTACCATCAACCCGATGTACCGCGCCCGAGACGTGCACCACGCTCTCTTCGCGAGTGCTGTGAACAGCTCCGCTCGGGCACGAACCGGAGCCTGCATGGTGGCGGACGTGCAGCGCGACTGCCTCTATGTGTACGGCGGTTTTTCCTACACAGGTCAGCAGCACCTGACCTTCTTTGACCTCCACGCCTTCTACATTAGCGAGAACGTGTGGCGGCGTGTGTGTATCTTCCGTGAGCGTCCGTGGGAAGCGATGGTGGACGCCGCTGCGGACGCCGTCGACATTGTGAATCCAGCGGAGGAGGGCAGGCCGTATGCGCGGCACGCCGCACCTTCCTCAGTCGCAGGCGCCGGAGGGCAAGTAATGGGCTCTGGTGCGCCGCCGCTGCCCCTTACACTGATGGGCTACGCTGCTCGCCATCTTCAGGGCGGTCCTTCTGCAACCGCCTCCGCGAGTGGAACCGTCGTAGCGGCCTCTCTCGGTCCCCCTTTGGCGCCGCGCGGGTCACGGGCGAGCCGTATGTCAAACACCGACTCAGCACACAGCACGTCCAACAGCTGTTTCTACCTACCAGCCTTTGTTCCAGAGGCACGCACGATGGCCGCCATGGTGGAGGACCCCGTGCACCCTGGCGCACGTTTCTTCCTGCACGGCGGCCGCTCTGGCGAGGAAGCCTGCGGCGATTTCTTCGAGCTGCGCACGTATGTCAGCCGCCCAGTGGACATGGAGTACATGAAGTTTCATCAAGCGGCCCGCGAGGAGGCCAACGGCTTGTTGTCCACACGTTCCTCGGGCGATACGAACACTTTGACAACACCCTCGGCATCGTTGAGCAACCTGCCTGCCACATCCATGACAGCATCGCTCTTGACCCCAGCAGATGCGGCATCGGCGCAGGACCCAGTAATGTCTGCTGCTGACGCTGCACGCCTGCATTGGAGTAGTCGTCAACAGCTTCAGCGCCAGCTGATCAGCGCTGCTCTCGATACTCGGGAAGGTTTCGAGGACATGCCTGCCGCACATTACAGCTCTATCAATGACGCCATACCTCTCCCGCGCCGCACACTGCGCGACGCTGCCACACACTGGCTACGAGATGGACTGGCAGCTGTGGACCCGAAGAGTCTCATGTTTGTGGAGCTACGGAACGGGCACGCCTTGGTAAACCTGCGCACCCACATCCACTACCTCAGTCGCCTGAACCTGCTGGGGGTCACCAGCGATGACCGGAGCAGGCACGCAGAGCAGAGCGAGAAGGGTTCGGCAACCATGGCAGCGACAACGGATTCGCTAAGCACATCGTCTGCGAAACATCTAACCTTGAACGCTCGTACAGGCACACAGGGCGGCACTGGAGGCAGCATCAGCGCCTCGTCGGCTCAGACTACGCCAATGCAATTTGAGAGCATGGATGGCCACCTGAAGCGGTCCGCGCGGTCGCTGGAGCTGCTCCTGTACGATGTGCTGCTCTCGAAGCCGATCAGCAACAACGGCAGCAGCGCAGACGTTGGTTGCGGTGGAAATGTGGGTAGGGCATCATGTCGCCACCGCACGTGCAACACCACCCACGTGCCGAGGAACGAGCCCACGACGGGTCCGTGCACACGCAGCGGCGCATTGGAAACCTCGCCTGAGGTGCTCGGGATGTTTCCATCGCACCCCACTAGCGTCGTTGGAGGCAGTCCAGGCACGAGCCCTGGTAGCAGCACACCACTCTCCGTATCACCGCAGATCCAAACTGTGAGCCAAACGCAGTACTCCACCCCACGCACCCCGCAGGTACTGAACATGTCACTATCCAGCAACAGCGGTGACACGGCACAGCAGCAGCTCAGTACACATTGCCCCTCACAGGGCGGTGGCGGAACTGTTGTTGCTGTACGTGAAGCTCCGGCGTCATCGCCCGCTCTGAGAAGTAGGAGCAGCATCCTCTGCGGTGGTGGCAGTAGTGGTGGTGCAAGCGCTCCTACGTGCAGGCCCGTCAGCGGTGTTGGATCGCCGGCCAATGAATATGCCTACCACGTTCTCTTTCGTAGCCTTTTCCACCATGAGCCCTTCTACAAGCCCAGCTACCTGATGGACAAGAAGCGATGAGGTGGGCGGGGAGGGGAGAGGGCGTGGAGGAAAGCACCGATGTCCAGCGAGGCGGTGGTGAGGCAGCACGAAAGGCTCCGAAGCAGCGACAGGCGAAGGGCAACACGCCGATCTTATCATTCGTTTTCAGTGCTTGCGAGGGCACGTTGAGCAGGAAGAAACGGAAAGGAGCTGAGGTGGATGTTGCCTGGAAGAGGGTCCTCTCTCTCTCTCTCTCCCTCTCTCTGATGCAGAAGGAGTGGGAGGCCAATGCGACCATCCTCTTCCACCCCCATGCCCACCACAGACGCAGGAAATTCTCTGTCCTCTCAACGACTTCCTCAGCCCATATCCCCATCCATCTTTGTAGCATTGCCACACATGTGCAGGGCGCTTCGTGCGCCATTTTTTTCCCCGCTCTATTTTCTGTTGTTGTTGTTCTCCTCTTCCCGTTTCCCCTCCCCTCCCCTCCCCCCACCACCACCTGCTTGTGCTAATCCCAAGTCGGGCGTCGACACGCATCGACACACGATTTCTTGTTGTATGCGTACATACATTTCTTGTATAAACGCGTGCGTGTGAGCGCGACTTCTCTGTCTCTAATTGCCATATGTGTGAGATCTGGGGAGAGGCATTATACTTATCGTCCTCTCCCCCTGGTGGCAATGACGGGGCACACACACACACACGCAGGCGCGCACCTCCCTGTGCGTAGCATCTCCAGGGTCTCCCGTACACCCACTCTCCATCCATGGGGAGGAAGTCGAGCAGCCCCGCCATCCCTGTCAAACGCCGAGCACTTACAGCACGGGGGAGTCAGAGCGAGGCATCGTTGCTGGTATCAGCCGCGGGGTGCTGGGCTGTGGCTGCGTGGGAGTGGCCTCCAGCAGCGAACGCGTCTGAGCACTTCATGTGACGGGCAGAGCGCCTGAGTAGCCACCCCGAGGTATGCATCAAGGGCGGCGCGTTACCGTGACGAGTGTATCCACCGCGGCGTCGCGCCACAGGAGGGGGGGGGGGGCAGGGTAGAGGAGGCGGGCGCTTTCGAGCATGTCCTATGGCAGCGAAAAGCAGCAGACGCAACAACAAATATATACACTTACGTTCTTGCGAACGTGTGCGTGCGTGCGTGTGGGTGGGTGTATAGATAGTACGCGCTCCTTTTCTAGGCGTTGCGTTGTGGAGGCGCTCGCTCTATTTCTCTTCTTTGCTGACTGCATGTGTGTATGTGCCTGTGTCTCTGTACACGCACGTTTGGTGCGCTGATTAAGGAACGCGTTCCTTTCTCCTCTCAACGAAGGAAGGGAGCACCTCTTGCTCCTGCGTTTTCGTTTTCGTTTTCTGCGTGCAGAACGTAAAGCAACCGCCACGGCAGTGACGGTGCACTGATCGTATCAGGCGAATTCGTTCGGCATGTGCCAAGACATCCGTGGCGGTGTTCCACGTCGCTGATGTAGACAATGGGGGGGGGGAAGAGAGTCGTTCATCTACGCACCCTTTTTCCCACCTTTTTTTTTTGTCGTCTCCCCATGTGTCTCTATCGTCTGCCCACTCACCCACCGCCTTCATCAACGCTAACGTTGAAGATGTCCCCTCCACTGGCACCGTCTCTCTCTCTCCCCCCTTCCTCCCCGAATCACCCCTTCACTCCCCGACAGTA
Source organism: Leishmania tarentolae (assembly GCA_033953505.1). Classification (NCBI taxonomy): domain Eukaryota; phylum Euglenozoa; class Kinetoplastea; order Trypanosomatida; family Trypanosomatidae; genus Leishmania; species Leishmania tarentolae. The sequence goes on from CP119839.1 coordinate 273,373, forward strand.
GCAACTTGATCGAGTGTCACTCGTGTCCCACAGGCCCCACTCACCCCCCCCATTCACCTCCAGCCTCCTTCCCTTTTCGCTCGTCTGCTACCACAATCACCTTCACTTGGCTCACCGGTGTCCTCCCCGGCACCCTTCCTTTCTCTTAGTCCTTCTAGTCACACCACCACGCGAAGCGGCCCTGCAGGTTTCCGTTGCACCCCTTTGGTTCCCCGCGTCTCTACTTTTATCTACCCCCCCCGCCTCCTTGCTAGGCCTCCTGTCACGCACATAGGAAGACTTGTCCTTGGTCACCTCGACTCTTCCACCCGCTCCACCCGCCCAGCACTCGCCTCCTCCTCTCTAGTCTGCCATACACAGGGAGGGGAACGGTACGTGCGAGACACATCACCCCATCCTTTTTCTCGAGGGGGCTCCCTCTTCCTTCTCCCCCCCCCTCTCTCTCCCATCCTGTTGTTCACTCGTACATCCCGGCATTCCCGTCGGGCGGGGGGGGCTCACCTACACTAGCAGGCACAAGCTACGGGCGCGCGCAGAAAAGCATAAACGAGGCCCTGCCTTTCAGTGAAGTGGTCTCCACGCTCCTCACAGAGTGCGGTGTCGCAGCAGCAGGGGCAGTACTGGGGAGCCATCCACCACCGAGCACTAAAACCTCCATTTTTCCGCTCATCACATCTGGTTGACTCGGCATCCGCCCTGTCTGGCACTTCCCTTCCAACTAGCCTGTATCTCAGACCCTCGCAAGCGAAGCGTTCCACAGCAAGAGAAAGAGAGAGAGAGGCGCCGACAGGCTGTGTCCACAGGGAGAAGACAAGCGCCAGTTACCTTCTTTAGACTCTCTTCCCGATCCCCATTCTTTCACCTACCCATCACCCTTCGATCTCTTTCACTCTCTCTCTATTAAAAGCTCTCATTGCCCATTTTCTGTTTTCCAACCTGCTGGTTTGCCACACACGCACACGCATTCGCAGTCTCTCTTCACCGCTCCGCCTCCCCCCCCCCCTTTTTTTTAGCGACTGTCCGTTTTACTCTCGCTACAACTGCCCTCCCCCCCTCCCCTCTCCACCACCCCAAAACTCTCTTATCACCGCTTCTCTCCTGTCGTTTGTCTGTCTGTGTGTCTGTCTGTTTTTTTTTGCGCATTTTTTCTTTGTGTCTTCGGCTTCCCCCAGCCCTGCCCCGTTTCTCTCTCTGTTTTGACTCCTTTTTTTTTCCTTCTTCCCTCCTCTGCTAGCTCGCCTCTCCGCTTTCCCCTCTCCCTCGTTGACACTCAACGCGGGGTGTGTGAAACTCGTTGTCTTCTCTCTTGTGGCTTTATCTGCACGCGCATACACGCATCAGGGGCACAGATATCACGCAAGGCTCTCCACAGGTGGCGTCCGCCCCACGCCTCCCACTTGATCTCTTTCATACTTTCACGGCTCCTCTCCTCCTCCTCCGCCCCCCCCACACCTTTGTTTTCCTTCTTTCCGGTGTTGTTGCAAGCGATCTGTTCTGGGGTGTTAAATTGCATCTGCGTGTGTTTCTTCGTTAGTTTTGTTGTTGTTGTTCCCATCACGCTTTCTTTGTTTTTTTTTTCCTTTCCCTCAGCGCGTACGTCTCCCCTAGCAGGCACTCACTCTTGGCACTCTCCCCTACACCCCCACCCCCACCCCCTGCCAAGACCCATCGAATATATATATATATAGAGAGAGAGAAAGAGAGAGGGGGGAGAGTGATTTTTCAGAAGGCATCCGACCCCTCCCACAACGGAAAAAAGGAACTCTCCACCCATTCGACCATCTCTATCTCTATCTATATCTATATCTATATCTATATATATATATAGCTATCTATTTATACACATACATATTAATAACCCAGACTATCTCCTCCCCCCCCCCTCAGCTTTCTTTTTCTTCGCTGCTTCTCTTCCATTAATATTATTATTAGTTTCTATTTCGAGGGGTGTTTGGGCCCTCGAGTTTCCCCCTCCCCTCCCCCTCCTTCCCTCCCTCCCTCCCTCCCTCCCCCTCCTCCTCCCCATCTTCTTTTCCTCCTCGCGTGTGTGTGTGTGTGTGTGTGTGTGTGTGTGTGTGTGTGTGTGTGTGTTGCGTCTGATCATATCTTTCCACTCCTCCTCCCTCTTCCCTACCCTGGCCGATCTATCTTTCTGCATTCTTCCCCTCCTTTCTCCTTTTTTTTGTTGTTTTTTATCATCTCTCTCTCTCCCTCCCTGCCTCTCCGCCTGTCTGGCCTTCGTAGAGAAGGCAGTAGAAACATCGACACGTACAACACACTCCATACACACAGCGGGTGAGCGGGCGGGCATCGTTATTTATTATTTTGTAGTTTGTTTGCTGTCACCTTTTCTTTTTTCTTTTCTTTTACTTCTCTTCCTCTTTTTTTTCTCTGCCTGTTCCTCTCACATTGTGCGTCTGGTGTGCCCGTGTGTGTGTGTGTGGGTGTGGGAGAGAGAGCGTCTGGCCCTGTGACAGCCCTTCCTCATCATCCCCTCAGCAATACCGGCTCGCACTACCATTCACCTTCTCCAACTCTTCTTTCTTTTCTCGGGGCGTCATTCTCTGTAAGTAAGTGTGTGTGGGGAGGGGGAGTAGGAGTTTGTGTATCTTATCTCGCTTGTTTCTCTTCTGCTCTCGTACACCCTCCTCTGGTTATCTCTTGTCTGTGTCTTGTATGGTACGTCTGTGGCCGTGTCAGCTTTGTGACTGCTTCTTTGTTGTCGGCCTTGCCGACTGTTTACCTCTGTGAACTCATCGAAGTCTCTTTCTCCTCCCTTGTGTCTGTACTGGTGTATCGAAGAAGCCCCACCACCACCGTCTCATCACATTTGCACACACGTACACACACACACACCCAGATAGGGAGAGACAAAAGAAGGCTGAGGGCCATATACACGCACACGCTCATTCGCGCGGTGAGCTCGTTCCCCCGGGGGTCGTGTACGCGTGTGTGTGTGTGTGTGTGTGTGTGTGTGTGTGTGTGTCTTCGCTTGACCTCTTTGGATTGGTGTTGTGGTTCTCTCGGTGTGGTAGCAGTGGTGGTCGTGCATCCGTGATCCTCCTCGCCCCACTTTTTCTACTCATCGATCGATCGGTATCTTCCCTCATTCATATTCCCGACGTACACGCGCATACACGCAGCGCCCACACATATTTCCCCTGGCCGTCACTGCCTGTCTGTATCGATATCCCCACAACCGAAGCGCGTTCGATCTTTGTCTACTTCTTTCTGCCCCCCCCCCTCCCTCCCCCCCTCCCTCCCTCCCTCCCCCTCCATTTGTTCGTTTCCTTTGATTTTTTTGTCGATGTCCGCCAGCTCCATCCCGCGTGGGGACTCGCAAGGGCCGCAGCTTGTCAACGTGTCCCCACTAGTAACCCCCAACATGTCTCCTGCTCTCACGCAACCACCACAGCAGCAATCTGTGAAAGCGGCTGCGATGATGACCTCGCCAATTATGAACAGTGGTACGACACCACGGTTGCTCTTTACATGGGACCCGTATCGCAACGTGTCTTCCTCGCCCGGCAAAGCAAGCACAGTCACCGGCGGAGCCGCTACTAAGCCCCCAGAGGAAGAGGTGGTAGAAGAAGGGCGCCTGGCGTCCAGCATTGATGGCTGCTCTACAACATCGTCAGTGAACATGAACACTGGCGCCGAAACCTCTGCCGGGGTGGCCAGTACGACTCGTTGCACCAGCAACTCTGCGTCCCCGTCGTCTGCCGCCACCCCCGGGGGTGCACGACCCCCTCTGACCATATCGGCACTGCTCGGTGGAACGGGCTACCCCAACCGAGGCTCGCCTCAGCTATCGGCGATAACGCTGTCGGTATCTCAGCACCAGCAGATGCTACACAAAAGTCCGAACAGCGACGTCTGTGTTGCCCCGGGTTCTTCCCACTCTACACCGTCTGGTCCAGTGCTAAAGCGCATCTCCACCTCTGCGAAGGACGCCCGGCAGTACTTCTTGGACTATTCACCGAACCCTGCCCCCAACAGTGGCACCCCTTCTGCGCTTGCTGCTGGTGGCATGCCAAACTTAATGCTTCCACCAAACATGTCACCCATGACTACCGTAGCGTCACCATCGGGGCCAGCGCCGTCGCAGCCGCTTCACCCGACTCCTGGTGGAGTGGAACTGCTCGACCTCGACGGGAACAGCAGCACCAATGTGAGCCCACAAGCAGTACCACTCATGTCGCCCCCGCGCAACAGCAGCAGCAGCAACGCAAGCGCGTACCCGAGCTACGGCCCTGTTTCCGCCGCGAATAGTCGCACCATCCTCTCTACTCCGCTGCCGCCGATGAGCGGCATAGCGCAACACAACCCGTACCGCACCCCACCCATGTTCTACGCGACAGCGCACAGCGCGTCACCGGTTGCGCAGTCGCAGCAGCAACCCGTGTTAAACCGCCAGGACATCGACGACAATAATGCTGATCTTGTGTACGCCCTCGAATCAGACCCCTCTGCCTTCATAGTACGCCTGCTTCCCCCACCGCCGCCTCTGCCGGAGCTGGCGCGCGTGCTCACTGTGCCTGGAGTGGTGCAGTCGTTATGCGCACGGTGGTGCACGTACGTTGCTGCGGTAATCAAGTCCGATGCCTTCGCCGCCATAACGGCCGCCCCACCACCACCGCCATCGTCCGTGACGATGAGCCGGGAAGGAACCAACGGCAGCACCAAGGAGGAGCTTGCCGCGTGGTACGAGACGGCGGTGGAGTGGTGGGAAAAGCTTGGTCAGGAGGGCACCGGGGCTGTAGACGTTCGAGCCAAGTCGCGGACAGTCGCAGCGGCAGTCGAAGCGGTTTCCAGCGGTCGGTCACGTAGGCAGCCGTCGCAAAGCACAGGCAGCAGCGCCAACGGAGGACGCTACAGCTCGCAAGGTGGCGTAGGCGGGAGCGGGTACCGTGGTCGCGGTGGGCGCGGCGGGGGCGGCTATCACCCCGGCATGGGTACCTATGGATACACCGCCAACACCACTGGTCACCGCGGCAGTGCCCACCCTCGTGGTGGCGCTTCGGCAGCTCCAGCTGCTGCTGGAGGCGTGGCGACGAGCACTCACAGCACAGGCGCAGCCGCAACCGGATACCGTGGCGGACGGGGAAGTGGTGGTGGTAGTAATGGTGGTTCGGGCTACAGCTACAACGCTGCCATGTCAAGAGGTGATAATCAGCACGGTATTCCCGACGAAGTGGACCCGGCCATGCACTGCAACACCTCTTACTACCCGCCCTCGCACTTCAACCCGTACGCGGAGAGTTGGCACTTCAGCGGTTCCACTGGCATGGCAACAGGTGCGCAGCAGCAGCAGCAGCAGCAGCGCGGTTTCGGTGCCATGAACATGTAGCAGCGACAACGACGAGTCTCAAAGCGAACAAAAAAAAAAAAAAAGGATTTGTGCGAGCGCGGTCGTCATGACACGCACACACGCACACACACACACACGCACACACACACACACGCACACACACACACACACACAATGCATATATATATATATATATGTATATATAGTCAGACAGGCACGCACGAAGACGCGTACATTGCCATGCGCGTACCGATCAAGAGTGTGTAAGAGATGGGAATGCGTCTGTGTCTGTGTATATGTATATGATGTCTATGCACATGGCCATCTCTCTTTTTGGGGGAGAGGGGAGGACACGTAAAATTTTGTCTTCGACACCCTCATCTGTTTTACTGCTCCAGTCATATGCCTTTCTGGTGTCTCCCTCTCCCCCCCCCTCTGTTGTTTCAGCGCGTGTGCATCGGTGTTTCTCACATGTGTCCTCCCTCCCCCCTCCTCTCCAAAAGGAAAGGATTTTCCTCAGCTACCTCATCTGCTCTTTCTCTGTCACTCTCACCCTTCGCTCATGTACATGCCTGTGTGTGTGTGTGCGCGTGTGTGTGTGTGTGTGTGTGTGTATGCGTGTGTGTGTGTGTGTTCCTTTCATTTTGTAGTTCCTTCTTCCTTTTCAATTATTGCTGTCGTCTTGTGGTGATATTGTTGGTCGTCTCACTTTCTTTTGTGTGCCCTCTGCCCTCGCTGCATCCTGCGCTGATCTCGCTTTCTCACACACACACACACACCTTTCTCTCTCTCTCTGTTGTTTCAACTCCCCTCCCCCTCCTCCCCTCGCCCCTTCTCTGTCCCGTGAGCTTTCTCGTTCTCTTCGCTGTTGTTGTTGTTGTTTTGGTGTCGTGCTCTGTTATGGTTGAAGTAGATCCTCTGTCCCTGTGTATGTGTCTGTGTGTGTGTTCCCTCCCTCTCTTCCTTCTCTCTCTCCCCCCCCCTCGTGTTTCTGCTGTGCGTGTGTGCCGTTCCTGCTTCGCTATTCTCGTTGTTGCCCTTTATCTTCCTCCCTCCCCTCCTCCTCCTCCTTCCCACTCTCCCACTCCCCTCTCGTGTTTAGTGGATGCTGGCCGGGAAAGTGAATATTTTTCTTGTCTCTGGAGGTGGAGCCGACCACCGTCGGTTGAAACACAGACAAGCGCGCCCTCGTGAAGGCAGCTAGCCACCAAGGTTTCAAGGAATGTCACCCTAGCCGAACGGAAGAACGAACGCCGCATCATCACTTGATCCCATGTGCACGGAGATACCATGAAAGCGAATTTGTTTAATAGAGGAATCAGACACTCTGCTTCTCTCGCCATAGTTCCCCCTCCCTTTTTTCTGTGCTGTACTGTACTGTGTCTTTCGCTTCTCTTGACTAGTCGCAGGAATCCCTCCCCTCTGCGCGTACGTGCGTGCGTGCGTACGTGCGTGCGGGGCCTCCCCGGCCACCCCTTGTGAGCATACCTCCCCAGAAAGGGAAAAATGAAGGAAATAATACACAAAGCCCCCGGAGAACATCCTCACCGGGCTCTACGACATGTCGCTGCACCGCCCCCTTCCCTCTCTCTCTCTCCGCTCTCCGCCGTCGCGGCTTCACACTCTCCTCCCATGATGGACCCTTAGGTCTCTAAGCCATACACACACACCTCACTCACACCCACCCGTGTCCCACACACGCACACGCACACTCCTGACCTCCTTAGCGTTTCCACTTCAACGCCGATAGTCGTGAGGGATGAAGCAAGATCAGCTATGAGTCCGTGATCGGTGCGTCTACACGGACGCACCTTCACACAGAAAGAGAGAGCTGCTCGTCGGCGACTCTCGATATCCTCACGAGAGAACGAAGCGATCAAATAAGAAGGGGATGAGGGAGCACAAAGGAGCACTTACGGCTTGCTACCTCCTCTCCGGCGCAGCTTAGACGACGGCTGAGCGACTGACCACGCCTGCCAAACCGCCGTGAGGCTTCCGCGCCCGGGGAAGATGCCTGGTGTCCTGGGGTGGAGGAGAGCAATTTGGCCACCCACGCACCCCATAGCCGGCCACTCGGTACCCACTCTCTTTTGGGCAGCTTCTCTTCCGCCATATTATTATTATTATTATTTTCTGTTTGGAACGTCCTCCCTCCATCGGACGAGCAAAGAACTGAAGAGGGGGAGCGCATGGTTGCTGGATGGCCAAACGGGAGGAAGAGAGTCGCTCGTCTTCGGCTCGCCCTTCTTGGGTGCACAGGTAGGTTGGGGGGAGGGGGAGAGCGTGTGCTCGCAAAGCTGAGATGAAGATAATGGGAGGGGCTGGTCGGGTGAGGGGTGTTAGAAAAACGCCGGAGTGGTCAGGCGGCTGCCGGGGATACCACCGCCATGGCAGGAGGCCACACACCTGCGTTGCTTCACGGTCCTTCCCTACCCTCGCCGCGAAGGGGGCAACCGCATATCCCCAACCCCTCCTTACGAAGGAGTCGTAGCACACATCTTCCCTCGCCCTGACGTTCTTTCGTTTCCTATGAGGCGACGTGCTTTGCGCCCTCCTTCCCGCCGCATGTGCACACGTCTCTCTCCCATGGCAATGTCTACCCTCGACGCTACTGTCACCCCCTCACCTTGGATATCGTTCCCGGATGGAGCGTGTCATGCATTCTGGGAAGCAAACCGTGGTGGAGGTCGTTGGGGAAACACAACGAACATCCACAGTGCCTCTGCCCCACGCACCCCTTCAGACGCACATCACCAGCTTCCTCAGCCACCACAACGAGAGAGGATGAGCAGAAAGCGCAAAGGCGCCTGCAAGTGAGAGGGCAGATCCTATGTTATGGTGGAGTGGCAATGGCCAACTCTCCTGTTTCTCCCCGCATCTCCTTCGCCCCCTGTCCTGCGTCAGCGCTTGGGGGCGTGCACCGATCCCGGCAGCGGCTTTCCCCTTCCTTGGTTTCCTTTTCCTGTGTGTGTGTGTGTGTGTGTGTGTGTCAATCCTTTCCTCGCCTTCATTGAGAGGGGGGCGGTGTCCAAGTACGACAAAACCCCCAAAGGGGGGGGGGGGCGAGGGCGAGACGGCGGAGGCTTTCTTTTTTCCAATTTCCTCGCTCACTGCGAGCGATCACCGCACTCCCTACCCGCCAGGGGCCCCTTCAGAGCCCCCTCCTTCCTCGCTGCTGCCGCTATCCCTGCCCTCTCGGTGAGCCTCGTCACACCCCAATCCTTTACGTATCCACCCGCTGAAGCGGGCAGTGGGAAGGGAAGGCGGGTCCGCCCTCCGGCCCTGTGCACAAGCACAGGCATATGCAGGTATGTGCGCCCTTGTATGAAGGACGCGCATTGTTCCAGCCGGTGTGGCCCTTGGTGTAAGCGGCGCGACCGCACACAAGACGTCACCACCTCTCCCCCTCAAGTCCGATCGACGGCGACGAGTGTGCTTTCTGACTCATTGACGTCCGTGCAAAACGCTCTCGCCCACCTCCTCTCTCTCTCTCTCTCTCGCTCTCGTGTGCTCCCCACGTGCGCAACGGAAATCAAGCACGCGCGCCGTACACGGGCCAACCAAATCCCAAGCACACAATACACACACGTCGACAGGAGGAGGAAGGCGAGCTTCGATCCTCTGCGTTATTTTCTAAGAAAGTGGTGCCATAAGTACAAGAAGTCATAAACGTACATCCGTGACCGCCGCCAGTGTTTGTCTGCTCCCCCTGCATCCCCCCTGCCTTCCCCCTCCCTCCCCCCCTCCCCTCCCCTCCCTCCCTTCTCCATTCATTCACCTTCACTCCACCGCTCATCTTTGTTTCCTTTGCCTTTTATGGTGTGTCGTCCCTCATTCTTTTCCTTCTCGTATTTTTCTTGTCGCTTTTTTTACGAACGGTGATGCAGGCCACGAACCGCTACACTAGCAAGTCGCATGCCGCAGCGGCGGCTGGTGGCAGTGAGGACGTGGCAGCTGGCTTGGGTCGCGATGATGCGCAGAATACTACGGCGGCGAGCTCAGACTGGAGCGTGAGGCCGTCCGACGACACCGCCACTGAGTCGACCTCAGTACAGACAAACAGTCTCTCTCGCCTTAACCCCGCAGCCACACCGTTTAGTTTCACTGGTGTCAGCGCGGCCGCCGCTGCAGTGGCGGCGTCTGGTGGCGATATCACCGGAGCCAGCAGCATCTCGTCACCGCATCACCACACAGGAGGCATGACGTCTGCTGCCGGCATCGACGGTGGAGTCTCGGGAATGGCTGGTGGAGGTCGCGGGATGGGCAACATTCTGAACACGAAAGTGGCAGCGAGCGGTGTGGACATTAACAGTCCGAACTCGTATGGCATGGTTCAGGCGCAGGGCATGATGGGGATGATGCCGTACATGATGTCGGGGGGCACCGCCGCTGGTTCCGGCGGTGGCGGCCACGGTATCATGGGTAGCGGTCGCATGGGCACCGGCAGTCCGAACAGCTTCCTCCCTCCTCCCAGCGAGGACACAGATCAGCAGGAGCTGATGCGGCTGCAGCAGACAAACTACCGCGTCAAGATGCTTCCACCACCGTTGACCTACGAGGTGCACCGCAAGATATGGTCTAGGAATGAGTACGGCGACGAAGACGACAACGACGAGGATGGCGTGCACGGCCACAGCCACAGTGGTGCTGGCGGCAATGTCGACCAGGAGCACGAGAGCATCGGCGGGGGCGTCATTGCCAACGAAGACCCTATCGATAAAGAGCAGCGCCTGGAGGCGTACAAACAGATCATGTTGCGCTGGTACAGCCACATCCACGTCCTGGAAGGGAAGCCTGAGGTGGCGAAGCGCCTTGTGCGCGTGCGCCGGGCCTGCCCAAGCATGGAGGAGGTGGTGTACAGCCTAACATACCCTCAGCAGCCGGGTGCTGCACTGGAGACGGAGGCGGGTGGCGATGATGAGTCCACCCCGACAGCGGTCGCGCCTCCGCCGACAGCCGCCGCTGCCGCGCCGCGCCGCGGTGCAGACGGGATACCCGACATGGAGGAGATTCTGGCCACGTGGTCTTCCCGCTGCTGGAACTGGTGGCAGGAAACCGTGAAGCGCAAGCCACGGCGCGCGCGCAAGCAGGGCGAGCTTCCGATCGCCGGTGGCAACGCCGCTTCCGGCGCGGGCATGCCGACGTCAGCGTTGTCGTTAGCGGGCATGTCCAATGGCGGCGTCATTCCCCGCAACGCCTCCTCGCGCAACATGGACATTGGCGACACCGTCGTTCCACCCCCGCCACCGCACTTGACTAGCGGCGGCGGCGGTCCCTACACGCACCCCAGCTCGTACACAAACCACGACGGCCCCGGGACAACCGGCGGCATGCCTATAGTTCCATCATACAAGTCCTTCACGGACCTCTCTGAGGATGGCATGGACGGCCCGGCTGCGGCATCGGGGTCCCTTAGCCACTACTCACCTCACCACAACGACGGTGTCTCCTTCGCGCACTCGCAGACCCATCCATCGCATCTGACGCTTCCCCACGAAGCCTCCTCGGCGGCGTCGATGTTCACGGTGAACGGCACTCCAACGGCAACCCTGCGTGAGACGTCCGAAGACTTCTTAGAGAACGACCACCTCACCCTCGCCTTCACCACGGAGCTGCTCAAATCGCTGGAGGAGTAGCGAGTACAGACGGTGCCTTTTTTTTTTTTGCAGTGAAGAGGACGCCGCCGTCGTCTTTCTCAAGATGGAGGCGAGGCGGGAAGAAGACGACGTGGGGGTGGGGAGGTATCGGAGAGGTCGAAGTCAGAACGGCGTTTTGCAGCCTCGTGTGAGCGCGCTACGCCTGAACGCCCCCTCCCCCTCTCCCCACCCCCATTGTGTTGGCTGTGGGGTTGTGCCCGCGTACCTCTCAGCGGGCAAACAACTATAAAACACGCCAAGACAAAAAAAGAGAGAGAGAAAAGGGGAAATTTAATGAAGTGCTTCATCGATAAAAGTAGTAAAAGGCGCGGTTGTGTTCCGGCGTGTGCGCGCAGGTGTGCCGGTGGCCGCGTACGTCACTCTTCTTCGTTGATTTTTTTTGTTTGTTTGTTAAACGTCTCCTTGTCCGTTCCGTTTATTTATTCCATGTGCTTTGTCTCCACGGCAGCCCGGAACTTCTCTCTCTATATATATATATATCTATGCGAATGCACCAGACCCCTTCCTCCTCCCTCCTCCCTTGCCCAGCCCACTCACCCCCTCCCCCTCTTCTTTTGAAAAGGAGAGTGGGACCGCATCCCCACCACCACCCTCCTCTCTCCGCCTCCTTCCCTCTCCCTCCCCGCCCACCGCCGCTCCCTCGCATTGCTTCTACATGCGTCTAGAAGCAGCTCCAAGCAGTTGATTTCGCTCCTCTGTGCATGGGCGTCTATGCGTGGAAGGGAGGAGGGGAGGCATCTCTATGCGTATGCGTGTGTGTGTGTGTGTGTGCAGGTGTTGGAGGGGAGGCAGCCACCTTGTTTCTCTGATGTTGCTGTAGTTCGTAGATGCTGTGCTGATTCAAGACACCACGGCACGAAGTGAGAGCGTGCCACGAGACGTGTGGGATGAAAGTGGAGCGATGGCCAGGCAAAGGGGATCCCACGCCACGACGCGCAGGTGAAGGAGGTGGGTGGTGCCATGCGTGAGGCGATGGAGCGGTGCGGCTGCGTGCGCCGACGCAAAATGAGTAACAATGGAATGGGACTGGGACTTCCTCTCTCCCCCCTCCCTCACCCTTCTCATCCTTCGTTTCTTTTTTTTGTTGTTGTTTCTGCTGTTAGGCAGGCACACATGTGTGGGGCACAGTCGTGTGCAGCCGTGTCGCCCTCCAGGCACGGTCACCACCACCACCACCACCACCTACTCCAGTCCCTTCACAGCGTCTGCTGAACACGATGCAGCATGGCACCAGGGAAAATGTGTGCAATTTTCTTTCCCCGGCAATCGGGCAGCGCCGTGTGTGATGCATTGCGTTCCTATACGCCACAACGAGGCACCAGCGACTATGGCCAGCAGCCAGAGTTCACGATTGGAGACGTTCATGCGTCAAGCTTCAGAACTCTTCTCCATGAGCCGCCCCCCACGCATGCTCAGGGGAGGGCGGGCTCGCCGCCGCCTATGGGAGCAGATGTGCAACAGATCGCAGCAGCAGACATGCCTGTCATCAAGATGAATAACGAAAGAGTTGCAAATCGCTTCTCAGCACATGCGCCTTCCACGAAGACGATAACAGCGACAGTGGAAGCAGAACCGCAGAGACTGCAACGGTGGGGGGGGGACAATACTACAATTAACATCAGCTTTCTGATCCTGCACGGCGCCCTCCGCACGCCGGCGTGCTGCTGCATCTCAGTCCAGGCCTGCTGTTCCACGTCGGGGGGAGGGGGGGGGGCAAATTGATGGGAAACAATTTCAAGCAGACTGAGAACGCAGGCGATGTGCACATGGTCGCAGTGCAGCAAACAGTTCAAACGGAGAAGTAAGGGTGGCGCCCTGGGAACAGCGGCGTGTCAAAGGCAAAGCTGCCGAACCAGAGTGCAGTCATAGCCGGGGCAAGCGTACAACAATAAAGATTTCGGCTTGGATGTGAGTGGTCTTTCATCTTCTGGCGCTTCGTTTTGATGCCGGCATGTCCACCCAATCATCTCATTATTATATCTCCCTGCCCATCCATGGGCAGACGCGAGGAGGACTTACCTGCGAGTACGCCCCCACCTACCCACCCACCCACCACACCACGTGTTCCTCATCTATGCTCCCCCTTCCGCTTTTTCACCTTGTTACACACACACGCATGTCGCCACACCGCAGATGGCCGGCAACAGAAAACAATAAGTGCACAGTGCACGGATACCAACGAACTCCCCTGTGATGGGTCTGCCGTTCACTTCAGTGGGGGAGATATCCCTATACTACTCCACTAGAGTGCTTCTCGATGGCTGCATTCACATCATCAAATGCTTTCTTCTAGTACAGCCCCTCCATCTCCCCCCTCCCCTAACCCTTTTCTGCGCCTCTCCTCGCCCCTCTCCCCAGTGGCACTCTACGAACCCACCCCACCTATTCCATGTGTGGTTGAGGTGTGCTATTGTATGCGTATCGGTTCATGGACTTGTCGTATTCACCTCCCTCACCCGCCTCTATATCTGCATCCCTACAGTCATCGCCTGCATCTCCGCACACATCGCCCTTTCCTTCCCTCTCCCTTCCGTGTCCGCATTATTAGCATCATGGTACGCACGAGGGACAAGAAGCCCAAGGGCGACAGCGCCTTCACGACGCGTAAGCAGAAGGTTGGGCGTAAGAAGCTAGCCCCTGCCACCGCCACTCGGGCAGAGGTACACGCCCGTACCCTTCGTCTCACCACGTCCACGGCAATGTCTGCTGCCATGGCGGCACCGTACGTGAAGGACCCAGTGGCTCATCCCGCGTCATCTGAGACGACGTCCTCGGGCATGAAGGCCAGTGAGTCCAAGAGCAAGCGCTCGCACATCGCTGTACACAGCTTCTCTGAGCTTCTCTCTGCAACGCATCACTACAAGGCAGCGCAGCGCTCATCGGCCTTCGCAACGCTCACGCGTCTGTTGCGTACTCAGAGGGAGAAGGATCACGCCGCTGGGGTGGCGGCAGGGCGGTACGGCGGTGGCACTGCTTCTGGCCCCGCGTCAAACGTGTTTGAAGAGTACACTCGGTACTCCGCAAGCACGAATGCCCCCGCGGGTGCTGCGGATGTGACGTCCTCCTCAGGCACTTCCCCAACGTCTCTCAGTGGCCTGAGTCCACTTGAGAGGCTGAAGTCGTTTGCCGCCGCATTGGAGGCGGTCACCGACACGGATGATGATGTTCGTTCCGAAGCACTGCAGGCACTGCAAGTGCTTGTGGACTACCAGTGGATATCATGTGAACGCGACGGGTGCCTTACGCCAGCGCCCTCCTCGCTCCTGGTACCGACCTCTACGCACGAGGCTGCAGATCTTGAGCGCTGCAACGCGCTCCTCCTGCACATGCAGGACGTAGATGGCGGCCGGAGCAGCACCGCTGGGATTCCAGTAGGCGTCTCGGCGTCCACTTCCACCTCGAGCACCTCGGTGGATCGCGTCCAAGCGATTCTTCAAGCGGTGCATGTTGCTCTCACCCACGCCCTCAAGCCCGTTCGTCTCTCGGGTGTCGAACTGCTCTCCCTCCTCCTGCGGGTGGCGCCGCCGTCTCTGGTGCGCGACGCCGCGCGTGCCGTGTGTAGGCATCAGACCTCCTACCACTATACCACACCGGCAGCGATGGCTAGCAGTGCGTTGAGTATGAGGGCCTCCGCGTCGCCGGTTGCAGCCTCAACCTCGGCAGGTAGCACAGAAACTACAGCGGCACTGGAAGCGGCCCAGGCACGCGCCTCCACGTTACTCAAGGAGGAAGAAGTGTGGATGCTGACGCTGGTGCGGCGCGTCTCTTCGCTGGTCTTGCGAACGAAGCACATGTCGGTTCTGCCGGCACTGCTCGGCGTCTTCCTGGGCGAAGGCGGCATTAGAGCTTTCGGCTCCACAGCCGAGGACTCTATCACCGCTGAGCTACTGCAGGCGCCCCCTCTACTCGGCAGCAACGTTGCAGCACACGTCATGGGCACCTCCTGCACTAATGACGCAGTCGATGGCAACAGTGGCGCCTCCCTCTGGCGCTACCCGGAACTTGTGAACTCGTTCTTCGACGACGTCGCACCGCAGTGGGCGAACAACTGGAAGGAGTTGATGGAGCTTCGCCTGGAGCTCTTGCGGCAGGACGATAAACTCGCCATGGCCTCAGCCCTTGCCCGATCGTTCGCCATTGTGCTTGTTTTCTTGAAGCGCCAGCAGCAGCAATGCCTCGGCAGCAGTGTCGGACGCTGCAGCTCTGTGAAATTCTTCTCACGGAATCGCATGCACTACATCAAAGCCCTCTTCATTGAAAAAATGCCCGTAACCATGCACGAGCTGCTGCTCATGCCCTCTTCTGGTGCACCCACCGCTTCTGCCTCGGCAACAGCGGCGGCGACGGCGTCATCGAAAGCGATGAAGGCTCGTCTGGAGCTGGGGCTCGCCCTCGTCATGGTGTGCATCCCTCTCGCTGGCACCGAGGAGGGATGGCACCTCATGCGGGACTACTTCTCCATCGTCTTTTCGCTACCTCGGTCAACCCCGCCGCCAGCGGAGCCCTTCCGCTTCCCGTCCCTGGCGTTACTGGAGATGTCGGTGCGTCTATTTGCGCAGGCGATGCAGCTCTACCCGTGCGTTGCGCCCCACCTCAAGGTAGCAGGTAACGCCCCGCCAAGACCGCCTGGCAGGGACACGTGGTTAGGCGACTTCTCTGTGCGCGCTGTCGCGTGCTCGGACGAGAAGGGCAATGGTCACTGCAAACCAAAAAGAGGTCTCGGCGAAGCCGTTGGTCCTTCCGTGTCGTCGGAGCTCACTCCTGCCTTCCACCAGCATAGCACCGTGGCTGAGCGTCTCCTCACCTTCTTCCCCGCCATGCTGACCACCATCATCAAGCACTTGGTGCCGCGCTCGGACTTGGTCAACGCCGCCTCCGGCGATGCGGCAAGCGACGATATGGCTCTCGTGCGGGTACTCCTCTGCGCAGCCACGATATTGGAGCAGTTTGCGGCACTTCCCGAAGACCTTCTCCGTCGTGGTGGTGCTGCTCGCAGGAAGGGGCACGGGGTTAAGACGGACAGCAATTGTGGCGGCGCAGCCACTGTAGCGCAGCGATTGGAAGAAGGCTTTAGCTTGGTGCCACGCCTTCTGTTCGCCCTTCGAGAGCAGTCGCCGATGCGGCAGCGCAGGCCCGATGCAGTGAAGCGCGCGCGTGCCGAGGATGAGGACGGCAGAGGCAACAGCGTCGGTGACGCGCCCACGAAGACTGGCGACAGCGAAGCAATGCCCGCAGTGGCACGCACCGGCGTCCTCCTGTCGTACAACGGGATCGTCGACGTGCTAGTGTATCGTCTTTTGTGGGTGCTGTGGTTCTTGAGCAGCAGTGGCCACCCTCTTCTTCATGGCCGCCAAGCTACCTCCACCGGCAAGGTCGCCTCCTCTTCCGCGTTGACATCCGCGTCGCTCTCCCAACCTCTCGGCTCCCTTCTCATCAAGTCGATTCAGTTTCTCTTCGGTAGCGGTGACGTATTCGGGGTGCTCCAGCGGTGCTCGACCCGGACAGTTCTGCTAGCGAACAGCGCACTCTTTTACCTCAGCGGTGGCAGTGGTGCATCCATCCCCATCACGTTGGTAGGCAGTGCCGATGCAGTTAGCGTGTCCGAGGCAGACAGCGCGAAGTCGCCGATGGCTGAGGCGGTCGAGAAGTGGGCGGGTGTGCTCCATGTGATCGGTTCCCTCCGTGCCCCTGTGAAGGTAGATGCATAATACGCCAGCCCAAGAATCCGGAAAGGGAAACGTGGACGACGCCCTCGTCGCTAAGGTTGTAGGCGTGTCGCTTACATCTACGGCTGCCCCCCCCCCCGTAAACAGCCCGCCCTCTCTCCGGTTGTTGTGTAAGCTTCCCGAATCGCTAAGGAAACCATAAAAGTCGTCTATTTCTGTGTGTGTGTGTGTGGCTCATCCCTCGACGTGCACCGCACCCCCTCCCTTCCTTCTTTCCCTACAACTCGCAGCGGCTTTCATTGGTTCGCGTGGTGGGGGATGCCTGTGTGGATGACTCCTGTCAGCCATTCATCTTCGTTGACGGGAGCATTCACTTTTTTCATGCGATGTTCATCGGCACCGCTCTTCCAGTAAAGACGGCAGAAGCTTTGCACAGTGCTCGCCGCGCCGCCTGTGGCTCGCCCCCATGGCGTGGGTTCAAAGATATGGTTAGGGGGGCACCTGCACCCTCGCCGTGAGTGTGCCCAGCGTGTTTTCCTCGTTCTGGGCACCGATACCACCCTCCTACCTTACTGGATCACGCAGTGCAGGTACACACCATTATGTACTCACTCAGTCATCTCTCCCTCTTTCTCTCTGCACATCAGCTCAAGCGCACGCAGACCGATACGTTTTACGTACACACCCAAACCTGCGGTGAAACACTCAGTGGCCTCGCCGACCCACGCGCACGCACGGGTAATCATGAGCTCCCAACAGGATGCATTTGAAAAGTCGCGAGAGCAGGCAAAGGAGTACCTTAGCAAGGATGCCATGAAAGAGTTCCGGGCCAACCTCGACCCCAGTAGTACCCGTGCCCGTCATGGACTCTTGCCGAAGGAGTTTCAGACAACCGACGAGGAGCACGAACGGCGTGTCAACGACTACATCCACCAGCATAGCACGTGGCGCAAAGACGTCTACGTACTCCGCAGCTATGAGTACTGGAAGCTGCGTGCCGACTACTACCCGTACATTCGCCGTAGTGACGAGAAGGACAACTTCTTTCTCCGCGGCATCACGTGCCACCCGCGCCTCTCCGACTACCCCATGTGCAAGGCTGTTATCCGCGATTACTTTGTGTGCCGTGACAAGAACCCGGTGCTGCAGATCTTCAACACGTGTGCGCCACTCAAGGAGCAGTTCTGCGCGTGCATCAACGAGGTGTTTCTCAAGAACCACGAGCGTGGCGACAAAAAATTCAACGCCCACCGTCAAGAATTCTTTGAGGAGCAGCGGTCGAAGCGATTTGCTAAGATGCTAAGCCATGTGGAGGAGTCGATGGAGGCCAAGACGAAGCTGCAGGATTGAGAAGGCAGCACGCATCGATCTCCGACGTCGTCCACGCTCCGCTACACGAGGTCGAACGGGGATGTGGAATAGCTAAGAGATCGAATAGAAGACACGTAGTTTGCCTCGTGTGTGCTGTCGTCCGTAAGTGTCGGTGCCTAGTGTTTTTTCTTTCCGCTCTCTTTTGCTGGCCCCTCCCCCCCCCCCCAACCATCACATCGAACTTGGCGGATGTCTTAACTTTGATTGTTTCGTGCAGGCGTGTTCGCCTTCTGCGCGCCTCTGGTGGTCATCACCCTCTGGCGTCTGTTTGGTCTCTTGTCGTCCGTCCTATCACCTAGCTGATGCAAGCACGCCCATGTTAAACGTCCCCTCCCCCCTCCCCCCTCCCCCCTCCTCCTCACTTCCCTGGACAATGCACGTCAGATGGGAACGTGATGGGCTTGCCAAGTGGCAGAACAGGAGCGGCGGCTGTCGCTGAGAAAGGAACAGACACGACAGAGATAGCTCCTCCCTGTGTGGCTCCTCTACCACTTATCATTCTCTCACCCCTGGACGTCGTGCCTGCTCATTCTCCATCCGGTCACACACACACACACACACACACACACACACACACCTCGGTGGCTCCGCTACTGATGGCCTTGCATGTTTGCGTCTGGTCGATACCTCTCCACCCGGGGTCATGATGAAGCCTCCCTCCCCCTCCTCTCTCTCTCTCTTTTGAGCTCGACATAGAGACACGCGCGCACGGTCATGGCAGCTGTATTCATGCGCGTTGGTGAACTAGCGTGTCAGAAGGATTCGTTCCTTCGAGAGTTGACCGCCACTGTTGTCTCGTGTGAGCCGGCCAAGACGGCAGTGGCAACGGCGAAGAAGGCGAAGGGCGCCAGCAACGACACTGTGGCGTACGACGTTGTTCTGAGCGACTCGGTCCTTTTTCCAGAGGGCGGTGGTCAGCCCTGCGACTATGGCACATTACGAGTGGTGTCCAGCGATAAGGACAAGTCGGATCCCTCGAGTGAAGCCACCACCGTGCCCCTGATCCCCATTACGAGCGTGCGCCGGGTCGGGGACACATGCGTGCTAACCAGTCCCACCGCCCTCCACGTGGGGGCTACGGTGCACCAAATGGTAGACTGGCCCCGTCGGCTCGACCATATGCAGCACCACACCGGCCAGCACCTGCTCACGGCCATTGTAGAGCGCAAGGACACGCTACACTTGCCTACCGTCAGCTGGTCCCTGACGCACCCCCACTGCTTCATCCAGGTGGACGTTGGCGCCTACGCAAGCGACGCCGCCTCGCCATACCACACGTACATCACAAAGGAGAAAAAAATTTCAGACGAGATGGTGGCAAAGGTGGAGGCACTCTGCAACGACGCCATCACACGCAGCACCGCCGTGCACTGCGACGTGTTCGAAAATCGCCAGGTGTATGTGCAAGAGCAGGATCGCCGGTGTCAGAGCACTGCAGCCTCGGCAGACGGCGGCGAGGAAGCCTTTCGCAGCCGTGGCATCCCAGAGGACGTGACCGGACCAATTCGCATCATCTCACTAGACGCGATCGACAGCTGCACCTGCTGCGGCACCCACCTTCACACACTGGCAGAGCTGAAGGCCATGTACCTCCTCCACCAAGAGGTGAAAGGGACCCTAGTGAAACTGTACTTCATCACTGGCGACCGGGCCGCACAGGAATTCCACGCCATGTATCAGCGAGAGCGGCAGTTGATGCTGGAGTTGGGTGGCAGCAGACCCAACGACTTTGTCTCCGTGGTGCAGCGCCGTTCCAAAGATGCGATTAACCTTGAGAAGCTGCTGAAGAGGTGGACGGTGGAGCTTGCGAGTGTAGAAGCGCAGCGCATTGCCGCCACTGTGTCATCGTCAAACTCCACTACCGTCATGGTACCCCTTCGCCGCGACGACGTAGAGCTCGATTTCTTCAACGAGGTCCGCGCACGGCTCGACGCGGCAGGGCTTCGCCACGTCGTTCTCGTTTCCGCGTGGGCAGCGGACCGGTGTACAGCAGGCCCGCTCGCCAGCGCCAAGGATGTGGCGGGTCAGGTCTTCGTCACCGGCGGGGAGACACCTGCGGACATGGAGAAGGCTGTCCAGCTGGTGAAGGAAACGCTAGAGGGGATGAAGGGAGGCACCTCCAAGCTTGGTTTCCGTGGGAAGGGCAGTCTGAAGGAGTGGGACACCCTCGTGGCACGTCTCCAGGAGTAGCGAATCATGCAGAGCACTCAACGCTGGGGAGGGGGGACTTCCCAGATGATGAGGGGCGGTCGGAGAGGTGAGCGTTCTATGATGTGTGAGGACCTGTGCGCTCTTTCTAGTATGCCCCCCCCCCCTTTCCCTCCCTCCCTCCACCCACCCCCCTCCCCTCTCCACTAGCGGCACTTAGCAAATACATATCTATATATAGAGAGAGAGATACTCCCTTCGCCTACGCACGACGGTTCCGCTGTGGTGGAAACCTGCAGACGCGCCGTCGAACGAGAGCAAAGTGGAGAGAAAGAATGTCAGTGGATGTCACATGCCCGCCACTGCAAACATGCACATGCGCACGTGCGTGTGCGTGTGCGCGCTATCGTGTCCACTCACCCTCAGCGCTGTTGCGTCGTTATGTGCAGAACATATGGTACAACGTGTTTCCTCGCCGTTGTGGCGACCTCATGCGCCGCGCAGAGGCTCGCTGGGCACGCTCCTCATATATCTTCGGTTTCTGGTCACCGTTGTGACCCCTCATTCTCCTCCCCTTTTTCCCTCCCATCTTTGAACTGAGCAACCCCAACAAGAGGAATAAACAAGTGAGCAATCGCGTCATCTTTAAAGTCGAAAGGTGAGTCTGTGTGCACGTGTGGTGGTGAGCATAAGAGGGCTAGTGGCCTGTGCTGGTCTGTACATGAACGTGTGGATGTGTATTCCTGTTTCCCTTCCATGTGCTCAGAGGGTGACACACAGAATTCGTACAGGCAACAAGTAGTGAGAGAGAGAGACGCACGCAACCGTGAGAGGCAAATCACTCTTCCACACCACTGTTGCGTTTTGTGTGTATAGAACCTCTCAGCTCTCCGCCATCGGCACCTCGAAGACTCGCGCTTCTGCCACGCACACACACACACACACACACGTACTCACCGAAACACGGACGCAGAGACGCACAGCCCAATCGCAGTACGTCTCCCGAGGCCCTCCCCTCCTCCCCCTTCGTCGTCTTGACAGACACGTGCGCGCCTCTCTCGCGCACCTTCCTTTTACCTTATCGTATTGCGTTACAGAAATGAACAGCCAAGACGGACGTTCTCTGCCCTCAAGCATGGCCACGGCAGCATCCGGCTCCTCCAAGGCCACTTCCTTTCTAGCCGACTCATCGCCCACGTCAGCGACGCAGAACGTTTCACGACAGCACAGTTTCCTCGACCTCGACGATGATATCTTCAATTACATCTGCTCCTACGTGCCGGTCAGTGACCTCCTCCTCAGCGTGGCTGTCGCTAGCCACCACATGTGGCGCCGCGTTTCCGCGAACTACGCCCTCTGGCAGCAGCTCTGGATGCGCTATCTGGTCTTCTTCTACAATGCCTTGATTCCCTCTACAGCGGCATCAGCCCACTCGGCATCGCCGCCAGCACCACCGACTCATGCACTCTGGAGAATGACGCTGCCGGACGCGATGGGCATGCTTCACACAAGCACTACAAGACCACCCAGCCATGATAGCATCTGGCGCCTCTATTACTTTCACCGCTCGTCAGAAGTGAAGCCGTGCGTGGTGCAACTTGAGAAGCTGCAAATTGTGAGCGAAAGCATCGATGACCCGGCTGCGGCAGCGTCACCCACTTCATACCGCTCTCCAAGAGGGTTGAAAATGGCAAATGTCCGAGAAGAGCTGCTGAGCTTTGCCCAGGCGTGCGCTACCCAGACGGTGGCTCGGAACCTCAAGCACATGGCAACCCCGTTCCACCCCTCTTCCGTCTCCCCGTCGTTCAGCGCCCGACAGGAAGGGGTACCACAAGGCGAAGCCGTCATGCACGGCAGCACCTTTCGTCTGCTCAAACAACAGCAGCGGCAAGCGGATCGGCTACAACGGGTATTACACTTCCTTCTCTCTGTGAGCGGTCACCGGCCGCGTTTTCACGACCCGCTCTGGGAGGCTACCAACAACGCTAAAATGGAGTTCCTACGGAAGACGCGCACGTGTGCAGCGTCCACGGAGGCAAAGATGCCCAAGCGGCGAAATCCCCTTAGCCCGCCGTCGTTGGATGCAGTGGCAGCTCCGCCTTCGCCGCCATGGCGACCCCGCCCGATGAGCTGGCTGGACGACCAAGAGACCTCGGTCAAGGTTCTTCTCTTTGACGACGACGACGACACCCGCTCCGTCGGTGACGACTTTTCTGTGCGGGAGGAACGCTCCACGCTGCTAGCGTCCATCAAACAGAGTTGGCGCATCGCCTACGCCTCGCAGTTCTACCCAAGTATGACAGACGGTAGTGAATCAGAGCGTCCTCTCCCGCGCGCCCCAACATTCACCTTTCCCATCTCCACTGCAGCAGGTGAGGGAGCGGCACCGCCTGTGCCCATTGCCGCGCGCAGCCGCTGGGAACAGGCTACATGGGAGCAGGTGTACCATTTTTTCCGAGACGGCAGCAGTGCCACCATCCATAGAATCATGCGTATGCGGCAGCAGGCGACGACGCAGGGGAGAGAGGGAGGCAGCGACGAAGACGACACGGCCATCCCATCCTCGAACAATCCCCTCTTCGATCTGCACCTACTCGGCTACGAAAAGCGCAAACAGGTGTACACCGCAATGCTGGACAGTGCCATCGAGGTGCCGGAGGGCATCGGCATCTTCTTCGCCACGTGTGTCTCCGAGTCGTTCTTGCGATGGTGGTGCTGGCGCAAGCGGCGACACGCGGAGGCAAGGCATGCACCCGTGGCGCCATCGACCAGCGCCATCCAAGATGATCACGGGGGGCTTCCAGTGCGATGTCACATTGTGCTCAAGCCTTTTTCCGCCATCCAAGATGACGTCTCGCCGCCGCTGTCACTGTGGGTGGTGCGAGTGGTCACCGGAGATCTACGCCACGACATCAGAGGAAACGAGGCGGGGAGTGAGTCTGTCACCTACAGCTCCTCTTATTCAGACCTGACCACGACGACGAGCCACATCGCCAGCTACAGGTTTGCCTCCTCCTCCTCCGTCCACTTTTCAGAAGAGAGAGGTGAAGATAACGAATTTAGCACAGCAGAGGGCACACGCGTGCTCGAGACAGTCCAGACCATGGCCACAGATGAAGAGTCCCACGTTCCGACAGCAGAGTCGTCGTCTCCGGCACAAACACAATCTACGCCGCACAGTCCACCTGTAGCGCTGCTGTTCCCTTTGCCCCATATGCTCACATACTGGTTCATGATGCACCACGTTTCGTTCTACAGCCACCAGGTATACAGGCACCTGCGTGGTGATCAGGAACTCACTATCGCCGTGTGTAGCCGTATCCTCAGCCCCACAGGACACAGCGCTGAGTGTCGCCTCTTCTACTCCCTGCGGTGTCCATTTCTTCCGCGCATGTCCATGAAAATGATGTTCACGCCTGGGGTGCTGCCATCTATAACGATGCCGGACAAGATGGCGGAGCGCTGGAAGAACTACTCCTACCGGTCGTCGTCGTCTTCAAACGACTCGGAGTCGTTGTCTGTTGATGCCGGCAGAACGCCCATGTCGTCTTCCGTGTCGACAGACGACAAGCCGGTAAACAGTCAGCATATCTACGACCTCTTCTGGACCGGCTCTGGGCGTGTGGAGGTACAGTTCGGGCCGACCGTCTCGCGATCAAATATGCTGCGCCTGCGCATCGCACTTGGGCTGCCAGTCGACTTTCCGATGGGGCTTTTGTGGAATGTAGTGATGTTCGCCTCAGGCATAGGCCCTGCCATTCTTGAAGAGCACCGGAACTCCCTGCACCTCATCTACGGCAAGACACTCACCGACGTCATGGTGGATGTGTTCGGAGAGCTCGCGTGCTTCGGCTTCGGTGCCCAGTCACCCAGCTGGAGGAACGACTCCACCGCAATGACGCCCACAGAGAGGGAAGAGCATGTCGTGCGAATCTACGAGAACAATGAAGAGGTGCCCGAAGCTGGCGAACAAGTGGCCAACGGACTTTCTCCTGCAGATCACGGCGCCTCTTCTACCTCCACCTCTCTCACGAGCACCACAAGCTGGTCACAGGACCTGGACTCGGAATCGAGCAGTGGCGAGAGTCACTAGTCACCTCCTGGCAGCGATGTCTCCTCCGGATATGTATGACACCCAAACCTGATGAGGGCACGCATGCAACGGTGATCTCATAGGCACCCTCGAGCGATGCCTCCCTTCCCCTTCCTTGTGCCACGTCAACGACTGCAGCTTCGCGTGCGTGTGCGCATCAGAATGGGTGAGAGGGGTGCAACCCCCGTGTACGTGTGCCCCTGTCAATGTAATCGAGGGAACTGGAAAGAGGGAAGAGAATTCAGGAGAGGATGGGTACCACGGGAGTGAAGGGCCGAGGGAGGCGACGATTGGCACGTCTGCGCATGGTCTCCGTCAGCCCCCCCCCATTCGTCAACGCCTATTTTTCCTGCAAACACTACCCAATCACCAGCGCGTACGCGAGAAGCCGCTGCTCCGTCATCACAGCGATGCACGACATGGACTCAATTTTGCGAGCGTGCCTGCACCTCCGCCTGCGGCAGATTTTGTTTCACACGCACACGCCCCCACCGATGATGGGGTCTTCCCATCATCGGTTGCAGAAGCGTGCGTTTTTCAGACGATGCTTCATCCCGTACAGCATACACGTGCAGCCTTGTCGCACGCGCTGCCACACCGGCGCTCTCTACAGTGTACAGCGTGTGGTGCTGAAGTCCAGTGAGTCAAGTCGACGGGGGCGTTCCTGGATGCTCTATTGTACGCGTGTTTCCATGTGGTCGTAGTCGTCACTGCTCTGTTGCTCTCTCTCTCTCTCTCTGTGCGTGTGTTTCTTCCTCACCCCCGTTCTTCGATGCCTGTGGCACGACTTGCGCTATACACGTCTCCACCATCCCTGGTCTCTCCATGGCGTCTGTGTTGGTACATCGATATCGTTGGCGCGTGCAGCGCTCGCACCGCAGAAACCTCCCCCTCCCACTTAGTACATCCCTCTATATGCACACAAAGGTGAGTGTGTCTTTCGTATGCGCGCAAGTCGTACCCCGCACCCTGTTGCGTTCACCAACCTTGGCAATGGCACGTACGGCACTGCTTCTCTCCGCGCGCCTTTCACGGCACAGCCATTGTACACACCTGTCCGCAGACTTCGCCATGAGTGCCAAAGCATCGAAGGAGCGAGCAGCAGCAGCAGCAGCAGCCAGCGTGCAGGTCATGTGAGTAGTTATGACCCGGCTGCCGATGTACTCGAAGTGCAACCGATCCGCACCATGAAAGACCTGCATACCACACTACTGGGGTTTGCCCGCGCTGCAGCGACGCCGGACACGTTGCGCCAAGCATCCTTCTCTCACAAGGTAGGGGCAGCGGTGTGGTCGTCGACGTTGTCAGCAGAAGCAGCAAAAGCGGCTCGCAGCAAGGCTATACCCCATGGGACACTGCTCCGCAACTGCAGCAGTCAGTCTTCCGTTCCAGTTTCGATTCCGGAAGGTTCTCAGGCAAGCTCGTTCACCGTGTCTGCAGTGCCGAATGGCAAGCGTCATCTTCTTTATCGCCTCCTCCTGCATCGCCGCGAAGGTCGGCGGATGGAATGCGACGCTGCCACACAGAACGCAGCAGATGGCCCGGGGGTTTTACCGTCCTCGTCTACACTGGAGGAGACGTCGGTGTCAACGCCGGTGGCGTCGTCCACCTATACGGGGGCCTCATGGTACCGTGCCTTTCAGCTGTTTAGTGAAGCGGTTCGACAGCAACATGTGTCGCCAACAACGCAGCACTTCAACCTACTTCTGTACATCGCCCAGCAGCACGCACTATGGGGTCGGATGGACGAAGTGGAAGAATTTTGGGCGCACCTGTTGTCTTCTGTGCAGCAGCTTCGCCGAGAGAAGATGCGCGACAAACAAATGGCAGCGAAAGCAGAACGGAAAAGTGGGGAGAGGGTCGGACGACACGGAACGTCACCAGAGCTGGAGCAGCTCATATCGTCTTCTCTATCGACACACACACGACCCGCATCAGCGTCACCGCCATCCTTCATCATAGCCCCTACCCCTTCCATAACGGCAGCCGCTCTGTCGCGGCAGGTAGTCGAGCTGAATGAAATGGCGCAGGCCCTCATGCCCAACACGCAGACATACGAACTGCTGCTCCGTTGCGCGCTGGCACGTGGAGCGTGGGACCGTGCACTGGAGTACTGTGCACTGCACACTCTCGGTGGCGCTGCACTGATGACCGACGCATCATTGCGTCAAGTACTGCAGGTGTACATTCTCGCAGGCGCATCCGGCGCCGCCCCTCCAGCCACTGGGTCTCACGTAGCAGCATCCCCACCAAATCTCGCACCACATCGGCTGAGGGTAGATGAGCAAGGACAGGTCCTTCGCGCGGCAAAACAACTACCGAGCAATAGCAACAAATCTTCTGCTCACGGCCAGTCTGCACAAGAGCCTTACTGGTCTGCTGCGCTGCAGTTGTTTCGGAGAAGTGTCCAACGAGTTTCCACTATGCATACGGTGTGGTGCATGGCAGCGCTGCTGCATCGCTCTAACCACCCCGAGGAGCTTGTGCAGGTTGTCAGAGAGGATTGCGAGAAGCTGGTGCAGGCATCCCTTCGATCCCTTGCCGCTCACGCGTTATCCTCCGTCGAGAGAGTGGCACTTCTGCGGACGCTAAAGATGGTGAGTGACGCGGTTTGCGAGCTTGGTGACTGGCGCACAGCGCTGCAAGTGCTGCGCGAGGTGGTGGAGCTACGTCATCAGATGCTCTCCGAGCGCCCTGCATCTCTGGAGCAGCTCTGGGGTGCGCCACACCCGTCAGGAGAGACGGGTGCATTATTTATCTCTTGCGGAGACGCTGCAAGTGAGGCCCCAGGCCTACCACTGCCCCACCTCACAACTCAGCACATAGCACCACCGGACCAGCTGAGGGCCGGGATCGTCGACGAGGACACCCGTCTCGATGAGGTGCAGATCTCCCAGTATGTTCTCAAGAACACCTTGCACACACTACGGCGCGTGCGCCGCTATGCGCAAGTGATCGCTGTGTACAGGGACACCCCAGTACCACCTGCTGCCGCCCTTGATGCGGCAGCAGACACAGCACGCGAAGAAGATGACGATAGCATCGTGGTGTGGCGGAGCATGTGGACATCGAGTGCAGTGAGCTACGTGGCGCAGGCAGCGCTGGCGGTGCACGATCTGGATTTACTTCTTGAGCTCTGTGGACTAACACTTCACGGCTCAGAGGTTACTCAAAACGATGCAGCAGTCAGCTTGCGCATCCCTACCGATGCCTACGATGCTACCCTGCGCCTTATTCAATACTACATTGTCCGGCAGCGCTGTGAGGAGGAGAAGTCGGGTGTGAGCCCAAGCACGGATGCCGTAGCAGCAAAGGGACACAGTAGGTTGCAGTGGGACGTCCTCTCGCAGCGTGTGTACACAGTATACCGCCAGCGTGCCCTTCGCGCGCTCGCAGAGGAGGCATCGCCGTACCACGCGTATCTGGATCGCACGTTCCATGTGCCATCGAGCAGGGGTGAAGGTTATGCATCCATCGCGCGCAGTGCAACAGCAGTGACAGTTGCAGCCGATCTTGATGCACCACTTCTCCCCACCTCGCATAAGCCACTCGTGCAACTTCTCGCGCAGTCCCTCCAGAGCCGCGTCGATTCTTTGCCCGTCACCGATTCCATTCAAGAGGAGGCGCTCAAGCATCTGCAGCGCATCCGTCGCCCCGACACACTGACCATCGCACTTGTCATGGATATCATGCGCAACGAAGCGCTCCAGCCCCGCTTCTCGAGGGAGGGGACACAGTCGCTCCTTACCGCAGTCCAGAAAGTCTTGGACACGATTCTGGCGGAGCAGCACATCGAGTCCATCCAACTGCTGTCTATGTCTCCCCAGGGCACAGCGACTCATGGAGACAAGGACAGCGGACGCGCGCAGTCACAGCAGTCATCGGGCTACAGTCGCTTCCGGTCAGGCTCCGCCTCCCTCGCCGCCTGGAAACCTGGTGCCGTCGAAGTCGGCTTGAAACTCACACCAGCGCAGCTCGCGTCCCTCTGCACGCTTACCGCCGCTGCAGTTCACATGAGCTTCGACATTCTGGCACGTGTGCAGCCGCTGACGCTTCTGGCGTACGTTCCCGCCTGTGTGAAACTGGCGTGGTTGCCCAGCACCTCAGCACCGGCACAGCTGCAGCGTGCACAGCAAGCTGTCGTGCGATGGGCGGACGACGAGCTCAAGTGGGGTGACATTCTTGCCGCCGAACCTCAGCGCTCCGCTATGGCCCTGATGAAGCCTGCTACTGATAACGTTGTCGGCAGTGGCGGCGCTGCTGCTACGCGCAATGACCCGATGGACGCCAGCCCATCCGCAATTGAAGCCAGCGGGAGAAGCGCCGTGGCGCACTTTGTGCTCATGTACACAAAGTTCTCCTCTCGCAAGACGATTGTACCGAGTTGGACTCCACCACTCATCGCGGCGGCAGTGTCGAGTGGTCTCGCCGTGCTGGAGGCCGCAGCCCAGGTATTGGTGCAGCTTCAGCGAAGCAAGCCGGGTCACCCGCCCACCGCAGCCATGTCTGCCTTCATCGCAGCCCTTCGACACGCGTGGACGGAAAAGACAGCCCTTGTCTCCGGGTCGTTGCCTCTCGAAATGACGTCCCTGCACCATTCGGAACTGGAGCTGGTGGTAGTGACCTCTCTCAACGCAGTGGTACAGCAGGTGGGTGCGTCCACGGTGAGCCGCTGGACCATGTGGGGCGCCTGCGCCGACATGCTCATGACCTACATTGACTCACCGCTTTCACCTACGCGGCGACGATGGACGCAAATGGAGAAGGTTCCAGCGGCGGTGATACACCCCGCGTTGTTGCCGCAGTCTTGCCCCGATTCCTGGAGGCGGGCAGAGGCGGCGCACGAGACTTTGCGTGTGCTTCACAGGTTCATCGGCCTCTGCGACAAGGCCGAGACTGGGTTCGTGGAGCGTGTGACAATAGACTGGCTACTGCTTGGTGTCGATAAAACACGTAGAAGCGGCACCGGAGGTGGTGAACGTGTTTACTGCGAAAGCGCCGGTAAGGGCACATCAGGACACGGCAACCCCATCACCCCAGTAGAACACCTGCGATGCATGTGTGAGGTTGCTCACAAGCAACTGAGGCGCACCCCAGAGGCACCGCACGAGCCTTTTTCGCCGTCAGAGCTGGAGTCCATGCAGCTGCTGCTGGGAGCCTTGACGTGGGCGTGTCGGCAGCATGCGAAGCCTCTCGTACGCCGATTGTACGCGGTCCTCGCCCCGTGGCTCGACACACTCCTTCAAGATGTCTCCCTGCCGTCACCGCCGCCGCCGCCGCCAAGCCACGCGCGGACTGTCACTTTCGGTGCTCACCCAGCTGTAGAAAAGGAGGAGATGCTCCATCGACAGCTGAGCCGCCTGCGTGAGGAAGCACTCACTGCATGCATGACGGTGGCACAGTGTCTCTCAAGTGGACCTCGTGTAGAGGTGCTGCAGGACTGGCAGTTGCAGCTCCGCTCGCTTCGACAACTAACCGATCAAGGAAAGAGCACCGTCTCACTATCAGACTTTGAAAGCCAGCGGACGGCAGCGGCCCTCATCGACGGTATTGCCGCAGTCGTCGGTAAGCTGAAGCGAACCTGGCGCTACCTCTTGACGGAAATTGCCCTTGACAGTCACCGCTCACTCGGTGAGGCACGCCAGCGGAGCAGCTCTTCATCGTCGCCGCCCCCTCTGCAGCTTCCGGAAGCGGCTCTTAAGCACAGGAGAGACGTTGAAGATGCTGCGGAGTCATTTTCGGCGTGGTGTAGCTCCGAACTGTTGCCAGGGTTGATTCTCTCCTGCTTGCGTACATGTGTCGAGCATGAGACGCGTAGAACTACAGTACCTCCCAAGACGCCTCCACCAGGTGCGACGTCTTTGTCGCCGCGTGCCCTCGTGACAGCGGCACTGCACAAGGTGGTAGAAGCCATTTGGGATGTGGACTTCGTTGCCTTTGTGTGGAAAGTCGACTTTTTCGCACGCGAGGGCATCGATGACAACGGCGCACGCGTCCAGATGCTGGAACGGTTGCGCACTCGAGGCTACCACACTCTCAGCATGGAACTTGGCTGGCCACATCCGGACGGCGTCCCACAGCAGTTGACACGACACCTCTACATTTGGCTCCTCTTCGCCGCTCATAGTGCCCCGATGCCGGTGGCAGTGACAAAGCTTTGTCGTGACCTTGCCACCCTCGATGTCTTTCACGGTATGCAGCGTGCCACCACATGGGTGGCCGCCAAGTCAGATGAATCAGCGGCCGGCCGCACCTCCACCGCGGTCTCTCCGATGCCGTTCTTCCTCTTCTTCGCACACGAAGTGGACACGCTCACCGAGGCGAAAGTAGCTGAGGCTCTTCACTCTTCCAGTCGTGCCAACTCCGTTTCCGCTGCGACTGTTGGCACTGAGGACTCATCATCACATGTGGCAGGACTGGCGCGGATGGTAGACGGCCGTACCGCCATGGAGCACCTCACAAAGCCCCTTGTACACTACACCCCATCGGTGCTGCACATTGTGCAACAGGCGGCGCAGTGGGTGCTCTACCTCACCCTCTGCGAAGGCACGGCCGATTTGCAGGCTGCGGGAGGAGTCGCGGGGGCGGTTCGCACGGGTTCATCTGACTTTTTCTCCGTAGTGGCGCAGAAGCCTCGATCTGTAGGCGGCGCTTTCACGGGCCACGCTGCCCTTCCGTCTGCGTGTCTACTGCGTCACTGTCTGGCCTGGGCAGGGCAAGCGCACGCCTACCACGCCCTCCTGCGTGTAGTGGAGGCGGCGGCGCATGAGACGCTGCGGGAACCAGAGGCGGTCGTGTACGTCTTCCGCTACATGGAACGACTTGGCCGCGCCGCAGAGGGTTTGGACGCGGGAACGAGAGAAGGCGAGATCATCCCTAGCCCCAGCCCTGTGGAGGCGTTTCTGGCCTTTTACATGAGCTCAACCACTCTGCGCCGCGCGTCACCAGTGAGTGAGCAGGTATGTCTCGCTGCACTGCTTGCATGCGCTGCAAACACGCGCGAAGATGACGCTGCCGCATCCCCATTCTCCAGTGACCTTCTCACGCTGCTCACTGCCTTCACCCACGTAGTCTCGGACCACCTTGTCACCGAGTGGCAGCAGGGCCGCCTCTCCGTCCATCAGTCTGCTGTCTTGTCAGCGTGGATGTTACGATTTCTCTGGAGAGGGGTTCCCGTTTCCGTGATGGACTCGAGCACCTCCTCTCTGAAGCGCTACGGAGTCGTCACCGCTGAAGCCGCTGATAGCAACGCAGCCGTCGTTTCCTCCACGGCAACACCACTACGCAGGGCTTCCATGCAATGGCTTCTCGTGACGCGTGGCACCATTGTGCCCCCGCCACGACGGTGCAACAGGGATGAAGCCAGAAATCCCTCTGCGTTTGCGGAAGGTCACGGCTCACCACAAGCACCACCGCCGCCGCAAACTTCTGCTTTTTCGGGATGCATCACCTCTCTCATGACAGAGCTGGACAGGGCAAGCCAACGTTTTGCCGCGCTTTGGGGTGGCGCGGTTGTCTCACCCAGCGCAGCAACGGCACCAAGCAGCGACTCCGCCAGTCTGGAATCAAGGGAGAGCCTGGACAGTGAGCTACCGCCACGTCATCTCTCCGTCACCTCTTCATCTTCTGTCGACCATCTCGTCCGCAACGTGCTAAAGCAGCTTTCCACCCGACGATCCGTTCAGCAGCTTTTGCGCCTCTACCGAAGCTCTCACGATACACTGCATTCACCGGTGCGAGTGCAGGACACGGAGGCGGATGTGCTTGTGGAAGTACTACCTGAAGATGCACGCGATAGCGCCAAAGCCACCCTACGAGGCGGCGCGGACCCTGTTGCCTCCTACAACAGCGACTGGGCATGTGAAGCCTCGAGGAGGGTGGCAAGAAGCCACGCTCGATTGTCGGTGCAGCAGACTCCTACAGCACATGAGGAAGAAGCAGCGAAGCTTTCCAGCTGGATAGATGCGGCCGTTTCAAGCCTGGCATCCGCGGCACAGGGCCTCGCACCGCCACCGCCTCTGCCAATGAGTTTGCGGTGCCCAGAGCAGAATGAATGTCGCACTTGGAGTGCAGTTTACACGCAGCTTCTATCCGTCACCAAGAATATGCATCATGCTCGTGAGGAGAGTGCGCACAGTGTCGCAAGCGCATCAGAAAGTCGGTACCACATCGACGCCTACGTTCGGCGGTGCACTGTCATGCTGCGCCCTGTGCTGCTGCGGTTGATGTCGAATCTCCCTGGCGCTTCCAGTCGTCCCGATCCAGCATCCTCACCCGCGTCTCCCAGCGCACACAGTGACGTCGGCCCGTGTGTATGCTCGTTGCTTCTTATGTGCTACGTTCTAGCTCCACTGAGGTCACTATGGCCGCCGCCGTCGCTGGCGGAGGTGTTGGCAATGGTGCGTCAAGAGTTGTTGAAGCTTCTCCTCGCCTGTAGAAGTGCGAGCAGAGCTGGCGAGTGTGCACTGCACGCATCTGGACATCTTCCCCGCACCCCTTACAGTGTGCTGGTACATCTTTGTTTGCATCCGTTGATGCTCGATGCACTCCCACAACTCCGCCTCTCCGACTTTTCCAGCAGTGAGTCTGGGACAGCGGCGCTTGAAGCTGTCGCATCCGGGCTACTTCTTGTGCATCACATGAGCGCAGACGTGGTTGACATCCAAGTCCTTTCCTCCACCTTGGCCGATACGGTGGCGACATCCTCTTCTAACCTCAGGACGGTACCGGACGAGAATGACGTGGACGCGCTGCGGCAGACTGCACGCGAGCTACTCCACCTTTCTGGCCAAGAGCTCTATCATCTCCACACCAGCTCCAGCTCGGCGGCATCTTCGCCAGAGCGACTACAGATGCTGTATGGACGAATCGTGCGTGCCTGGATGCAAGCGGGGGTCTTGCTCGGCGACGCGCGTTCGCTGCTATGGTGTGGTAAACGTCTCATCGCTTGGTCTGTGCAGAAGCAGCAGGAGGCGACAGCACGGGCGTGTACCGCCAAGGAGTACAGTGTGATACCAGCCAGCACCGCGCAAACCAGCGAAGTGACCAAATCTGATGCTACTACGGAGTGGCTTTGCGTGTTGCCTGTTGCTGTTCTACTCGCAGCGGTCTGCGGTCCCGCCCTCCATTGCAGCACGGAGGTGAGCGAGGCGCTGTCTTCGCTTGCCTCGGTGCTGCCTCTTCCCCACAGCATCAGAGACTCATTGTCCAGCATTCACGATGGCACTGGTGCGGTTGCGAGGGACGAATACGTCCGCTTGTTTCGCCACTGGCAGCAACTGCTGCAGGGTCATGTGACCGAGGCGGCCAGCCAGCATCCTGGTTGTCAGCCGAAGCACCGGATTTCGTGTCACTCCCCTTTTGGTGTCATCCTTCACGGCAGCGTGCCTGGCAATGCGACCCCGGCACTCATTGAAGCGGCACGTCGGCAAGTCGGGGAGTACCTCGCCGGTTCAGCGACCTGGTATCAGCCGCAGTCGCAGCAAGTCACACCTGTATCTTCTGACAGGGCGCCAGCTCTCAGAGGCAACGACAGCAGTACCCATGCCACAATCGTTACCGATGACCTTTGTGCAGCCTTCCAATGTTTAAAGGATGCCAGTGAAAGTGATATGCGAGCCTTCATGCGATTAGAGGCGGCGAAGCGCGCTCCTGGCAGCGATGACGTCAGCAGGGGGAAGCCGAAGAGAGCGCTCGAAGTTCAAGCGGCGTGGCGCCTCATTCATCATGCAGCGCTGCAGGAGCGTCAGCAGTGCCGCCCAGGGAGCGGTGCTGCCGCCCCGTGGACACCTTTGGTGCCGCCTGTGTCATGGCGAGCGTACCTGCTGAGTCTCCACCCGGTAGTGCCCCACACCGTACACTTTATTCCAATGGCTGTGACGGAGGTGCTCATGTGGCAAAGCTGTACTACGTGGACGGAGGGACTGGCTGTGCTCAAGCATTCACTAGGGACGCTGCATCTCTCTGGCGCCACGCCTGTGCAGCAATACATGGCGCAACTCTTGTTGGAACGGGTGCGGCGCACGGAAGGGTGCAAGAGGGCTGATGGAAGACAGGAGGAGTGCCATTTCTGTGCCGGGCTGGAGACGTACACGTACACTGTGCAGCATCAGCCTACCGAAGAAACAAGTGGAAGAAAGTGGTTAGCGTTTCCTCATTGGCAACTTTGGTCTCAGCACATGGTACAGCGTTCAACACACGGCACGACAGCGCTTGTGTGCAAAATTGTCGATCTCATGTTTACTCATCACATGCAGACCGCTCGCGCTCCGGCGCGCGACACCATCACTCGCTCTCCTTCTGTGTTGGCGAAGCACACCCTCATGGAGGCCCTGCGCTGTGGCGTTCACGACGCTGCCTTGACGCGCGTTCTTTTCCGTCTCTTCTGGGCCGAGCGGTACAGCCGTGTCGAGGGTGCGCACGTGTTCTTGTCCGCGCTGCGAGCCGCCAAGCTGGCGCGGAGCGACGCACTCGCATTGGAAGCAATGCTAACGTATTTAAGGGTTTCCGACAAGAACGCGGTTACCACGCAGCGGACGGCAGAGTGGAGCCGGCGTGTTCTGCAGGTCGTCAACTTCTGTGAAGCGCGCTCCACCATCTCAGGCGCACAGGTACCTCCGTCGAGCTTCTCCTCTGTTTCTTCCTGGCAACACCTCAAGGAAGCTGTGGAGGAGGCGGCCGCAATTCATGGACCGACGCACCACTTTTCCGTTGAAGCGCACCGTGCTACATGGAAATCGTGGGCAGTGATGTGTCGCCTGCAGATAGTGCCCCAGGACGTGGCGCTCTGTGTCATTCGGTTGTTCCAGCAGTACGACCACCTTACCGAGGTGGAGGAACTCATGGTGTCCACCTGCTATGAGACGACGATGGGGCAAGCGGAGAAGCGTGTCGGCAGTGGTGATACGGACGAGTAAGAGCGCGACAGAGGCAGTTAGCGAGAGACACAGATGCGAGAGATGTGTCTCCTTATCCCCAGCCAGCATGCTGCGAGGTGAGGCGCGTGCGTTACGCAAACGGTGGTGATGGATTTTCTATACGTGTGCATGCGCAGGTGCTCCTTTCGTGTTCCCGTAGACAGCGCTTTTCAAGCATGAAGAAAGGCGCACACCATGCTCCCTACCATCCTTGTCACTCACCATGGGGCTCCAAGTCGTCTGTGAAGTGTCGTGGTCGAGAGGGGAAGCCTCTGCTGCCCCTCCCAAGACTACAGCGTACGTGTGTGCACCTGCTTGTGCGGCCGACCAAAACGAAGAAAGGAAGAAGAGCCATCTAGCTCCCTCCCCCCCCCTCCCCCATACTACAGCAGCGCGCAGTGTGTCAGGGTAGGGGGAGGGGGGGAGAGAAGACTCTCCGTGGTGCACCTCATCCCCTTGCTGATTCCCCACCCACCCCACCCCTCTATCCTTTCCTGCTAGCCACTTTAGAAGCGCTCACGCATTTGCGCCTCTTTCACTCTGTGTAACAGACACGCAGGCCCACAGACGCGCCTACTTCACCTCGCCTTTTCTTCGCAGATGCTGCGCCGCGCGTACCGTCTGCTGGGCTCCACAAATCGTTACACGGACGGGTCAGGGAGAGCACTGGAACCAAACTCGATTCCCCGAGACCTTTATGTCCAGACGATCAGCAACCGCGCCTACCCTGTGCAAGGCGAGAACTGGCAGCCGGTGACGACTGGCAAGCCGTCAGCGCACAAGGGCAATGTCATCATATCCGGTGCTGGTGTCGTTGGCCTCACTCTCTCAGCCCTGTTCGCTCTGCGTGGATGGCACACAACAGTGATCGAGCGCAGCCCACCCCTGCAGCGAGTGAAGGATGAGCCGATGCAAACTCTGGCAGCGGCGAGTGACGCGTCAACTGGCGCAGTGGACCCCTCTATTAGCCCCTCTCCGCCCTCCCAGTCGCTCTCCTTCCAGCCTCACCGTGGCCCGCTCCAGCGTCCTCACTTCGGCGCAGCATTTGAGCGCAGCAGTAGCATCAGCACTTCTGGCTCGGCAGAATCGTACTTTCCCTCACAGTACAGTCCATTCATCGAGCTGCAGTACGCACTAGTAACACGCCGCGCCTTGGACGCATTAGAGGCGGCAGGGGTGCGACTCCGCGCCCTCCGCCACTTGGGCGTCAAGGTCTGTGGCGTGATGGACCACCCCGGGGCCTACAACAGCTGGATCACCGCTGGCCTCACGGAGCACCACCCGTTCGCGGTCAACATGCTCTCGATGGATTTGTTTCAGCTGCGCCGTCTACTGGAAGATCATGTTGCGCACAGACTTCCGTCAGCAAACCTGCAAATCTTTTACGAGCACGTCATCGAGGCAGTCTACCCTCTGCGTCAGCAGCTTGTGGTGCGCACGTGGGAGAACAGCTCGTTGGCGAAGCAGTTGGCAGAGTCCTCTGTCAGATCTTCGATCTCATCCCCTACCGAGAAGGGTCGAACCGCTCAGGTTGTCGCTGACGCCCGCCGACCTCGGCGCAAGCCCCACACTAGTCTCACTCTCAGTGCCCGGAAGTGGGAGAAGAAGTACGCAGACAATGCTGTGGACTATGACTTGCTTGTGTCGGCCGAAGGTGTGAACTCAGACCTGCGAGACCTCGTGGATGTTGAGGGATTCGTGGCGGATGTGGACATGGGTGTGCGCTGGTGTCTCCTTCGTAGCGACCAGCTCAGCCACAAACACGTACACCGCTGGTTGCACCGTCGACGCACGACGGCCATCGAGTCGGCGCAATCCTACCACATCCAGACGGCGCACCAGGTGCCACTCACCCTCGCCTTTCCGCGTGTCGAGGGAAGCAACCTCTTCTCCGTCATGGTGTACGCCCCGAGGGGTGAGTTGGCAGGTCTCGATGACGTGGAGATTCTCCGGCACTACCTTCCAGACCTCGCCTCATCATCCCCGGCGGCGGAGTTGCGCTCCTTCACCACCGAAGCACAAGCCTATCCCACTGTCTACTGCGAGCAACTGTACAACACAGTGGGGCTTCCCTCCGCCGTGCTGGTG
Source organism: Leishmania tarentolae (assembly GCA_033953505.1). NCBI lineage: Eukaryota > Euglenozoa > Kinetoplastea > Trypanosomatida > Trypanosomatidae > Leishmania > Leishmania tarentolae. Next base: position 310,623 of record CP119839.1, read on the forward strand.
GGCGATGCAGCGCACACGTGTAATCCCTTCTGGATGCAGAGCCTGGCCCTCGGCCTCGAGGATGGCGCCAACCTGCTGAACCAGGTGGACGCCTACTCCCGACACTTCTACGATGCCGTGAAGCAGTACAGCAATGAGCGTGGCAGCAGCGGTGACGCGCTGCGTGAGCTAACAGATAAGTGCCTCTACTACGAGCGCCGGAAGCACGTGAGTCCGTTCATCCGCTTCCAGAATTCGTACCAGCACTTCATGAATGCCTGCATGCCGCGGGGCTGGAACACGCTCTACGAAGGCTCTGTCAATCATGTTTACTCGCGCAGCATCGAGGATATGCTGAACAGTCGTGGGTACACCTCGTACGACTACGCCGAAAAGCAGCAAGCGAAGCACCGCCTCTTTTACCACCTTGGACGATTGTACACGTAAGAGAGAGGCGCCTGTGTGTAGGCTCTCGCTCGCCCGCCCATCTTCCGTTGCTGCTGCACCCTCCCTGTCGCATCATCGGCACATTGGAGAGAGGCTGACACGGGGAAGGCGAAACAGAAATGGTTCGCAAAGGGAGAAGGAGATGCAACTTCTGGTGTGTGTTGTTGACCTTGTTGCCTTCGCCGTCTCGTTTATGGAGAGGGGGAGGGAGGAAGGAGGGTGTAGAGGAAAGCCCACTCGGGAATTTTCGGTTGTCGTTCATGTGGACATGGACCTCTTCGTCTCTCTGGTTTTTTTTTCGTATCCTCTGTTCCTTCCTTTCGCTTGCAGCGGTTTAGCTGACCCAAGCAGATGGACGAAGTCATCTGACGCAAGCGCATACATCCCCATACACAAGTTCGCGAGCGCGTGGATGCATGTACGCGTGTGTGCGACTGTGTGTGTGTGTGTGTGTGTGTGTGTGTGTGTGTGTGTGTGTCGCTGCTGGTGTGTGTGAGAGTGATATGGGGAATCTCAGGGGATCCCTGACCCCTCCTCTCCCCACCAGAGGCATGCAACGGCGAGAGAGCCACACAAGTACATCATGAGCACAGCAGCCTTGCCCACTCCCACTGCCGCTGCTCTCCGTCTCAATCTTTCATGTCTTTTCTCTCTTTTTTTTTTTTGAGTGTCCCACGCAAAGCCGGTCGATGTACGGATGGACGCTTCGGCCGCCGGCTTCTTCTTCCCCTTTGGGTCACCCAGCGAGACCGATACGTGCTCTGGTGCCACCACCGTGAACGCTGTCAATTCTACCAGCTCCACACTGAGCACGGCCGTGCCTTCGCCGCCAGTCTGGCCACTCCCAAAAACATCGACGGCGACCTTTCCATGGGTTTCCCTGGACTCCGACACCCTGCACGAATGGGCTGCTGGCTACTGCTGCGCAGTACCAAGCAGTCATGTGAAGTTCAGCCCCTCATCAAAGCCCTTGCAGCTGAAGCTTCATGTGCCGTTGTCCGAGAGCACTCCAGGTGACGCCTCCTCGTCTGCGGACAGAAACAGAAAGGATGCGTTTACGCTATGTTACCAAACCCCGCCAGAGGTGGGCACGCTGACATCCGTGGACGTCACACAGACGCCAGGTAGAACACTGTCGAGCTCGTCCAAGAAGGAGCACCGCGACGTGATACCAGGGCGATACTACGGCGGGCTCAAGGTGTGGTCTTGCGCTGTGTTGCTCGCGGAATACCTGGTCAACCACGCCGGAGAGTACCGCAGCTTGTTTGAAACTGCGGCGGTTGTCGTAGAGCTCGGGTGTGGTCAAGGACTTCCCGGGATGGCAGCCATGTGTCTGGGAGCGAGGCGCGTGGTGTTTCAAGACTACAACGAAGAAGTTCTTAATGTGTGCACAAAGCCAAACGTGGCGGCCACAGTTTGTGCAAACGAAGGCCTCCAGCAGCCACGAGACGGTGTTGACACAACTCCGCTACTGCAAGCCAAATTCGTTCACGGCGACTGGGTTGATCTGTCTTGGGAGTCCAAAGACGCTGCCTCGTCCTCCGCTGGCGTCGACGCCTTCTGTGATGTCATCCTTGGTGCCGATGTCACGTTTGACAAGGACGCTTGCGACAAGCTGGCCTGCATCCTGCACCGCTGGATGCGGCCCCACACCGGAATCGCTGTCATTGGGTCAAAGGACTACTACTTTGGCACCAACGGCGGCTACCTGGAGTTCAAAAAGTCCGCAGAACCGTACGGGCTTCGGGTGGAGCTGCTGAAGCGCGTGGACACGGCGGACAAGATGCCACATGTCCTGCTGCGTGTCACTCACACGGCATAGAAGAGCCCGCTTCTCTCCTTGCTGTGGAAAGCAGTTCCCGATATGGATGATGGCGGCTGTCGAAAGCGGTGTTGACGAGGCCGCCTGTTCAACGCAACACGTGCAGAGGGAAGGGGACGTCCCTTTGGGCTTTGTTTCCCGAATAGTGAGTGCTCCATTTGTTTTTATTTGGAGGGGGATGGAAGGAGAAGGGCCGAAAGTGCACCATAGCATGACGCTGCCGCTGCTGTGCGTGCGGTGCGGTGCAAACGTGGAAACGAGATGTGGGGCCTGAAAACGCTTTCGGACCGTGTGTAGAATGCTCAGCAACAACTGCCAGTGCGGTAGAGAGAATTCTATCGCTTCTGCTCTGTGTGAAGGTGTGGGTAAGCAACACAGACCCTGATCCCACCCTTCCGCAGTACACTCTCTACCAATACTGCGCAAGAAACAGGCACCAGACATGTCTCCCCATTTTTTTTCCTTCTCATCTCGACGCTTCACTGTCGTGTGCGTGTTTGTCTGTAACTTGCTTCTTGACCTCGGTGTGGGTCTCAACTAGTCAAGCAAAGACGAGCGTCGCGGAGATGTGTGTTGGGGTCAGTTCGAGTCCTGTTCATTGAATTCCCCTTTCTCAGGTCCGTTAGTGAAGAGAATGCGTGCTTCTTTATGCGGCACCTTCGCCGATCCCCCTTCCCCTGCAGCGCACACACACACACACACACACACACACACACATAGGCGCATGCATCATTTGCTTTCTCCCCCGTGACAGTGTATGCCCCCCCCCCGCCTCCCTCACTCTCTTGATCACTTTTTGTGCTGCTGTGGCGCCGTTCTGTCGACATGCGCACACCTTCTCTACGGACGACCGCAGCCCACCACCTACCACGCATACACACACACAATCATCTCACACAGAAGCACCTTTCAGAGCATCCGTTCCTCGCGAGTATCATAGCACGTCAGAGAGCTATATTGCTGAGATCCGTCACAGCTCCTCCCTAGCTCAAGATGGAGAAACTTGTCCGTGCCAGTATGAACTACACCATCTTTGGCTTGCTCTCTGGTGTTTACTGGCGCGAGCTCACGAAGCACCTCAAGTACGTGAGCAACGGTACCTCGCAGCTGCGTGTCATGCACACCCATTGCTTTGCCCTTGGCAGCTTCTTTTTCTTGTTTGTCCTACTGCTGGAGAAGTGTTTTGCCCTCACCAAGCAGAAGAACTACAAGAAGTTCTACATCACGTACAATATCGGTCTCGGCACTACGCTCATGATGATGATGATCCACGGCACCCTGACCGTCATGGGTAATGACCAGAACAGCCGTCTCATCTCGTGGGCCGCCGGTCTTGGCCACATCTTCATGAGCATCGGCTTCGGCTACTTCTATAACGTCCTACTGAGTGCTGTGCGTGCATCAGGTAACAAGGCGGGCAACTAAACGATGACAACAAGCCCGTGAGTGTTCGGAAACAAGGGAAATAGCTTGGCACAAATCTCCCCCTTATGGGGGGGGGTCTGCCTTTGTTTGTTTTTGTGGGCCTCATGCGCGTCACCTCCCGCGCACAAACCCACCACACCGCTCGAGAATTACGCTTTTATTTCCCTTATTACTGCGTTTTAAAAGCCATCACAGGCCTCTGCCTCGCGCGCTCGTCTCCCTATCCTTGACCACCCTCCCACCTTCAACCGCAGCCCCCAGGCCAGCGCTATGCGGCAACTTAAGGAAGAAAGGCATCAAAGCACACATCTGCCCCCTAGCCTCCACGCGAAAAGTGCCTGCCGTGCTGGGGCGAAACCAAACAAACCGTGCGCAACGGGCCCCGCCCCGAACGTTCTACCGATATAACCACCATCCCGCCCCAACCCCCCCCTGCCAGCGCGAAACCGGCGTCATTCCACGGATGAGAAGAGAGGCCCCCCCCACACACACACTCACCGGAAGGGGGCCGGGGACCCCCAAGGCGAGGCCCGGGGTGTTTCTAAACTCCGATCTTATAGCTGACAGGTAGCTTTCAGTTCTCGGTAGTATAGTGGTTAGTATACCCGCCTGTCACGCGGGTGACCCGGGTTCAATTCCCGGCCGGGAAGCTTTTCGTGCACACACACACACAAAAAGGGTGTGTTGTAAAAAGTTTCCGATGCCGGGGATCGAACCCGGGTCTAGCGGGTGAGAGCCGCTTGTTCTATCCACTATACCACATCGGATTGATAGTCAGAAGAGGTACGTTGGAATGATATAAGTGATAAAGGTGGTTGCGCTGGTACGGTTTGGGGGATAGTCGGGGTGCCCCATGGACGACCCTATCCCGCCGCTTCCGCGCTAACCGAAAAAGCCTTAGTTTGCACCCTGTGTCCGCGACTACCGAGAACACCCAGCGCGGCTCGACTTTTGATTTTAATGCTTTCGCCACCTCCCCCTCAATTGGCTGAAAGGGCTTCCCTGGAGCTTGGCTGCCTGCTTCTTCCGGGCGCAAAGCTCGGGAGTCCGCCCCCTACGGCTTTGCGGAAACGCCGGCCAGCGGCCCGAAAAAAAAAAGCGGACACGCGCTTAAGACCCACACCGCCACATCGAAGAGCTAAAAAAAGTTCTATTTTGGAAGATGAGCAATTTAAAGCCAGCTACTCCTCAAACAGCTTCGGGCCCACGCAAAAGCAAAGGTTACTGCCGACACCTCCTTTTCAGCCTGACCCCGGAAGCACCCCAAAACATTTTTCACCAAAACGAGCAGCATTACATGCATCCTGAAGATGCATACTGACCAGCTTGAAACCAAAATACATTGGACAGATGGAACGGCTGTGGCTGGCGAAAAGCGCCAGAGAGAGCTTCATGACACCCAGGGAACCCAGAGACCCCCCCCCCCAACACACACACACACAGCCACCAACAGGCAAACTTATCACCTAACCAAAACCATCCCGAAGAACACTTTTTTGAAACCCACATCGCCAAAATTAGTAGTCCAGTACTGAATGGAAACCCTCTAAATAGGAAAATTGCTCCATCTTACCAAAGCAATCAGCGGGCGCCAAAAAACAGTTTTTGGATCAGGCATGGCACGGGAAGGTGCGCCGCCAAATTTTCAAAACACACCAACCCCAAACACGCCGACCCAACGCCCCTTACAAAAAAACCGTGTATGTAGAAACTCTCCCCGATTTCATTTTCTTCGAGAATCCACCCACATGCACCGACAAACAAAAAGGACCCTGGAAAAGGAAGAGCGCCGGACACCATCAGAAATCGCAGGCGCCCATGGAAAACCCTACCAGAGGCCACAAACACCGAACCACCCAACCCACCCCCCTACAACCACCACCACGAGACCAGCATGCATTTTCGCACCTCCTCTTTCTTCAAGCAGTTTTTTGTGAACGCAGTTGGCGTCGATTATTCCATAACCCCCCCCCCTTCAAGGCCAGCCAAAGGAACCACCCCCCGGGCAGCAAAAAGCAGACAAACACAAGGGATAACCCCCCATATGTTTTTTCAAGGGTCAAAGACAAAATGGTGCCCCAACAGCAAAATATGGCGCTGCAAGCTTCCAAAGTCTATTCATCCTCGTCCCCTTGTAGAAAATAACGAACGCCAAAACCTTGAAGAAACCTTTCTGTATCGTAATTTTCCGTGCCCTAAAGACCCGCAACCGTGAAAGCGGCAGCGCTATGGATATCCTTTCTTCGGAAAATCTGTACCTGTGAATCACCGAAACCAGACAGCGTGAGGACATCAAGATAGAATGCCAATGGTTGGTTCCATTATGACCCACCTGGCTATGGTACTAGATAGCATCCAGAGGTAAAACAATTTTCATATGCCTAAATGCAGTTTTCCACTAAAAGCACACCGTTCACATCTTAGAAAATTGTGAACAAATTCAAGAGCACGCAGGAGCCTACCCACCAGTGTTTTACAGTGTGGCCAACGGTGCGTCAACTGGATCCTCCATCCTTCATCCAGAGCGTGGCGCAAAAGTTGGACCCACACTCATGGAACAGGGCGTTTCCTAAGGTTGCAATTGGGGAGCTCAGCCTCTTCCCCTTGACAAATGGAGGAGCAGTTTCCTTGACGGACAATTGATGCCCCCCCCCAGGGGCAATTTTTTCCCTAGACATGCGCTTGGAAGCCATTCCAAGTATAAAGCTTGACTACACTCTATATTGACGTCAAATAGCTGCTGCCATAAAGCCCCCCAACAATTATGAGCATATGGACGGAACTTCGGATCCCCAAGGGGAATCCCGCGTTTTTCTTCGTATGAAAGGAAAACTCTGTATCCCGGGTTTTGGTATGAATAATGGTTTTCATCCGTTTTTTGCCGAGGCATCTTTCCAACACGAGGCGGCCCCAGTGATAGAGCCCTGCCTCGTGTGGCCGCGGGGCCCCGCATCAAGAGCTGGAGGTTTGTCAAATGCCCCCCCCCCCGTGTCCCCCGTCACGAACTTGCGCGCCCGCAAAGGCTCCGCTGATACCCCTCCCCAAAAAGGCTTTCTTTCGATTTCTCTCACCGGCCCGCCCCTTTACAGATCACATAATGGAACACCGTCTGGAAACAACGATCACTTCCCCACCTTTCTTCGCATAAAACCATAGGCGCCACCTACCTACCCCTTTGGGGGGGAACAACGTTACCTACCCAATGGGGGAGGCGGAATGAAAAAAAAATAAAGCATGAACACTATCCCCTCTTACCGCACACACTTGTTCGGCACAGTCATTCGCCAGAATTTACTGAAAAGATCGTTTCCCGTTTCAAAACCACAGGGGTCAAAGAGCACATGTTGACGTGATTACAAAAAGGCCTTTCAGAATAAATGCCGAGAGCCGATCCGAAACAAAGATCCTCTGACTCAACCCTTGCGACGTGTCTAGGAAAATCTAATATGAATGAATTGGTGGTGTCCACACAGAAAGAAAGCGGATTTTCAATGTCAAGAAAAAGCGCTAACAAAAGCAATGGGACCATAGAAAATAAAAGGATATTATAGAGCTCTATTCCATCGCAACGATGCAGCTCATCAAAACCCAGAATTTTGATGGAAGTGACTATTGGTAGGGGTCAGAAAACCTCACGTGTTATACCCAAAGGCCCTCAATGCGCCGGATTGCGCCCCAGAATTTTAAGAATAACCCACCCACCCCTGAACGAGAAGGCGTCGGAACCGATAAAGCGGCACACTTCGGACTAAAGAGGAAACATCTTTATTCGTACAAGTGAAACTCATCCCGCTAAGCTCTAGTTTCGCTCTATGGCTTTCAAAGGCATATACAAAATTTTCTGAGGGCCACAGGAGAGGACCGGCCCCCCAGGATTTCCACCAATACGAAAAACACCCGGCGCATGTAAACACAAGCCGGTGCGAAACGGCACGGCAAACCAAGAAGCGACACCTTCCGCATAGACTGCGGCGACTTCCTTCAAAAATTTTTTCAGATCAAACAAATAGTGTCTCTTCATAATATACGCTTTCGAAAAACCACACATTAGGGAAAATAAAATACAAGTCCCATCCCTCAACGATCCCCCAGCCAACCGCAAGGCACAAGAGCCCCCCCACCCCACGCACACGCAAAACCGGGTCGAATTAGCGGCCGCCAAAACCCACGACCGCCGACGCCGGCAATGACAAGCCACTCCGACCCCTCTATGCGGCAAGACCGCTCTGCGCCCCCACGGCCACAGGAAGGCCTACACCAGATGAGGAAACGGCGGCCATTTTCCAAAGATAAGCCCCGGCGGCCACCTGGGGGACCGCGGCATCCCCCGTCCCCGAAACAGTTTCCCGGAAGAGCAGCCCAGGAGAAGGAAGCCACCACCCACCCCAGAACGAGGCGGAGTGTTCAGAATAGAGGTTTTTCCGTTCAAGGACAAAAAGAGGTTGGTGCTTGCATTTCTAAGCGTCGGGCCCGTTTGGCCCGGGGGGTTTGTGCTTGTGGTGTTTGGGGCCCTTTCGCCCTTTGGGGCATACCCAAAAACGCGCCGTTGTAGAAGGGTTTGTGTTTTCGGAGGTTGTCGCGCGGCTTCCCTCGTGGGTTTTGCTTTCTTTGTTACGGCTATGCTGGAATTGGTTTTGGAGAAGAGCCCAAGAACACTCCTGCGCCTTTTTTCTCGGTTTGATGAGCGGGGTCTTTTGGAGACGCGCCACCTGCGATTGTGGGCTGGGTTTTGACGAATCGTAAGGATATCCCTGATACATCTTTGGTTTACAGTATGGATTGTTTGTTTTTTTTCCAATGACAGAAATAAACAGTGTTGCAGTCCGATTGGTGGCAGCTGGGACGTATTTTAGCAAAAGTGACACTTAGATAAACTCATAGAATAAAACCTTGTTGCCGACTTCTTTTCCACCAGCTGGATCTCTTTGGCGTTTTTGCATTGGAAGAAAACTTGGATACTCGTTGGAAGGGCGCTTGCGCCCGTGAACCTTTTTTGCAGGGCCATATTCTCTCTAAAAGCGATTGGTTGTTTCCAGGGCCAAGGTTTTGCTCCATACCCCCCCCCCAAAAAAAAAAAAACACTACAAGCCCAAAGGGCCCCTATTTCCAAACGGGGTGGTTTGCCGAAGATCATCATTACCAACCCGGTGATGTTTTCAAACGAACACTGGATAGCACATATAAAAAAAATGACAAAACTGAAACATATATGAACCATTAGAGCCAGCAAAAAAGACAATGGGTTGGCGTCTTCTCACATTTTAAAACGCCGGAAAAGGCCGGCCCCGGGATTTGATGTGTCCGTTTTGGCCTGTGGACGATTTGGTTGTTATGTGAAAATGGCCGCCAAGCGCGAGGAATGGCGCGGAACCCTTCCAAGGTCTTCGCAGCGAGTTCTTTAACGTTTTTGTGGCTTTCTCCAAGTCAGCGTAGGCAACATTTTTTTGGCTTTCATCCCAATCCCCCGCCATGAAACCCCAAAGTGGTGTGGCCATATTCAGTTTCCAAAGAGCCAGCGCGCCCGTTAAAGGAACATGGGATGCATAGGTGTTGGTTTCCGTCGGCCCCACGCCGTCTTTTTTCGCAGTTCTGAAAAGAAAAAGTACTGACACTTTATTTTGATGGCAGTATAAATAACGGCTTTGCTGACGACACTCTTTCCTAGGTATGCTTGCTTGGGTGTCTGCCTGGGGGTTGTTTTTTTGGAGTGTAGCCAATTTGGCTTGTGGTTGGGGAATCTCAATGATGCAAGTTGCTTTCGCAGATTCTTTAAGAGCGACAAAATTACTGTGTTGTAAGAATTCAGGTATGCATATTTGTGGATTTCTTTTTGAAACCCATTGGTGTGTTTACAAATGCTTGAAGCAAAGAAGACCTGCCGCCCCTGTTTCTGGCAAGAAATGGTGTTCACTGGTTTCTGATATATTATTTTCTTGAATTAGGGCCCTTATCTGTCCAGCAAAGAGGGCTTAAAAAGCAAACGCGTCTTCTGAAAAAGGGAATAATTATTGTGAATTTAAAAATGAATAAAACCCTGGGTGGTGCTCTTGGGATGTTATGTTTGTGCTGCGGGGTTCGTCTCTGGGCTTGTATTGGCCGTCGTGTTCTCGTTATTTTGGGTGTGAGGGCGTGGTTCGTCTAAAGGATCGCTTCGGTATCCAGGGTTTCCGAAGGACCACTTCGACGCTTCTGGGGATTTTCGCGCCGCTTTTACCATCTCAGATAGCAATTGATATCCAAAGCCTGGCAGGGTTTTTTTTTGCTCCCCACGGCTCTTGCAATTTGCATGTGCAGAAACGTTTTGTTTTGTGCTAAGTTAAGCATATTCGCAATAATATCTTATCGTTTCAAAATTAAAATAAAAATGTCGCAAAGCGTGGGATTCTTATCCAGATCATCCTTCGTGAAGTGATGCGGCGTTGTGGAATTGGGGTTGTATTTTCTGGATTTCTGCAAAAGCTCTGCGCTTTCCGGGCGGGGGGTTGGGGCCTGTGTTTGAAAAATGGCCGCTTTTTTTTCATCCACTGGCGGCTTCCCTGTGGGCGGGGGGCGGGGGGGGGGGCGCTCTTGCCGCGTGGGGGGTTCGGGGCGCCTTGTCGTTGCCGGCGCCCGCGGTGGTGGGCAGGGGTGGCCAAGCGCCGTTGGCGCGTGTGCGTCCCCCGTGTCAGCGTAGGGGCGCCGGGTGGCCCCAAACCGCGTCCCCCAGCCCTTTCTCCCGCGGGTCCTGGCGTGTGTGTGTGTGTGGGGGGGGGGGTTCGGCTTTGGTGTGCCCAGAGGGTTTGAAGGATGTCTGCTGTAACGCGTGTGCCGGCGGGGGCTGTTTCGAACCGGTCGTGTGGGGGGCTGGCTGGGGTCCCTTGGGTCTGTGTTGGGTGACAAATTTCAGTTGGGTGTGTGTCGCGTGCTGTGGCTGTTATTTTTGGGGATACTACTATTTTTTATATTTGTGGTCTGGGATGGTGTGGGTGGTTTTCGCGCTGGCTGTTTGGGGGGGGGGAAGGTGCTGTCCTGCGCTGGCCGCGTGTTTGGGCTCTTTTGGTTTCCGCTGAATGCGGCGGCGGGGTGGGATTTGTGGGGTTGGATTGGCTTGGCGCGGTTTGGGTGACGGCGATGTGCGGAAAGGCATCTGGTTGCTTAGCTGCTTGACTTTGAGCGGCGCTCGCGTTTTTGCGGGCATTTTTTTACCGATCCGCATTTCTTTGGGGAATGGGGGGGTTTGCTGGTCGGTTTTTTCAGCGGGGTGCTTTCGGGAAGCCGGTGGGGGCGATCCTGTTGTGTGTGGCTTCCTTCTCTGCGGATGCCGTGTTTGGGGGGGGGGTGCCCGCGCTTCCATCCCGGCCCAAGCCCGCGTGGCTTCGCCCTCTTCCTGAGGACGGCGGGGCTTGCGGGGGTGTTCTGCGCTGGAGGGTTTCGGGGCGGGGGGGGGGTGGGCGGGTGTGGGGGCAGTAATGGGCGGGGATGTGCTGTGGCTGCGGCGCCGGTGGGCACTGATCCGCGGAGGGATTGACCACCAGGGAACTGTGCGATTGGGATTTCTCAGATGCACGTGGACATAGCTTAGGTTGTGCTTGCGGTGGGAAGGCAGTTGCACGCTTGATTTTGGTTGGAGGGCAGAGTGCGACCGGCGCATATATACGAGTAGCAAGAAGACAGTGGCGGGTGAACTGGACACTGGATGCTCATCTATGTACTTTGATACACACACACACGCACACACACACACACAGGAAAGGGGGAGACGCGTGATAGGACGGGGTGGGGTGGGTGGGGGAGGGAAGTGGAGGAAGGGGGTGGGGAACAGAGCACCTACACGTACACACGCACTTGCAGACAGGATGAACGGGCCAAACGCAGCAGTAAAAAAAGAGAGAACCACAACAGATGACCACGTAGGAAGAGGATGGGGAAAGGAGGAGGAGGAGGAGGTAACAGAGAGAGGGGGAGAGCCCGTTCAACACACAGGAGCGAGAAAGCGAGGGGTTTCTAACGAATAATGAATGGAATATATAGAAAAAGAAAATGATACCGAGAATGATAGTGAACCAAAATAAAAAAAGGGTCAATGACGGAGGGGGGAGAGAGAAGAAAGAACTTCAGTATTCCTCGACAGGCGGACAGACGTGCACATATATGTGTATATGTTATCCTCGTTCTCTACGCACTCACGAAATCATGTATGCATGCGGTCAATATCAACACAAGAAGGCAGGGAAGAGAGGGAAAAGAATAACCGACGTGTCACTACCGTCGCTGACGGGTGTGGGTATTTGTGTATAAGTATGGTTGCCTCTTTACTTTTTCTGTGTGTGTGGGGGGGGGGGGAGGAGGAGGAGGAGGGGGGGGGGGGAAGGGGCGGGGGATCTTGTGCAAGTTGATGAACTTGATAAGGAGGAGCAAAGTATTTCAAGGAATGAAAGAGGGGAAGCACCGCACGAAACAGGCAAAGACAAGGGTAAGAGATTGGGTGTATGGGCCACTTCACACACACACACACTCTCGCAAGGCTGCGTGTGCAGCGTATGTGTCGATATTTCTGACTGCGTCTGAGTGCGCGTCTCGCTCCTTCCGAGATGTCTTTCAGGACGCCAGATGATTGGAAGCTCTCCACACTACCAAAAAAAAAAGGGAAGAGCAAAGGAACACCAAGAAGGCGCGCGCGCGCGTGTGTGTGTGTACGGATGCGTTACGGGTGTCTCACGATTGATACACCTCTTTTTTTTGTACTTTCGCGTGGCCTTGTCGTTCATCAATGACTTCAAGTGTGTGTGTGTGTGACGGTAGTGGTGGTCGCCGTCTTCGCCACACTCGTCTGTGTGCCGAAAGGCTTCACTTCTTGACTGCTTTCGCGAGGGAGCTTCGCCACTGCACTGGTGCAGGATGGATGAGTGATGGCTACACGTGCACACACACAGGAAAAGATTGAGGTCAGGGAGGGAAGGGGGCGTGGCACGTCCACTGCTCCTCAAACTTTTGAGTTCGCTACCGCCTTTGTTCACGGTTGCCTCTTCGTATATCAATACTCTTCTCTCTCGTTGCTTTGTCGGGTCGAGGGTTGGGCGGAGTGGGGAAAACGCGTTGTCTTGGATGTGTGTACGCTGACGCCGTATCCTCCACGAGAAACCCCTCGTCGTATGATCGTCCTCCTCTGTCGGCGAGGTATGGCAAAGTGTAAGTATGTGCGAGGTGATGCACAACAATCGCCACGACCACTACAAACACGGTTGCGTACTTCAATAAATAAAAAGATCGACCGAGAGGGCCCCCCACTGCCGTTTCAGTGGGCGCGAGTGTCCGTGTGTTGCTGTTATGGCCTTGCGTTTTTCTGTTTCTTCTTTCGGCGGACGAGGCCGAGCAAAAACGCAGAAAACGAAGAGTAGGGCGTACAAGGGGAAAGAGAGAGAGAGTGGAGAGATGGTGTAGAGAGCAGAGAGAGGCCAGACGACCCGTCCACTCTCCGAGAGTCAGAAAGGTCGACACGACCGGGTTGTTCATGTATGCAGGTGTGGGCAGGAGGAGATAGATAGAGTTCCTCAACCCCATCACGATGCATTTGTTTTTCCACTTTTTTGTACGAATGTGTGCATCTTTGTCAGACAACTGGTGTCCCACCCCGTCGTCAGTCCTACAGGCGCCACATCACCGGGTCTAGAAAGAGCGGCCGCCGGCATACGCGTTACAGCAGGGAGCCTGCAAGTCGTCTGAGCACACCCCGGCCAACCTACCCCCCCTACACACACACTCCGCAGGACCCGCGACCCTAAGGAGACAAGGGTCGGGAGACGCGGTTTGGGGCCACGTCGGCGCCCCGACCTCCCTATGCGGCAAGAGCGCTTTGCGCCTCCACGGTCACAGGGAAGGTCGACACTGGGAGGGTGTGTCTGGTTGGACTGCCTGGGTGCACCTCCCCCGTGCGTCATGGCGAGGGGGGGGGGAGAGGCGAACAGGCGCGCCAGAAAATCAGGAAGGGGACACGGACACACAGGAGCAACGGAAAGAGGGAAATCGCCATCGATGAGGGACACCATTATGGATTCATGCACATATACCTATATAGTTGTATATACATCTACACAGAGGGGGTGTAGTGCTGCAGATACACCCACCCAAGATAAATATATAGATGTGCACATGTCCTCCGCAACAGACGTAAAATCAGCCGCAGTCTCACTGCACGTCTCTCTCTCTCTCCACGTCGCAAGGCGTGCTCTCATGATCCGGCGATGTCACCAGCTGTTCCTTCGACGGTGTGAAAATACGGCTCAGTCACCTCAGTGCGAAGTTGCAGCAAGGCGCGTTCACGGCGGTACTCGGCAAAGGTCAAACGTGGCGCCGCCGGGTCGGCAGGAATGCTGCCGTATGACGGCATGCTCAGTCGCCGTCGTGACAGCGATGTACCGTCATCACCCATCGTTGTGGCCGTGTTTCGCAGAATGAAAGATGTGTGGCTTCTCTGTTGCTGCAGTGGATGGCCACGAGGGGTCGAGCTGCTACATATGTCGGCGTTGGCGAAGGTGGGAGACAAACTCGTCAGGGAAGAAGGGCCAGAGCGGCGATTCTGATTCAGTCTTTTCTCGGCGGTACACACCCGCAGGAACACCTGCTCGAGTGACACTTGCGACACGCTATACTCCGTGATACCCAAATCAGCCTGCGCGGCTCGAAGTGTCTCAAACACCATCGACAGACGTACAATCTGCTGCGACTTTTTGTTTGCATTCGTGGTGTTGTGCTGACCGACATCGTTCTTCGCGCCGACTAACGGCGTCTGCACAAGCCGATGCATGGCTTCCGCCACGTCTCGGGTCGCTGGCAGAATATATATGTACCGCTCGTTGTTGAAGGCGTCGATGAGCAGCGCCGATGGAAACTCCTTGAGCATGAATTGGAAGATGCTATCGTAGGTGTCGACGTAGTCGTTGCCGGCGTAGGAGATAGACATGCGACGAACCGGGGCGGGGTTGATCATGCAGCCTTGTTTTTTGATGCTCGGGATGTGTGCAGTGCCTGCATTTGACTGTCGGGTGTCAGTCACCGGTGAGACACCAGCCTCATCCCCGGCGAGCTGACGTTGCCGTTCGGGGTGCTTCTGCGCACCCCAATGTGCCTCCGGCGACACGCGCAGCGTCAGCTCATAAGCACCGCGGGCGTACTTGTGCTTCAAGTGCGGCAGGTCACCGAAACAGCGTAATCCGCCGTCCACCATGATGCCGATGCAGTCCGCGAGGGCTTCGACTTCCTCCAGGTGGTGTGTTGTGAGAATGATGGAGCATTTTTGAGAGAGATGATCGATCATACGCCAGAGCAGCTGCCGTGCCAGCGGGTCCATGCCAGACGTTGGCTCATCCAGGCACAACACCTTGGGTGCGCCGATCAGCGCGATGGCTAAACTAAGCTTGCGCCGGTTGCCACCGGAGAGCTGCCTAGCGGACACATGACGGTATTGCGTGAGGTTGCAGATGGTCAGGAGCCTTTCGACGAGGATTTCCAGCTGCCCGACGGGGACGCCACGCACCATGGCGTAGAGATGTAGGTGCTCAGTCACAGTAAGCAGGTCGAGGCATGCGTCGAACTGCGGGCAGTACCCAAGACACTGTGCAGCGCGGCGGCTCTCACGTACCACGTCGTTGCCGCACACATACGCGCGACCGCTTGTCGGCAGCTGCTCCTGTGTGATGATGGACATAGCGGAGCTCTTCCCCGCACCGTTCGTTCCGAGAAAGCCAAACACCTCACCATGCATGACGCTCAGCGTCAGCGCACTCACGGCCACTTTGTGCGGCGCGTCGTAGACCTTGCAGAGATCGACAAGACGTACAGCATCACACGACTCCAGCGTCTGATCAGTGCGCTTTTGGCGGTTCTCTTCGTTGTTTTTGCCCTTCGGTTGCGGTGAGTGCAAGTGTGAGAAAGAAGCTCTCATGGACACTGCCTCCTGTTTAGAAAGATGCTGTCGCTCGACCTGATAGACGGCGTCACGCTCCTCCTCGACGTCACTGTCTTCCTCCTGACGCAGCAGCAGCACCTCTGCCTCGTGCATCCGCGGTGGAGGGTAGAGCATCTCGGAGAATGAGGCGTCGTTTTTCCGGTTGCTGACAGACTGACCACTCACCAGTTGTTGTTGACTTTGCTGTGTCCCTGTAGCACCCATCGACGTGGGTCCACTAAACCCCACGCTACCGCTTCTCATGCGTGTCTTCGACGCGATAATCGGGGTCTTGGGCGGTGGGGTCGTATTCGACCCCACCGGCTTCTCACCCTCCACGTTGTGTGGAGAGCGATAGAGGTCTGGGACGATGACGGCGTTGATGCGCAGCGCATCGCTACACCCCACAGTCGTCTCCGTGTCGGCCAACTCCGTTGTCTCATTGCCGCCACTAGTCGGAGCGCTGGTGTCACCCACTTCGACCGCAACAGCGCCAGGCATCGTTTCCCGCAGGCCTTGTTGATCCACCTTATGTGGATGATGCCACCAGCACCACGAGGCACCGTAGCAGCGACACCACCCCAAAGTCCACCAAACACTGAGTTGATTGGTGACTGCGCGTCGGTTAGGGTGATCCCAGAGCAGTGTGAGGACGGCGAAGATCGGGGCCTCGACAGCCATGTAGATGTTCGGCCATCCCGTGATGGACATGCTCCACGCTGTCAACGACGGGTCCGTCATCTTCTTCTGCTCCAGCAGCGCCAGGTTGAGGAGCACCTCACCAATGGAGTAGGAGGGCAGCAAGCGGAAGACCCACCGCAGCGAGTTCGACGTCGAGAGCGTTTTTTCGAGCAGACTCAGCAGGAACACGAGCACAACGCACAGGAATCCGGTGAAGAAGCTGACCCCCAGCACGACCATCTGCGCCGTCGTGTGTTCCGTGAATACAAAACTCACCATGTAGGAGTACCAGCAGTAGCAAACGCCGTAAGCGGAGAGGGAGGCAATGGTGGCCCCGATCGTCTCGATGCTGACGTACTCTGATCGCTGGAAAGCGATAAAGATGACGACAATGAAGATCATAGACACGGCGTAAGCGGTGAGGTCGAATAGGAAATTGCCGATCCAGTAGACAAGGTGGAAGAGCCCCGAGGCCGTCTGCAGGTGCCGCGAGCGTGACTCGTACTCCTTCACCACCCATCCCACCGGGTTAGCCGGCAGAAATGTGAACGGGATCAGAACAATAGTGCCAATGAGAATCGTGGAGACGGCGCTTGTTGGCGGCATCGTATTCGAATCATCTGGAAGCCCTGTCAGGCTCATCGTGTAGGTGGCCATGGCGGCATCATCGCTTGTACCAAGGGCAGCAAAGTACGCCATAGCGTGCGTCACGTGCATCGCAATCGGAAGACTGTTTTGCGAGGAGGTGTTGTACAGAAGCGTGGTGACTCGACGCCCGCGGATGACATCCGGGTAAAAGTAGTACATAAACAGCTGTATTCTGGGGTCGCTGCACTGCAGGCTCATGAAGCGGCTGCGGCTGTGCGTGAACCACGTATCAAGAAGCGCGTTGGTCATATCCATGGAGTTGATGAAGTTAGGGTCACTGAAGGACACCGTACTAAAGTCGTGCCCATACTCGTGCATGTGTGCTACGTCCCCCATGTAGTTTGTGCACTGGGACACCTGCATCTCGGACTCCATGCCAAACGTGGAGGGCGAGAGGTAGAGCGTCCCTCGATTGCCGCCTTTCACCAGTTGCAGCGACATCGCCAGGAAGATGCAGAGGACCGGGCAGATAATCTGAAAGAAATACATGCGAGGGTCGCGTACGGCGCAGAAGAAGCGCTTGTACATCATGCCACGCAGCTGCAGCCCCCACAGACGCCAACGCTCCGATGCCCGCTGCGACGCCCAGACTTCGGCGAGGTGATGGTCTGTGACCACCTTGTAGAGGGCCTTGTCGCGTGCACTCGGGTTCATCCATGCTGCTGCTGCTGCGGTGGTGGTGACGGGAGCAGCGCTGAAGGGGGCGGATGCAGCGCCTGCTTGCCAGGTACTTTTGCTCCCCATAGCCTCTGAGAGTGGTGGGCAGGGAGCCCGGCCTGTGCAGTCGATGTGAGCCGTCGCTGTGGACATCGAACTGATGCCACCACCGCAGATGCCTGCTATTGTGTTTCCCTGGGACTGTTGCTGTTGCTGCTTCTGCTGCCCCGTCGGTGCGGCGGTGGTGGTCCTCTGCACTGACGGTGTAGGACAGGCATGCGGTTTTATTGCCGCCGCACGAACGTCCTTCGCGCCAACGAAGTTCTGTGGAAACTGGGCCGATAAGCTGGTGTCACCATCGGCGCTCTCGTGGCAGTGAGTTCCTATGCTTCGACTCCCCTGACGCTTCAGTCCCATGACGTTCACGTTGTTGTGCTTGGGGACACCGGCGAGATGTACCCCGTTCGCGCCACCGCGGTCAGCTCCTGCGGCATCCATCGAACTCAAGCCAAAAACGTCACTTGATGACTGATGTTGTGTGGGCATTGTGCCGGAAAAAACCGCGATCGGGATCTCATCACCATCAATCGGCTCCGTGCTGTTGCCGTAACTCAGAGTCGGCTCGTTCATGGTGTAATGCAACGGGGACCGCGACGTGCGGCGGCTCGTAGAGTGGTGCACTAAGGGAGACGCGGGGGCCGGCGGCGACCCGCCACTCGTGCGGCTGTTGTCCGCTTTCTGCAACATTGCCATCTTCGATGATGGTGCGATCTGGTGCTCGACGACACGCATGAACACATCCTCCAGCGTCGGCGCCCGCAGCGCGTAGCTGCGGATATGCAGCTGCCGATTGCCGCGCGATTCCATATCCTTCAAAAGCTCGGGCAGGTGAGCGTCCGCGCTGAGTCGAAGCTCGTACTCCACCACCGTATCCATCTGCAGTACCAAGGTGGAATCGGGAAGGTGCGACATGACGAGCTCATGAAGCTCAGCCCACACCGCTGCAACCTTGGCCTGCCGCGCAGCATCATCCCCCTGCGTGGGGATGGGACTGAGATGGAAGCGAAGCGTGTAACCGACACCAGCGTACTGGCGCAGGGTTGCGGAGCTACCGGCGCACTGCAGCACGCCCTCTGTCACAATGGCGATGTTGTCACCAAGCAGGTCTGCCTCGTCCATGTAGTGCGTTGTGAGCATAATGGTGTGGTTCTGGGTCATGGCACGCAGAAGAGACCACGTGTGACGTCGCGCAGCCGCATCCATGCCGGCGGTTGGCTCATCGAGGATGACGACGCGGTTGCGGCCCACGAAGGCGATTGCGACACACAGTTTCCGCCTCTGGCCACCACACAGTTGTGCTGGAATGGCGTCCACCTTTTCCTCCAGATCGACAGCACGAAGAATATCCACCACGGCATCCTCCAGCTCAGCCCCACGAAGCCCTTTGATCTTGCCGTAGAACTCGAGATGCTCGCGACAGGTCAGGTCCGGCCACAGGATGTTGTGCTGCGGGCAGTAGCCGATCTCGTGCCGTGCTTCAGCCACGTTCTGGGTAACCGAGTGACCTTCAATGAAGCAATCGCCGCTGCCGGCGGCCAGAATACCGGTGATTATGTTGATCGTCGTCGACTTGCCAGCACCGTTTGGACCCAGCAACACCGCGATCTCGCCACGATACACGTTCCACGAGAGGTTGTTCACCGCCGCAAAACGCTTGCCGTTGCGCTGAAAGTACTTGCAGAGATGGCTGATGCGAATCCCGATGCCCTTCTTGTCGTTGGTTGAGGCGTCACGATTTCTGCAGAGGTCCAAGCCGACAGCACCACCTCGCTCCTGATCCTGTGACGTCTCCGTTGCCGAAACGCTAACCGCGCCGCTTTCGTGCTGTTCCCTAGTTACCTTCATCACATCTAGCGTCGTTGTCGTCTCGGAAGAAGGCTCAGGTGGACGCCCAGGCTGAGAATTCCTGCGGCGGGTGTTGCAGCTGCCGCAGGTGTGCGTCAGCCACACCCACGGCTCGATGAGGAAGAAAAGTGGGTGCTTTCGGGTACCCCACTCCTGCGGCAGCACGGCGTTGAAGTAGACCATGAGCAGCAGGTAAAGGACACAGTCGAGCACGAGGATGAGCATGATGAGGTACGGCTCGGCGTTGAAGTGCGGGCTTTTGAAGTGATACATTTGGAAGCCACCGCCAGTTTCAGCAGTGAAGACACTGGTCAGGAGCGAGGCGAGTGCGGCTGGGGAGAGAAGTGACAGGCCGAGGACGACGCCGCGGCTCGCCGTGCCCATGGCGAAGATCGGAATCGTGAGGACGAAATAGAGGAGCGGTGACATCAGCACTGCCATGCGGGCATGGCTCAAGAAGGCAGAGACGAGGCCACAAAGCGGAATCAGGGTGAGGGAGTACACAAGCAGAATAAGGAAGACAGCGAAGGGGTTCGAGCGTGGCGCCACTGAGGCGCACAGGGGCACCGTCAGCAGAATTGAGATGAGGACGTACTCTAAGAAGATGACCAAGAAAAAATTCAACCAGAGGGACGAGCGCCTCAGCCCCATAATACAGACGGACTCCTGGATGCATAACTCCTTCTCCAGCACTACGCGCTTCGTTATCTGAGAGAAGGGGTAGAGGAGCGACATCACCATCACGAGGGCGACGAGAGAGGGGGAGATCGACAATAGATACGGTGTGTGCGCTTCGATCGAGGGGTAGGATGCAATGAGCGGGTAGATCTCATTGACCGTGTATGGTCTGATCGCACCGCTCTGGAGGTTGGCTAGCGCTCCTGCCGCCGCCCTGCTTTCGTAGAAGTACATGTACAGCATCTGCTGCAGCGATAGAAAGCCAGAGGCGAGGAACATGTCGGCGCCGTCGGGCGTGAAGCCTGCACGAAAGTCCATCGATACGGTCGACCGCGTCAGCGGCGGCAACGCCGAGCTATGCAGCTGCACTTGCACATCAAAGTTCTCTGTAATGTCGTGGACGATGATCAAGCCCCATGTGGAGCCGAGAAGCTCATTGGAGCCCTTGAGCCTTATGGCCGCGTGCGCCTCGTCGACTGTGTCGAAGACACCACCGTAGACGTACTCAAACATGGCCGAGTTTTCCTGAAAGTATTCAATCAGCGCCGCCGGCACGTTCGCCGCGGGGGCGAAGTACAGCAGCCCCGAGCACGAGATGGAGTCAAAACGATTCGTGGTGGACTGGCTGGTGCCGACCTTCAAGAGTGTGGTGAGCATAATGCTGGAACGGAAGTCCTTGTTCAGATCGGCCTTCTTGGCCATCCACTGGTGCACGATAATTGAGTCGAGAGACGGCACCGTGATGATGTCGCCCGTAAAGAAGTCTAGGTACTGCTTCACCACCATTGCAGGTTTCACGAAGTTTCTAAAGTAGCACAGCCCTTTCACTGGAATGTCTGACTCGTTGCCGTCGCACACGTAGGGAAATTTAATTTCGGCGCACGAGGACAGCCCCTTGATCGGTTGCGTCGTGTCGTTGTAGCACAGGTACATCATGTAATCCTTGCTGCTCAGCTGGTAATTGTGCAGGTGGGGGATGGTGAAGACATCATCGGGAATCAAACTGGTGCCAAGGGAGACGTCTATGATGATCAGGAGAACGACAAAAAGTACAGGGGAAACAACCTCGGCGATAATGAGGAGCTTCTGGCGCATGTACTGCTGCCCGGTGCGCTGGAGCAGCGCCAGCACCTGCGTCCACAGCGAAACGGGCGCGCCACTGGTCTTGGTGATGACGCTGTACGGTTCCAGTGGATCTGCAGAGACAAAGGACGTGCGGCGCGGCTTGTCACCATGAACTACCGATGCGGGGCCGCCGTTAGTGCGGTCCAAAAGCCCGTCGGTCGACTCCACCGAGTGTGGCCCACAGATTTGCTCCAATGCCAGCGAGAAGCACACTTGTGACTCACGGCGATTCGTAGTCGAAGACGGTTGCTCTGCAGCTTCCGCGACAGACCTGGAGATCTCGGGTTCACACACGTTTTCACTATTACTGTCGCCGCATAGTGCCGCTGGAGAGGCAAGCGCCTGCAGTCGAGGGGAAACGTGATTAGGCAGCGGAGGGCAAAATGGGGATTCAGGGGCTGCAGATGCTACGGAGGCTGCACTGGTCGTCGAGCCCCTACCACTCTGGCGAGTTGTTGCGTTTCTGCTGCCCTTGCACATCGGCTGCATCGTGTCACTATGTGCCCGCCGGCGTAGAGAAGTGCGCGCAGATACGAGGATGCGGAGAGGGGAGTGCGAGAGTTAACTGGAGAGACTCGAAGAGAAAACAAATAATAATAATAATATGTCGAAGGGTCAACGCGCTAACTCGCCCACCGACGGACGCCGTAGGCAGCGTAGACGGAGACGTAGAAATCTGTGAACCAGAGAGTGAGGGAGGCAGATGTGCAAAAGGGACTTCCATAAGAGGGGCTCTCACGGGTGTGCACAGTCCCTCGGAGATGCAATGTGAATAGCGGACAAACAACCTAGTCAAAGAAAAAGGAAAAAAAAGAAGAAGTGATGAAAAGGGCAGTCGTGTGAGTGCACACATCCGTTACGCTTATCACGTACTCCCTACTCACACGCGCATACATACATGTAGGGATGAGTGCAACAACAGAGGGGGGAGGTAAGGAGAGGCGAAGGAAACAAGCGGCTGAGCAGAACTCAATGGGGGAGAGAGCAGCCAAATAGACACAGAATAAGTATATGATGGCCTTATCAGGAATGATACATTTCCACAGAAAGCGAATACGGATGTATATATACCTATATATATATATATATTTGTGTGTGTGTGTGTGTGCGTATTATATACAAGTAGGCGCTTGAACACCTACGTGCCTTCGACGGTGTGGGAAGGATTGAGTGAAGAGGGATGGGGAAGAGAGGAGGGCGAGGGGTGGGGGAGGGTAAGGCGGAGGGGGAGGTGTAAGGAGAGCACGTTATTCCACCAGTAGCGTTCCAATTGCCCAATAATCCAACATACGAAAAGGCGTGGGCGGCCGTGCCGCTAACCACCGAGCCGCTCGGAGCAGAAGAGGTCTCGAAAGAAGGGTCGCGCCCGACTTATATTCGCTTCCGTCCCACGGTGAGGGGTCCTACATCGGCGCTGAGGATGCACACGAAGCTCTGTGTGGGGTCCGATGAGAGACTTCGTCTTAGCTACTGGATTTTTTTTTTTTTTCAAGCGAGGAGCCGAAGAGGACTCAGCGGAGGTGCAGCGTGGTGGAAAAGGAGTCGCCAGTGAGATGCGCCATTGGGCCGTATTGCCCTGTCAAGGAGCATCAGCTGGCGATGGGGCTTCCTCCAGTGTGCTTTGCACACTGATCAATAGATGCGAAGGCTTGTGCGCGTGAAAGGGCTTTCGTCAAGAGCTGCACAAGGATGTTGGTGGTACCTTTTTCGCCTGTTGCTGCCGCCTTACGCGCTCGATCCTTGGCTTCCCCCCTCCGCCTCGGCTTTTCTACGTTGGCCCGGGGGCCTCTGTGTGTTGTCGGAGCCGCACCGCATTCGGCCGATTCCTTTTGGTGAGAGTTTGGGCACCCTACGGCCTTCTGCCCATCGTAGGAGGCTTCCGCTATTCCGGCCCCCCCCCCCCGGGGGGGGGTTGCTGATGTTTCGTGAGAAGGCGGTGTCCTATTCGGCCCGTAAGAGGCTGAAAGAGGCCTGCACGGTGCATTCACCTAGCTGCTGAGCCATCATCACCTTCCGGTTCGCAAAAAGATGTCGGTGCCCTACTCAGCAGCCTCGCATCGCTCTTCGTTGTTTCTGCCCATCCACGGCGATACCGAACCGCGGCAACGTCGGAGTCGTGGATCCCTCCCCACACCATCTATACAGCATCAAAGGATTCCGGAAAAGGGAGGTTGGGTGATGGGTATCCACGGCTTGCTGGCCGTGTTGACGCGGCCCATTGTCAACTCAAGCTGCTGCACAACGTGAATAGCACTGCCGTCGTCTTGGGATAGGCTTGAAGAACATCTGTAGGTCGCTCTACGTCGTGAAGCAAGTCCTCGAAGGAGCTTGCTCAGAGAATTGGAGAGAGGCTTGCGGTCGATCCTGTCGCTGGGAATACGCATGTAACGCTCGGGGTCAACGCCCGGGGCTTGGAGGGGGGGGGGAGGGGGCGGTGAAGAGCCGCCCCTGTTTGGGTGAAGACCCTCGATATTAGAAGGCCTCCTGCCTTGAACCCTCCCCGATGGACGCAGAGAGGATGGGATACGGCTTGTTACCCGCGTCATCCTCTGGCGACCTATGCAAGCATGAGAGAAGGGCTATTCCGGACGTACTGCACCAGACTGGGGCTGGGGACTGTTGTTTGGGCCAAACTAGGCGCACTCGACTGGGGCTGGCCTCGCCTGGACCAGGAACACCATCGGCGAAGAGCGGATGTTGGACCCGTTCGCTGAGAACGGTGCTTTTGTGAGGGAGTGCGAGAGGGAGGGAGGGGGGTTGTGGGGTGTGCCTGATAAGATGGGGAGAGGGGAAAGAAGTGTCAAGGTTGTGTCTGAGACGATGAGGAGGTGTGGTAGTGGTGGTGGTGGGGGCGCTACACGGCGGCAGCAAATCTTCAGGCATATGCGCGGTGGTCGTGGAGATTCAAACCAGCACGCACGCACACGTGCACGCATACGCAGAGGGCGACACAGGACCCCCCCCCTCCCTCCCTCCCTCCCTCCCGAGGAGCTGTCGTGGGGCGTGTTGGCGCTGATGCCGAGATGGCGAATGACGGGTTGTGCAGATGAAAGGGAGAGAACGAAGACTTGTGGGAAACACAGGGGAGACACGCGCTGCATGAGTTTACACGGCCAGTCCATACGGCATACAGTCTTCGAAACAACAACAACAACAGAAATGCGCGCTCATGCGTGTCTGTACAAAACACGCGTGCCACGGGGTGCTCCCCCCCTTTCCACATGCTTGGGGACTGATCGTCCGTGTGCGCATGGCACACACCTGCTGATGCTTTGCGAACGAGATGATACACCGTGGCAGCCCGCGATAAAGTGAGGGGAGAGAGATGCATGTAGGGGAGCAGCAGATGGAGACGCAAGTGGTTTTCACCACAACACCCGGCAAAGCACCCTCACTCGCGCGGACGGGCATACTCACACAGAGCGCGTCGCACATTCTACGGGGTTGCGGTGACCCACCACGTGCGCAAAGCACATCCATGCATTCATGGGCCCTTGCCAAAAAAGAAAAAAATGACCACAAACTCCTTGTCAGTGCGTGTGCCCTCCTCTTCGTTCTGTGCTCAGCGGGGTCCCTTACACGTCGCACAGTTCATCGAAGGTGACGGCGACCATGTAAAGAGAAGCCCCGTGCACGTACGGCGGATAGGAAGAGGGATAAGGGAAGGGGGAGGGGACATCTGTTGTCTTCACCCTGCAGCACACACACACACATACACACACACACACACACACCCAGGAAAGACACACAGAGAGAAAAAAGGTTAGCTACGGCAGCACACTGGCAGACACAGCCGCCACAGGTAAAAGACCAGCCAAAACAACACCGCTCCCATCCCCCCAACACACATACATACATATATATATATATATATATATATATATGTATGTATATGTAGATATATAGACATGTGTGCGCCGATGCAGAAGCATCCGACCCAGTGGCAACGACGAGGCACGGGAGAGAGGGAGAGAGGCAGCAACAGGATGCATAATAATAATAAAGATGATACGTGAGCGGGGATTCGCCTTGTGCGTGTGTGTGTGTGTGTGTGTGTGCGAAGTTCTCGCCAGACTCATGGGAAACAGGCGCGCTCCATCGGCGAAGAAACCTTCCTCCGTTGCCGCGGCACTTCCTCGGAACCTTTGTCTTGTGTCTCAAGAAGGCGCGCACGGGCACGCTCATAGAACATCACCACACGGACGCTCACTCGCGACAATATCATGGGAGCCAAACATACGAGGTCGAGTGTGAGAGAGAGAGAGAGGGAGGGGGAGGGGGGTAAAACATCACGGCAGCGGCAGGCACAGTGCCGTCCGTGCAATCGCAGACAGCAGCGTTTAGGCCACGTACAGGAGCGCGGAGGGATGCAACACGATACACACACACACAAGGCGAATAGACCCACGTCGGTCCTCTCCATGACAATGCAAAAGACGATATGAGCACCCGAGACAACGCGCTTAAGGAGGAGGTAGAAGGCGCAGTGAAGAGAGGGAGCGGAAGCGGGGACGGAGGCGGGTGGTAGGACTGAGCGTGTGCCCGTGCGATCGGTGTCCTCACGTTTAGAAAGCGGACAGGAGGCTGTCGATCGTGGTGATAGCGATCATCACCGTCACAAAATTTATATCGCCGTACCTGCATGAGCCCTCTCCTCGCTTTCTGAACACATGCTTCAACACTCACCCCGATGCACATCCTGGTTAGTTGAAGAGATCGGCAAAGGGGTCCTTCTTAGTTGTCGCCGGGGCCATGGGTGGCTGGCTTGCTTCCGGCAGCTGCCCCTGCTGCTGGCCCGGAACAGGGGCCATAAAGTTCGTGAATTGCTGAGGAGGAGGAGGAGGAGGAGCGTAATTGTTGGCGTTGCTAACACCGTATCCCCAGGGGGCCGGCTGCTGGTTCTGAGTCTGCTGCACCGGATACCCGCCACTGCTCATCACAGGCGCCACACTACCCCAGCCGCCCATCGTCATATCTTGCTGTGGCGCTTGACCATAGGTGTTCATCATTGGGTACGACGGATTTGGCGGCGGAGCCAAGTTACTGAAGAGATCACTGGTGTTGAATACGTCTTTCTCCGGCGGTTGATGGATTGCGGGCGGCACTGAGGAGCTCGTGACAGGCGGGGCCTGAGAGGCTGGGAATACATCCGGCGACGCGCTCGCAAAAAGGTCGTCGAAGACGTCTTTCTTCTTGGCCTCGTTTTGTGGCGCGGTGGGTGGCGGTGCCGCGCCGCTCTCGTGGGGCTCCGTAGGCGAGGGGTCTCGGAGACCAGCAGACGCCTTAGCGCGCCTCCACGCTTCCTCCTGCTCCATGATGATCTGGTTACGGTATGCAGCCACGTCGGGGTCGTCGTCCGCTGGGTCGCCGCCGAGGACTATCATTGCTTCCTTCACGGCATCGCTGTCAGCGGCGAGGCCACTGCCGCTGCCGCGGCCATCAAGGGGTTGGTGGCCGTTTTTGTGACTATAGACACCTTCATGGCGGCTGGCGTCGCAGCCGTCCAGCTGCTCGTGCCCGGGCTCTTTGTACGTGACTGGCGATGCCTTGGGCGGTGGAGTGCGCCCCAGCACCTTCACGTCCTGCTCCTCCCACCCTTCCGGCCACTCGGTCTTGGTGAAGCAGAAGGTGCCGAGGTGACGGCTGCAGTCCTCGTCGAAGCGCATGTAGTTGGTTAGCGCGAAGATGTCCCAGCGGGCGGACGGGTCGGGGTTCAGAAGGTGCTCAACAATGACCCGCAGCGACGGCGTGTAGGAACTCATCGTTTGCGAGGGGAATGTGATGACCCAGTTTTCTTTGCCAATAGTGGAGCTTGGGCTGAAGGGGAGGCATAGGTACATCATGTAGTAGAGCAGCACACCGATTGACCACATGTCTGCCTTCTCGCAGATGCGCTTCTTGCTCCACGGGTCCACCATCTCCGGCGCGCGGAAGGCAGGACTTGTGTGCATCTGAATATCTGAAATCGCCATGTTTGCCTCCTCGCGGGTTTCGCACTGGTACGCTTCCGTCGTGGCGTTGCTGAAGTTCGTCAGCTTGTATGCAGTCGGGCCGGCCTGCTTGTTGTCGATGAGGATGTTTTCGGGGCGGATATCACGGTGTGTGATGGGCGGCTGCTGCGTGTGCAGGTACCCGACAGCGCTCGTCACAGCGAACATGACATGACAAATCTCGGCTTCGGTCAGCCGGATTCCAGAACCGGTGCCGGTGCTGTTGCGGATGCGGCGGTAAAGATTGTTGGAGCAGTACTCCATCGCGATGCTGACGCCGAGGCGCCCCTCATTGCGTGAGATTTCGCTATGGAACACGCGCGCAATATTCTTGTCTTGTATGCGAGAGACAATCTCGACCTCCTTGTGTGCCTCCGTGACCTGGTCCACTCCAAAGAATGACCGCTTCAGTGCCATGTGGCGAGGAAACTCCGGCAGGTGGTTTGAGTTTTCCACCAGGTACACGTAGGAGCTGCCGCCCTCGCCGTATTTCGAGGAGCGCTGGCGGCCTACCATGTAGGGAGGCGGCACATCGCTGATCTTCTGTAACACGCGGAAGGGGCGGCCCATGACGATAATCGACTCGCTGCCGTCGCCGTGGTACTGCTGCACCTTGTTCTTTGCAGAGAACCCTTTGTCCCTGCGGTGGCTGCCACCGCCGCGAAGAGAGCCACCAAGGAAGTTCATCGTGGCGCCTGTGTCTCTTTTCGAGCGTGCCCCTCCCTTGTCGGGCTCCGTTGAAGGGCGTGTGTGTGTGTGTGTGCGCGAGGGGGGGGTAGGGTGAGGTGGAGATGGGGGAGGGGGACAGCGTGCCGTCGATTGCAAGGAGAAAAAAATGTGAGAATCGTGTTGGACTGCTGGTGGGTGCGTGACCAGATATATATATATATATATATATATATATATCTGTGCCTTGTGTGTGTGTGTGCGTGGGGGGCGGGCGGGGCAGAGTGCTACTACAGCGAAAGGACTGAGAGGAGGGTGGGGGGGGGGTGACAGGCGGCAGGCGGCAGGCGGGGTGGAGAGAGGAAAGGGGGAGAGAACGATACAGGGGTGCGCCGAAAGGCCCTGCCACCGCCTCTTTCGATACGAAGAACGCCAGCCAAGCAGTAATGGGGAGCCGAAGACAAGAAGACACAGAGAGTGGAGAGGCGCGGGGCCAGCAAGCCGACGTGGAGCGTGTTCCTCCTCCATCCGAGGCGGTTACCTCTCCTCTCTCCTTCGTCAGCCGTCGGTGTTCGACCCCTTTGCTGTCTCTCTTTCTCTCGCTTTCCGTGAGTGCTTGTTCTTTGTCGTTGTGCTTAGTCACGCATCCGCATCCACACCGTGGCAGGGAGGCGGTAATAGACCGCCCAGATACGATAGGCGACGGGGATACAGCGAGTGAACGAGGCGAGCCGACACGGGAGTTCTCACGGACACAAGCACTCATTTTGGAACACACACACACACGTATATATATATTCATGAGCTGTGCGCGCGCGCGTGTACGTCCGTCACCCCCTTCCTCTCCGTCTATGCTGTGCACACTGCTCCCTACCCTGAACGACTAGTGGCTACAAGTGGAGGAGCCGATGTGGGATGGGGTGTGTGGGGGTGGGTGGGTAGGGTTAGGGATGCAAGCAGTTCAACACACGAGCGTTGGGCAACACGAACCACTAGTACCACCACTCCATGCATCGCATGACGTCCCTTATAGCTTTCCCCATGTCTCCTCCTGCGTATGCACACTTTGACGCCGTCCGCTTCATCCCCCTTGCGCACGTGTGTGTATGTGCAAGCTTGCGAGGCTCTGACAGGTGTTGGGGGAGGACCGGGGAAGAGAACAGGCGCCGATGAATGCTCAAGGCGCATCAGACCGTGGGAAGTGATAGCGACCAGACACTCTGCTCGGCCGCACTGAAGTCTCTTCGCGATCCTCTTCGTCGCCTCCGAGCCCTCCTTGCTCGCCGAATCGGATTCCGCGCATGGCTTCGGCGTGGGCTGACGCTGCTGAGTCGCGCGGGGCATGGTATATGTAAGGTGACCCATGCACGCGCTGAGGCTGCTGCGACCGAGCAAGATGGGAGTCGACGGCGGCGGAAGCGGCAACCGTGGATGTGGGTGTGCTCGCTGTCGCAGGAGGGGCGAAAAAACCGTGCATCGAGGATCGACGGTGCTCCACCTCTGGAATTCGCTCAGGCACCTCTTCGCTTTCCTCACGGTCCTCGCCTTCCGTTACATAGGCAGCGACCGTGCCTGCGCGGTACATGCCACTCTCAGTGCTCATTTGGGGACGGTAGAAGGCCGGCGCCGTTCCCCGCATACCGCTTCTCGACGACGGCATCACTCCAGTAGCACCACCACCACCGCCTCCTGGTGCCCGCATCCCCGCGCCAGTGCTGCTCCTCCCCGTAGTACTGCTGGAATGGCTCCGCTCTTCAGTTCCTGCGTGTGCGTCAGCATAAAGCACTTGCTGTGGGTAGCCACTGACAGGGGGCGCGGCTGGTGCGATCCCGGCCATGGTGGGTCCGCTACTGCGCTGTCTGGCAGTATAACCAAGGTTGACGTGAGGTGGTGCAGCGGCGCCGCTTGCTGCCAGCGTGCCGGAAGGCATGCCGACGCGACTTCTCGCGACTCCACCAACCACTGGGACGGCAAAATCAGTGGTCACGGTGGAGGCCGTGGCAGGGGATGCATGAAAGGCGCCTCCACCTGCGTCTCTAGCTCCGACCGATGGGACACTACTGTAGGCGTCGTTTCCACTAACCTGAGAGTACCCGGGCGCAGCGGGTGCCGCACGCGTGTAGTAGCCCCCACCGCCGGTCCCGGGGCTCACACCGCTGACACCACCGCTGCTGCTGTCTACAACAGTGGAAGACTTATGTGAGGCCAGTGGACGTGACTTGGAGGCGTTGAGCTCGGCAATATCTTCGGCAGTGCCGAGGTCTAGCCTTGTCCCGTGCCGACTCAACATTGTTGGCCGCTTTTGGCTTGCGATCTTTTTTTTTAAACACTGTGTCTCTCTCTCTGTGTGTGTTGGGGGAGGGAGGGGGAGAGACGCAGGGCACCGGCAACGGAAGCCGCACTTGATGTGTGGGCGACGAGCGAGCGTGCGGGGGGGGGGGGGACACAGGACAGTACAAAAGGGCCGCACGTGCACGGGAGCGTGCACAGGGGACCGTGAGGAGCACGCGAATGCCAACGCTGCTCGCCCACGAGTGAGGGGAAGTCTCCTCACCGCTCTCTCTGCATGGTTCTCCCCTTCGAGGATCTTCTCTCCTCTCCGTGTGTGCGGGCGCTGAGAAGACAGCGACGCAACTTGAGCAGTACACACCGGGTCAGCGCGAAGCTCCACGGACGTGCGTGCGTGCACGCGTGAGGGGTGGGGGGGGGGCGGAGCCTGTGTGTGGGGCGTTACAGCACGGATACCGCCTCGCTTTCCTTATCATCTCTTCCTTATGCACTGCCATAGGGGATGATGACATGTTGAGAACTGTGACGTAAACACCGACCCAAATCCCACGCAGCCACTGACGCAAACTAAGAGCGTCATACGCGCACCACACACATATATATATATATATATATATATATATATGTTTACAGACATAGTAGCATATGAGCAGTGCCCTACTCCAAGCCTAGAAGTGTGTGTCGTCCAAGCCCGAACTGCCGCCCGCGGATGACGGTCGACCGCTGATGCCCGCCGTTTGGCTCGCCGCTGCCGTGGCGGACTCGCTGCGACCAGAGCGCAGAGTCGAGGCACCACTACCACTGCCGCCATTTAGCGATCCATCCAGGACGACAGAGGAATGCAGGATTTGGGGTACGGTCGACGGCCCGGGAAGCCCTGGAAGTGCGCCGCCGCCGCTAATACCAGCTGCCACCGCTGCCGCACCCAGGGCCACGCTCGGTGTCACCTCTGTGTGTACGGGCTGCTGGGCAAGGTAGCGACTTTGAAGCGTGTTTTCGGCGTACGCAAACGTTTCCTCCACAAAGCGCGTCTGTGGCCCACTGTAGGCAAACTTGAAGCCCTCGTCGCTGGCGAGGAGCGCGTGCACGCGCTGCCGCTCCGGCAGCCATGCCACTCGGACGTTAGGGTTGGACAGCGACGGACGTGACTTGCGCAAGTATGTGAGTGGAGCCTCCTCGCGTGTTTGGTGCGCCGAGCTCAGCAGCTCCACCCACTGTGCTGCCCGCTGCACGTAGGTAGGCCTCTCTTTTGCCATGAGGTCCTTCGAATTTCGACGGAAGCGGGCGAGGCGCAGCACTGCGACGGGGTCGATGTCTGGGAATGCCTCCTTCAGCCATGAGACAGCCGCGGCGCCGTTGGTGTTTGCACCTGTCTTGGCGGGGTCCGTCAGTGGCAAGCCGCGGGCGTCCGTCCAGGCAGCACTCTCCTGCATGGTCTGGAGGTACCGTGCGTACACCGCGACGGCCACCTGCGGTGCCACAGCCACCACGTTTTGTGAGAGCGCCATACCGTCGAGCGCGTCTTGGTGCACGTGCACGGTCTTCCCCTCCTTGAGGGCCTGTTGCATGACGTGGCCGAGGCGCACGTGCAGGTCACAGTCGACGAGCTTACTTTCCACGAGGTACTCGTACACGGTGCGCGCCTCCTCGCCTGCGTTACTGTCTAGTAGGTACTCCAGCGCCAAACTAGCGATGCGATAACGCCAGATCACGTCCACTTCTGCCCTTACGACCACGTTCTCATAGTGTCGGCCTACCATGATGTTGTACACCCACATCACTCGAACGCGGTGCTTGGCGCGGATGGCGCACCGCAGTATGTTGTGCAGTACTTCCCCGTCTCGCGCGACGTAGAAGAGCCGTGAGTTGCCGTCTTCGAAGATGGCGATGGCGTCGGCAAGCTTGGCGCCAGGGACGCAGGCGGCTGTCAGTGCGCGGTACACATCCACCGGCGGCACCGACGTCACGCGCCGGTACTCCTCGCACGCCGCCTTCAGATGACCTCGACGAGCGAGGCGAATAATACGCTGCATGAGCGGCACTTCGTGCACGGAGACCGGCACTGGGCCGTTGCGCTGCAGCTTTGTCGAGCGACGGAAGTAGTTGTCTTCCTGGAAGAACGGGCCGCGACGCAGCCAGCGGTAGATGCGAGAGCGGCAGTCCAGCGTGGCTGCATTGAGACCGACACGATTCGGGTCCTCCACAGTGACGCTGTCGTGATCCACCACTGCGGGCTTCTGAAGCCGCCCAATGTAGGGGTCATAGGAGTGAATGAGGTCGTGGGTGACGCGGTGGCCATTACGGGCACTCATCAACGAGACTGGTGTCACAAGCGCCTTGGACCCGAGCGAGATATCCGGCATGAACTTTTCCAGCTCGTGCTTTGGGATCATGCTGACAGTGTTGTCTTCCAGCACGTGTGTTCTCTTTGTGCTGTAGCCGCTGTTGTAGTTACCAGGCCCGGTACGGTAGCGACCGGTGCCCCAAAGCTGCGCCATGTCATCGTCGGCGAGGTTCTCGCGACCGAAGCGGCTCGGCTGCCATGGCACACGCGCACGCGGGACGTAGCGCAGCACCGACATCACCGAAGGGTGCCCCGTCGCCCGCCCCTTTGTAAAGACGCCGATCACGGACATGGTTCTACACCGAAGAAAGTCAAGAGGGAGGACAAGGGTGAGTGGAGCAAACCTGATTACGAACGGCAGAGCTAGTGACGCACCTGTAGATGTATGCTTGTGTGCCTACGCTTGCACACTTGTGTACACCACTGTCATTGCGAGGTAGTGCGTCGCGTGAGATGATGATGTGTGTGTGTAGTGGATACGGCATGGCACGAACACACGGATACATGAAGGGAGGGAGGGAGGGAGGGAGAGAGAGAGAGACAGAGGTGACACGTCAGCCATCCGACGCGAATCGCGCGAACACCTGCTTCGTTGGTAGAGTTGTCTCATGGCCCAGGGAGGCGGCCGCTGCGGCTGTCGCACCGGTAGTCACGCCATCGCCAGCGCGGTCTCCTTGACGGTGTGCTACGTGTCTTGCCACAGACGGGGGGGGGTGGAAGGCGGAGGGTCCTAATACGCGTCGACACTCCTCTTCCTGCTGCTCATGCCGCTGTGTGGTGGAAAAGCTCACAGTCTCCTCGGATTCCCCGGCTTTGGGTCGGGCTTGAAACTTCGGCAGAGGTGCGTCGTTGCGCAGGGCGCATCTAGCGTTGTTCAATGAGACTTAGTGGTGGTGTGGCTTCTCAGCCTCTGCGTGGGATTCTCCACCATCCTTTTCTCTCAAGGCGTCAAAGTACTGCTTGTGCACGACTGCCGTGCAGCTCCGTGCCACTGTGCAGCGGAGGTATTGATATGTACTGCAACGGGGGCCAGTTCCACGGCTGGAGGAGGAGCCGCGGCCCCACTACTGGAAACAGGCTTCCCTGTGTTACTTCTCTCGAAGGAACGGACCAAGTCGCGAGTTGGGTGGGCAACGGTGCCACACAAGTCCCGCCAATGAATCTTGTAGAGGGGGCGCCGCAGCTGATTGATTGGGCTATAGTCAAGTACACACCTTCCTCCACCGGCGACCGGCGGCACCCCTACACGCCCCAAAGCAACGGCGCAGCCGTCGCCAGCGTCGGCGACGAGCGTGGCATGGGCGCCTGTCAGCTTCTCCGGCGCTGTGCTCCTCTGCACTGACATTGCAGAGCCGGAAAAAGAGGAGGAGGGAGACACACCGCAACCACTCCAGCTGTGGCCGCTCCTTCAGTCACAGTCGCACGGCGGTGGTAAGCTCAACCTGCCGCATAAAACTTCTTGAACCACATAGCCTTGCATGCGGTGACCACTTGCGGGAGCATGGACGAGTTGCTGCGCTAGAGGTCGTGTTTTCTCATACCGCACACTGATGTCAGCGATGCACGCGGAACCGTTTGCAAGTGCGCGCAGTGCAGCAGAGAGGTGCACATCTGCACAGCGGCACCACCGACGTGGCGTTTTCGTCCCTCACCGCATCCTGCTCTCGCTACTCCGGCGACCACACCAGTGATGCTAGCGGCCCCGAGGCCGTACGTCGACGCCGGATGTGCCAACGTGTCCGCCAAAGCCCTACACCGACGCGATCGCGTTGGGTTGAACGCGTCGCCATGGCAAACCGAGACGGCATAAAATGCCCTGCACACCGAACAACCACGCCCACACACAAGGGATGTCGGCGCAGAGTTGGGCATCCTTCCCCCTGCTGGAGGTGGGGCTGCACGGACCGTCTCCGCTCTCCTCTGCCTGCATATTGGCTGCGGCTGTCATGCGCAACAGCTCATCCCGGCGGTGACACAGCCGAAAAATTCACCGGCAGCAGTGTCACTGAGACACGTGCGACCCCACGGCGTTTTGGCAGCGGGGAACGCCGTCAGCGCCACGCCAAAGTAGCGCGACACGACTGCGATCTGCAAGGTAGGATCACTGTGGTTGCTAACCGCCACCGCGCTCAGCTGCACGGATGTTAGCGACAAGCAGTGCAGGGACTCGGCGATGTTGTCTTCTTTCCATTCCTTCATCTCCGCCGCGGCGTGCGGCACCAGGTAGAGGTACTGGAGATCCTCTCAAACAAGGCCTCCTTCTCCTCCAGTGAGGAGCGCCGTTTTCATCACTCGTCCGTTGTTGGGGTGGATGGAAAAATTGTACGTGTCGTCCATCGCGCCACCCTCCCTTGGTGCGGCTGCTGACTGTCTCCACCGTGGCGAACGCCAACACCTTTTTCGGCCAGCGTAGTACAGGAACAGTCGGGCCCACTATGGTGGGGTCGACCTCCGGGAGGACATCTTCAAGGGACTTGTACGGCGTTACTGCTGCTGCTTCCGACGCCGACGCGACACGGGTTGCTGTGTTCAAGACACTGCTGAGGGCAAGGGCTTGGAGATGGGCTTGCGAGTAGCAAGCCACCCATATACACTAGCTCTGGCGGCCGCCAGCGCGGCTCCTGTGTGTCCGAGACGACCTAGTACGCCTGCATGGTGAGTTGCACCGGCTTTGTTGTAGCGCTGGCACCGTAGCTGCAGACTTCGAGGTTAAGGTTGAGGTTACCTACGGTAGCGATGCCCACATGGTCCACACACACACACACACACACACACCAACGGATGCTCAGATGGTGCGTGTGTGGGCGCGATGATTGCAACGGCAGAGGGAGGAGGCAAAGAAAGGTATTTATCCATGAACTGGGACCCAAGCGAGAGAAGGGTGTACAAGGGCAGCTGCGGCATTGCCAGTGGAGGGGCGGCACAGGCGACGGCATGTATGCCGTGGAAGTGCGTGGGCACCCGACTCTCTTGTGCTCGCTCGCTCGCTTGTTCACTTGCGCGATACAGCGGCACTCTTCGGCGAGCACACGACACACCTGCACATGAGCACGCGCGCACACGCACCGTTAAGAGCCACCGGAAAGAAGTGAAAGAGAAGCTGCGGCACATGACGAGGAGACCACCGGGGCGGGAGGGGGCGGGTGGAACACGAATACAGCACACGTATGGGCAACACAACCGCCGCGACGTAGTGACACGACCTGTGAAACCACTGGGGTGCTGGCGCCACACCAACTCCCCTTCTTCGTTCTCCGACGACGTCGCTCACAAAGATTAACCGTCAGATGAGTCCCCCACCTCCCAAAACATAGTCATACGAGAGTGGATAGGGGTGGTGGGGGGCGGCCGTACCGGCAATGGGGACATGGCGGTGCAGGACACCAGCGGCCTGCACCGCGCGGACCGTCCGCTTCCCCCACCCACCAATCACCACCCTTCGCTTCCGGTTAATACACGCCGCTTGCTCATGCGCTGCGTGTGTCCGTACACATTGTTGATGTAGCGTGCCTTGCCCAGCGTGTCTCTCCTTGAACTTGTATTACGCCGAAGTTGGGCACAGGCACACGCACACGCGCGAGTGCCCTGCCTATACACCATATCATCGTCACAACACACAACCGTTCCAGCCGACGAGTGCCGGCACGCACCAAGGTGCCAAACTCCACCACCATATTTACCCGAGAGAGAGAGAGAGAGAGTACATGTATGTGTCCCTCTATGCGTGGGTCCTCTTTTCAGGCGTGCTGGCAATCAATATCGTCACCTGCACGCGCCTTCACGACGGCCGAGCTGAGAGCGAGGAAAGGCTAAGGTCCTGCGTCAGGGATGCCTGACTGTGATAGCGATCCGCTGCGCTACTGCCGCCACCCCCACCGCGACGCCGGCGAGATGCGGATGCCGATGAAGCCGACAACCCTTGCGCCAGCGCTTCTCGGGCTGCGCGCTTCTCGGCGTCGGACTGCAGCAGCGCCTTTTCTAGCTCCTCCACCTTGCTGATGAGAAGGTGGTTGTCCCTCAAGAAATGGTCGCGCTGCGTCACGGTGGTCTTCAAAGACTCCTGCACTCCGCTGAGGTCGTGCTTCGTGTCAGCCAGTTCCGATAGAGCCTGGTTGTAGCGCCGCTCCAGATCTTCACGCTTCGATGACTCCTCCTCCAGCCCCCGTTGCAGTCGTTCGACGGCCAAATTTTGCGCAGCGCACTTGTCCGTGGCGGACGTCAGCTGCAACGTCATGCGCTCCACCACTTCCTGTGCCGCATCTGCGGCGCCCTGCGCTACAGCGGCGGCCTTCGCGTGTTCCTGAACCGTGACGGAGATACTGTTCTTTTCTTCCTGGAGCTGTGCTATTGATTCTTTGAGGGCGTCCTGTCGAGCCTGCATCTCGTCCAGCTGCGCCTCAAAGCTCAAGCAGGTGGAGAGGCCGTATCGGCGCGCCGTCAGGCTCACCGGGTCCGTGCTCATCACTTCAAGTTGCTTGCGCAGATCGATTTCGCGCTGCTTCCACGAAGACTCGGCGGAGCGCAGAACGGCGATGTCCTTCGCCTGTGCCTCGACGCACGCGTGGAGGTAGCGCACACGTTGGCGCAGGGCGGTGAGAGAGGCTTCGTCGACGTTAAAAAGCGCCGCCATACGGGACGCGGCATCCGCAGTCTGCGGGTGCGTCGTGCCGCGCATCCCCGCTGCCTCTCCTGGGCTGTGCGGCTCCGCATCGTCGCCGCTGTCGATTTCTTGCAGCACCGCGAGCCGTGCGAGCGCCGCCTGCAGGCGTACCTCTGCCGCTTGACGGTCCTGCACCGCCTCCCGGGCGCTGAGATCACGCTGCTGAAGCTCTTCACGCATGTGAGCAAGGTCCTGCCGCGTCTCTGCCAGCTCCAGTTGAAGGCGTGTCGTGGTCTCAGACAAACTGCGTACAAGCTGCGCGTTCGCGTGCAGCACACTGTGGTTGGGGTAGAGCCGACAGAGCAGTTCCTGCACGTCATCACGCATCAGCATCTGTGCCTTGAGCTCGTCGATGGTGGAGTCCTTATGACGGACAAGCTCCTGCTGATCGCACACCTCTCTCCGCGCGAGCGCGATAGCGTTCTCGAGGCCTGCTGCGTACTGCTTCAGATCCTTCAGTTGCTCATGCAGATCTCTGGAGCGGTTCTCCTCGTTCAGTAGGCGCTGCTCACGCTTACGCATTGCATCCTCCATATTGACGTACTGAAGCTTTGTTTCTCGCTGCTGAGTCTCCAGCTGCCGCTTTAGATCTTCCACCTGTTCCTGCGACTCGCGGTGGGCCGCCTTGGCGTCGCTCAGCTCCGCATTCAGCTCCGTGAGCGAGGAGGCGGCCGCGTCCAGCTCGGACACCGCCGCTTGGTACTCCTCCCGAGTGAGCATTTCGCTCATGCGCTTCTCAAGACTCGCGGCCGCGGCAACGGCGTCGTCGCGAGCCGCCTCCAGCACCCACATGCGCTCCAGCAGCGCAGTGTGCTTCGTCTTCTCCGCGTCAAGCTCCGCCTGCGCGGCTTGATGGTTCGCTTGGCTCAGGGCAAGCTGTTGCTGAAGGTCTCGGAAGATGTCTAGTGTCAGCATCTCGTCATCAAGGTCGTCGTCGCTGTCCGTCTCGTTGTCATCCCGGCCGCGGTGATCGTGACAGCCGTGGAGTGGGTGGCTGCTGTCACTGCCCACGCTACTGGCGCGGTCACAGCTATCGTCGCCACGGCGGTCATCGTCAGCATCAGCCGTACTTGCAGCAGGCAGCACCATCGGTGGAAGAGGCGTCGAACGACGGGCGGGCGAGCCCGGCTGTGGGGAAAGACGGAAGCCGACTGCCACGGCACCCTGCGAGTTTTCGCCATCGACCGGGGAGGGGTGGATGAGCCCACTTGCGCTGGGGTCGGCATTGACAGGAGCCACCATGTTCATGTTCGCATGCCGATGTTGCAAGGCCCTGATGAGGCGCCGCTTCCGCTCCAGCTTCAGCAGCAGGCGCGCCACACGCTCTTTCTCGTAGTGTTGTCGCGCCTCTGTGCGTGCCTGAGCAGCCTGGTAGACATGCAGGAGAGTCTCATCTTTTTTGGCGGCGGTGTGCAGAAGGGTGCGGAGCTGCTGGAGGAGTGCCACCTGCTCCTCAGGGCGGAACTCGTGGAGTCTGTGTCGTGGAGCGCCACCTTCATCGCTCACAACAGAGCTGCTGTCCATCACACCTCCCCCCTCTAGCCGCATGCGCTGGCGCGAGGGCAGAGGAATGCTAGTGATCACCTGGTCGTCAGACGCCGAGGTGGATGAGGCGAAGGCAGTGTGCGACGTCTGCAGCGCATCGAGAAGCACCTGCTGTACCTCTGTCCATGTGTTCTTGACAGCGGTCTGCAGCTCTTGCTTCTGATGCTCCGTCTTCTGCGCCAGTGCCGCCAGCGCGGAAGACTGATCTAGGCAAAGTTGCGCCAGCCTCTGCAGACACGCAGACAGCGCGCGCGAGGAGAGCCCTGCCGAAAACACGTCCGTCGCCGATGAAATCTCCGCGGACAGGTCAGCACCGGGAACGCCATCGACGTTTGTACGTGCCTGCAGCACCGCCTTGTCGGTGGCGCGCTGCGCTGCCAACGCCTGTAGAAGTGCTCGTGACACCTCCGTATCGGCAGAAGCGACCCGCACATCACGCCGGCGCACTATTGCATCAATCATGTGGGCAATCGTGTCGCTAGCGTTCTTCAGGAACCACGACTCCGTCACTGCAACTGCAGCAGCGGCGGAGTCTGCCCCTGCACTGTCGGTGACCTGCTGTTGTGACGCCTTCTCCTCGCTTTGACCACCGCTGAGATGGTGGCCGGCCTTGGCATCCCCTTGCTTTTGGTCTCCATCGTCGTCGTCACCATCTCGGGCGCGCTTGCGCAATTTCACATCACCCTCCTTCAGAAGCAGTGCTGCAGTGGTGGAGGTCAGCGTTTCAGGCACCGCTCTAAAGTTGGCATCATTGCCACTGCCTCGTGGTGCGGGTGGGTCTCGGGCAGAGGCAGCCGTGGACTCCAACGACGGTGCCTTTTCATCCAACGGGGAGGCAGAGACATTTGCTCGCTGCTGCCGCTCTGCGGCTTCGGCGCGCTGCGTCGCCTCGTACAGTTGCTTCACCAGCTCCTGGTTCCGC
Source organism: Leishmania tarentolae (assembly GCA_033953505.1). Classification (NCBI taxonomy): domain Eukaryota; phylum Euglenozoa; class Kinetoplastea; order Trypanosomatida; family Trypanosomatidae; genus Leishmania; species Leishmania tarentolae. The sequence continues at coordinate 350,329 of CP119839.1, forward strand.
AGAACCAACTCGGAGACAGTGTGGACACAGAATTGGTCAAGGTTCTCGTCCTTGTCGAGGGTGTCAAGCAGACGTAGCAGGTTCGGATCGCGACTCACGTCATCGGTACTGTGTATCCGCCGCGTGGATGTCGATGCCTCCGCTGAGGTCCACACATGTACGTCACCGGTTTGGCTGTCGTCCGGCGCGGCTAGTGATAGCGATCCGTGCGCAGATGAGGCAGCTGCTCCTGTGAGCAGCACCGTCACCTCCTCCGATCCTACCAGGCGCGTCACAGTTCCGCGTGCGACATCGACCCTTGAGAACGTCGACGGACGACCGAGCGCGTATCCACTCAGCTGATCACTGGCTGGCAGATGAGGACTACATATGCGGTCAACCTCGAGCGTGGCACTGCCGAGCTGCCGCAGCGAGACGTGCCGCTGTCGACGTGGAGGTTGAGGGGAGGTACCGCTGTCCAGCTGTGGTGCCACTAAGCGTGATGCACCGTAGGTGTTCAGTCGCTGCTGCACACCCTCCTCCACCTCCGTCGGTGAAGACATCTGTGAGGTGCCCGCATAGGACAGGGGCGATGATGACGGCTGCCGATGTTTTTGCTGGTCGTAGAGTACTGCTGTGTTGAGTTGGTGCGCTGTTGCGGTGTCACTGCGGCCGGATGTCGACATTGGCCACATCGCGCTCAGCCAGGTGCTGCGCCGCTCCGCCTGAGACGGCAACGTCGACAGCAGCTCGTTGGGCGGAATCGGGAAGGCTGAGGACGATGTGGGCGATGACATGGAAGCACACCACGATCGCCTGGTCTTCTTTGAACCGCATTGGCCGAGCGGCCCCTGCTGCTGCGGCGGAGGCGATGCAGTCTGCATGGCCTGCAGCTGCCGGTTAGCGCGGCAGGAGCGCTCGACCTTGACGAGCAGCGACGCCACCTGCTGGGAGAGAACGCTGTTGCGGTAGACCATCGACTGCAGATCTGCTCGCAACACGTCACCTTCTTTCTTCAACTCTGCCGCGTAGGCGACGCTTGCGTCTCTGTCTTTCTGCAAGGAGCGCAGATCCTCCTCGGCTTTGGCGAGCTGCTCCCGCAGCTGATGACTGTTGGCTGCAATGGTGGCTTGCTCCTCCAGCTCACGCAACGCAATGTCCCACTGCTGACCCTTTCGAAGAAGCTCCTCGTTCGTCGCTGCTGCAGCAGTGGAAGCGACATCTCCCGTCGAAGCTGCCTGTCCTGTTCTACCCTCTGCGGCGTCGGGAGACTGCGACTGCTCCAGCTCACGTCTCTCCACAAGCGCCTCGATCATCTCGGCTTCTTCGATTTGCTTGGTGAGCTGCAGCTGCATGAGGGCGCACTGATGCTCTGCCTCTTCTCTTGCCTTCACCACTGCGCGGTGCTCCTCCATATCCACTGTTGTAGTCTGAAGCCGTTCCACCTCCTGCCTCAGCTGCACGACTTCACGCGTGGCGGCGAGAAGCCTGTCTCGCAAGTCGGACGTGCTCTTCCACCATTGCGCGCGTTCCTTCTGAAGAAGCTCGAGTGTGCCGCGCTGGTTGACGTACGCGGCAACGAGCTCGCTCACAGATGGCTTTGCACCGTCGTCGACCGCCGACGCCAAACACGCCGACGCATCACTCGAGCGCTGCTGCATGCCGAGGCGGTCCGCCACGTCCTCTTCCGCGCTATAGCAGTGCTTGCCGGATGAGGGACCGTGCTGCCGGGACGATGACGGCGGAGTCGTGGATTCCTCAGAGACCTCCTTGCATTCGGAGAGGTCGGCGCTAGCCGAACGGAAGGCCTGCCGCAGATCAACGCGCAGTACACGTTGTAAGTCGCGTAGTATGGAGTCTTCCAGGTCCTTCCGAATCGACTGCATCTGCTCCGCCTGGCCGGCCAGCTGGCGGTCGAGAAGCCGATTCTGCGCCATCAGGGCACGCACACGCAACTCATGCTGCTGTACTGTGTCCTGTAGCGTGCGTTCCACTGCCACAACCGCGTCGTCGATGAGTTGCTCGACAAGCTTCGAGTGCAGGGAGGTGCTGAACTGTTGCAAGGCGGCGCTGGCGCGCTCCTCAGATGCCCAGACGCTCTCTGCAACCACATCGGACGTGATGGAGGCGGCGCGGGCCGCGAGCGCTGCGTCAGAGACGTCGTCCGCTTCGTCTCGACTGCCTTGGCGCCAGTCTTCTTCATTCTCATCTTCCGTGATGGAAACACTGCTTCTCACCGCTTCTCGATCATTGCGCGCCACCCCCGGCTCGTCAGCGTCACGGAAGGCAACACTACTGCCATCTGAGCTGTATGCACGCCTGTGCAGCACTGTCGTGTTCGACGACACGTTATCGTTTCCACAAGTACTGTGCTCTGAGTCGGGAATAGTAGAGGTGGCGCGTTGCTGGTCGCCTTCTTCTTCTGTGCCCTGCGACGCCGACACCGATGCCAACGACGACGAGGGCGGATCCGGCAGCCAGTCGGGAACTAGCAGCGGTGCATCCACCGGTTCACCGGAGGCGCTACGTGCAGTAGTCTCGTCACTCTCGCTTCTACCGACGCCGTTGCCGTTATCGAAGTTATTTGCGCCTCTGGCATAGTCATCGCTGTGGTACTCAACATCATCATTCACCCCTTCTTCTTCTTCTTGTTCCCCATGGGGCGTGCCCGAGTCACCCTTGGAGCTCCCCTGGCTTCCCGCGCGGTCGTCGTCGACAGATCCATGCCGCGACTCGCTGGCTGCAGAGAATGATGAGGGGGTGTGATACAACGACGACGATGACATCGGCACCGGCGGCAACTCAGCAAGCTCCACAGAGGTCAACTGCGGCAGGGATGAGGACGACGCCGGTAGCGGTGACGTGGGGGCCACCGTGGATGACCCGCCCTCTGGCGTGCCACTGCCGTCGCTGCGCGCCTCCGAAGAAGAGGAGTGCCCACTTGACATGACCGACGAAGAAACAAGACAGTGGTGGGACTTTCAGGGTGACCTGCTTAGGGGTCTACAGGAGCAAGAGGGAGGGAGGTGACGGTGTGGCACCTTCACCTCTGTGCTGGGGGTTTTCCTTCTGCTCCCCTTCGCCCTGACACAGCGAAAGGTACCTCAGAGGCGGGCACGAGGAGGCCGAGAGAACGTTGGCACGCACTTTGTTCCCCTCCTTTTGTGCGATGATCTCCTCCTACAGGTCGATCGGCCAGTGTATGTGTGTGCCAGTGGGTGCTGTCTGCAGCACGACACACGTGTTGGGACGCCTCCACCTCCTTTCTTTCGTTAGGTTCGTGTTCAACTTTGGTGGCCAAGGTGGTGGGGGCAACTGGTGGCAGCCAACGATGGTGAAGGAGGGTGGCAGGTGGTGGGTGATGGGGTGGAGGTGGAGAGAGACGGAGAACGTTGCAGAAGTTATAGCTGCGGAGGGTGTATGGGCCCGATGCGCGCGTGTGCGTGTGTGTGTGTGTGGATGTATCGGCGAGGGGGAGAAAAAAAGGGGAGGGGTGGGTGGGCAGGAGCGGTCGATGGGAAGAGAGAGAGAGAGAGAGCGAGCGAGCGTGATCAGTGCCGAGGAGACGAAGACACGCAGAAACACAGGAAGGGTGAGGCCACACACATCACACGAAAGAAGAAGGCGTTGAGGTGGTGGTGGGTTCTCTCTTGTGGAGCACCGCTGCACTGTCACCGCATTGAATGACCAACGTGCGGATGCCATCCTTTGCGTTTGGGCCCTGCTTGAGCAAACCGCAGGAGGGAGAGGTAGGGAGAAGCGGCGGTGGCGGCAGCGCGTGGCTTCTCGCATCCACTCTTCTAACTCTTCCCCTCCTTCACTGCCCCTCCTCACCCCGTATTCGAAACGATACCGTTTGCAGATTCGAGCGCAAGAAAAAAAAACGAAAGGGAGAGGGGGAAGCGCTGAGTGACGAGCAGAACACCAAGGTGCTCGGACTCTAGTCGAGGCCCTCTCCCTCTTTCGCCCACTCGCCTCCGCATCCGCCTTGGTGCTCCTTTTCTCTTGATACACGGTTTTTTTTTCGTGAATCCATGACTTGAAAAACCACTGAATAAGCGTGTACCCACAGACCACCCGCCCCCGCACACACACGAGAGGGAGAGAGAGAGATGCGCACACATGGAACGACTCCAGCCGAGTGCGCATCCCGCTTCTTCCCGGCGCATCGCTTCGCTGTTTTGGTTCCGGCTATGGCTATGCCTTCTCTTCCTCTCTTGCGGCCTCCACATATCTGTAGTGCTTATCCTGTCCCCGTCCCTGTACACACTATGAACGCATTGCCGCTCTGCTCGGCCCCTGCAGCAGCGCAGGGGATTGGTGACAACGCTGGGTGTGAGGGTGGTAGTGGCAGGGCACGAGGGGCTGCAGGCCGTGGGGTGAGACGGGGTGGAGATGGCTGCGGAGTGGGGCACTGATATGGTCGTAGTGACGACGAGAAAAGGAGCACCTCTCTGAGCGGCAATGCTTGCCGCTCGTCCACGCTCATGCGTTCGCCTCATCCCTCCCCCACCTACTGCCTCAGTGTGTACAGGAAGCTGTAGTACTGCATCGACAGGTAGTGTGTGGCGTAGAAGGAGACGCACGTGCCGAGGAGGGGGACGCGGCTGACGAAGCCGCGGATCAAGTGACGGTAGATCAGCTGCTTCAGTACCGCAGTAAAGAAGGGGTCGCGCATGACGTTGTAGAGGACGTTGCGCAGTGCCTGCTGCACTCGCATGTGATCATGCGAGACCACTGGGAGCTCCACAGTTGTGCCGATGGCGCGCGAGTCGGCTGCGCCGGCTACGTCTGCTGAGCTGGTGGCGAAGCCGTCTGCCGCTCCAGCGCTGCCTCCCTGTAGCGACGCTGCCTCACCACCCTCCAGCAAGGGCGCCGATGTGCTGCCGTCGTCGCTCTCGACGCTGTCTTTGATGTACACCACGGGAACGCGGTGGTGGCGCACGAAGCGGGCAAGCAGAGCGACAAGGACGTCGCACCCCGTTACGCCAGCCCATATGCGCCAGCTGCCCAGCAATGTGTCCTGCGGTGCAGCAGATATTGCCTTGTGGAGGGCCGCCAGTGGGTCTGGCCCCGGCGTCGGCTTCACCTGCGCTCCTGTTTTCTTCGCCTCTTCCACGGCCTTGGCAGCCGCCGCGGCTGCCGCTGCCATCTCCTCTCTCGACACGGACGGTGGCAACACAGCGATTGAGTTGGTGGTTTCCTCTGGAAGTGCGAGGAATGCGTTCCGCACCGTGGCGACGAGGAGGAGAGGGCGCAAAAGCAGGTATGTGTCCACGATCATGCCAAGCACGTCGATCCACGTGAACCCAATCGCCTCCGCCTCCTCCAGTTCCTCGTCCACCTCCGCCTCCTGCGAAAAGATGACATGGTCCTCTCCATCGTCGGCGGCACAGCTTGCACCTGCCCTGTATACGTGGCGGTGCTCGTGGCGCCGGTCAGAGGCAACGCGCGGGATGACAAGGCGCGTGCTGTGCGGCCCCACAACCTCTCCGCACAGGCCGGTGCTGCCGCCACTGTAGTCCGACTGTGGGAGAGGGCTGGCATAGTTTCCGACAATGCCAGAAGAGGCGGTCCGTACGGCAAAGCTCCCAGGAACGCTGCCGACAGAGCCCGAGGAGACACCGCCGCTGCTGCCGCCGCGCACACGACGGCGCGGCGTGAGGGTGGTCAGGTGGCGCAGGGCACGCCGCAGCGACACCTTCATTGACTCCCATAGCCATGGCGCGAGAAAGAGCTGACGGTGCACGCATACCCTCAGCGTGCACTTGAGGGCCTCGAGCAAGAGCAGCGCATTCCACGTGCGACGGTGGCCGGCGTACTTGCGGTGAATCAGCTCCATCAGGCACTCCACCTCCTGGATGCCTCGCAACACGACGCCCAGCAGCTCCGTTTTGCTCGTCCGGCGACCGGCCGAGGAGATGATGGCGGCATTGGAGAAGGTGTGCAGCTTGCACAGGGTAAAGCACGCTTCTGAGGTGATCAGATTCGAAGGGTCAGACCACAGCATGGTGAGGGTGCGGGAAAACTGCTCCAGGCTTGAAGCGCCCTCCGGATTCGCACGCACCCAATTGATGTACCAGCGAAGCGCATCAAGCAGATTTCCCAGCGGCAGCCTCTTACCACCGCCGAGACGGTGCTCCACCGGAGAAAGCGGCAAGGACGTCGCCGTTGTCGTGGTCAGCTCGCGAGACATGGACCCCACCACGCGAGAAAGCTGCGAGAGACACGGGCAAAGGTGCTGGGAGGGGCTTGGAATAGGGAAGCGACGGAGACAGTTAAAACACAGGAACACTCGTTAGTCGCGCCGCTTTCCAATGCGTTAATGGGCGCTTCCGTTTTTTTTTTTAGTCACACACGATCCGCGTACAATTCGTGAATGTCCGCGACCACCGGGCGCCGTGTCTTCGCGCCTGCCGTTCCTTCTCCCTTCCACGGAAGACGACGAGCTGATAAGCGAATGCGTGAGCGTGTGTGTGTGTGTGTGTATGTTCGTGCGCGTGGCGACAGTGGCGCTTGGTCGCGTATCCTGCTTTTACGTGGATTCGGTTGATGTTGAATAGACCACCTGTGGAAAGGAGGGAGGGAGGTGCGTGAGGAGCGCGGGTACTGCGCTTGTGGTGTGTATTCGTGCGGGCTTCTTGGCGAGGCGGAAATGGCACATAGAACGCGTACGGGTGAGGAGAGGGCTCGTGGTGACGGCGATGCCAAGGAAGGAAAATGGGGGCAGGGTTAGGGAGGGGGGATGTGAAGAGAGGGTAGAGGCCCCAAAGAGGAGGCCGTTGTTGTTGTGATGATGATGATGAGGGGCGACAACGACAGTACGACTCCCCCCTCAAACGGCGCGTACGCTGCTGTACCCCTTTGCGCCACCCATGCAGTTTTGTGCACAACGGCACGAGCGAGAAGACAGTCGATGTAGAGCACCTTCTTGCTGTTGTCATGCTTGCGTTCTCGAGAGTGACCCCGTGCACCACGCCATCACACTACAGTCGATTCCCTTCCCGCGATGTTTCGCTACTGTACTCTGTGCGGGGAAAGCGGTTCGCTGTAATCAACGGAGCACAAGCGACGAGAGCACGCAGGCATTCAAAGAAAAGTGGTGGACACGGAGGTGCGGCCAGGAACCTGCACTCGTGCATGGAGGGAAGGTGGCCTGGTTTCCCTCGCTTCCGCGCTGAAGCAGAACACAAGCAATACCGCTTATCTTGCCGTGCATCACTTGACCACCATGGGGACCTCTGACACCACTCTCTCTGTGGCCACTTTTGATGCTAATTGGATTTCCCCGTCTCCCATCGACGTTCTTGGCGACGGTGGCATGTAGCCCGTCCGCCAGATGGTGTGAAGCGATCCTACAAACATGCAGGTCCCGACAGCGGTCGTCATGACGAGCGCGGCAAGGAGTAGCCCGTACTCGCGAGGGAGAAAGAGTGCTTGTGTGAAGTGCGACTCATCCACAAACGGCATCACACCAATCCAGAGAACGTAGTAGATGAAGAAGCTCGAGTTGCACGCCAGCAAGCACGTGCCCAAAGCGCGATCGGTCATCATCCTTTCTTACCTTTGTGCCTCCAGTCTTCGTGCCACTATGACAGTTCCACGAGCTGCTGCCCTAGCACCCGTTCACTGATTAGGTGCGGTGTGTATGTATGTGTGGGTGGGTAGGGGGAGGGGGAGGGGGGGGGGCGAAGAGGCAACAGGGACGCGTGCATGAGTGATTGGGAGGGGCGAGAGAGCGAGCGAGGGGCCGAGGCATTCCCGCATCGATGTCCACTTCCATAAACTCCTTTCCTACTGCGTACGCCGCTCCTTCTGCACGCTGTGAGGGGCGAGGGGCGAGGGCGAGGGGGAGGGCGAGGGCGAGGGGGAGGGAGAGGGAGAGGGCGAGGGGGAGGGCGAGGGCGAGGGGGAGGGAGAGGGCGAGGGGGAGGGCGAGGGCGAGGGAGAGGGCGAAGGGCGAGGGGGAGGGAGAGAGTGCCTCAGCGGCAGAGGTGCAGGAAGTGGAGGGCACAGATGAACCGCTCGACATACTTCACATGCGTCTCTCCGTCTTGTACATCGCAGCGCCATTCGCCAAGTCATGAATAACCCTTTGTCATCGGTCCTCCTAGGTGGAGTTGCTCATTATCTGTTACGTATATGCGTAGTGTGGACTTTGCACCGTTTCGAATTCACACCGTTCTGCGTCCAGCCGCGTGTGTCAGGGCGTGCAGACGCGCTGATGTGCGCACGATAACGCAGTATCACTTATACATTCAGCGCGTTAGGTATGAGAGCCCTAGGGGAGGGAGGAAAGGTATGGACGCAGACAGTGGTCTCGTTCCAGACTGACCTGGCCACATTCCATGCCCTCTTAGCATGGGGGCACTCGAAGGGAGCTCATGGGCCGCTATCTTCATTCGCGAGTGTAGCTCCTAATGCGGGAGCGGCTTCAGGAAGGTGTACGCCTGCGCTGCTTCCTCGTCGCCATCCGCTACTGCCGTGGGCGTCGCTGTGTCGGCTGTCGGCAGGCCAAGTGCAGCAAGCACGCGCTTGTATGCTTTCTCAGCCTCCTGCACATAATGCCCATCGTACAGAAGGTTCGGCAGAAGTGTCGGTACCTCAACAAGGTGGAACTTCTCAGAACGTCGGCAGAGGTCAGCTGCCCGCGCTGCAGCCGTGCCCACGTAGGTGTGCTCGGCTCTCGATGACGTAGCATCTTGTGCCTGCCCGTGGTGCAGATGTTCGCGGTCGTTCTCGTTGGCACGTCGCAGCTTCATGGACTCTTCCCAACCGTACGGATGTGTCCAGCGAGTTTCACTCGGAATCTCCACCGGGCACGGCACCACGCCGCGCTGAGCCGCCTCGCGGCTGTCCACCGTGAAGGCAGCGGCTAGAACGATGTCGTCGTAGGGGACGCAGTACAGCTTTTCTGCCTTCCCGGCGGATGTGTAGTAGTGCATGACGTACTCACGCAGCTGCTCGTGCGAAAGCTCATTCGCGTCGGCCGTGAAGTGCACTATACACGGATCACACGTGGCACCACCTTCGGCGACGCTGGCGGTGAAGCGCGCGGGTGCATGATCGGACGCAAATGACTGCTGCATGACCCACACCACCGCTCGCGTCTGTGGCTCCCTCGCGAGAGCTGTGATGATCGGCGCAGCAGCCGTGTAGTCGCGAGCTTCATCTACCTCGATCACACCGGCGGCCTGCATAGCTTCCAGTGAGAAGAGCGATGCGGTCTTGGTCGCCAGAACAACGCGGCTGAAGCGGACCACTGCTAGAGGGGATGTGGACGCAGTCACAGCCTCGTTAGACGAGTTCTTGCCGCTCGTTTCGGTCTCGTCCGCTGCAGCAGCTGGAGTAGGAGTATCGCTCTGTTCCACCAGTCGCGGGATGAGCGGCGTCCGGCCCTGCTCCTGCTCCTTGCAGAAGTGGTAGTACCAGTCGTTCACTGCGTAACTCAGGTAGTTCGCCGCGGCGAGCTCCACCGGGGTGACGATGACCTTAGCGGGAACCCACTGTCCGTTGCTCAAGACGGCGTATTGCGTCTCTTTGCCTTCGTCCACGGCGACGCCGCGCAGGCTGCGGCGCAGCACGAACATGCCGCCCCAGACGGCGGCGATGCGGCACATGTTCTGCGCCACCTCAGAGGCGCCGTATGACGTTGTGAGAAAGGGCGACCTGCCGTTAAAGGCACCGGTGGAGAGAAGAAGGTCGCGGACCATCTCCACCGACCGCACGAGGGGCGGCTCGGCCCCTGAGCCCTGGACGTCGGCGTCGCTTGTGCGGCTCGTCGCGGGCAGAACGTCCATTGTGCCCATGAGCGACACCACGTCGAGGACGGTGCCGGAGAGGTCGTACTTGTTCTGCAGGAGCTCCGTCAAGGTGACCAGCGGGTGCAACTGCGCCTCGCTGGTGAAGATGGCCGCTGTCTTGGTCGCAGCCTCCTTGGCGGCTATGGACGTGTTTGCAATCGATGGGATGTCAGCTGGGTTCGCTGTCTTGGCGTGCAGCTGCTCCACCACGGAGGCCTCAACATCTTTCACGAAACGCATCATGCGGCGCTTGTCGAAGAGCCCGATCGTGGCGTTGTGGAAGACGGCCGCCCGCGTCAGTGGAACTTCCATCGCCGTCGTCACCGCCGCCGAGCCAGCACCGCTTGTGGTGGTTGGGTGCTGCAGAAAGAGAAAACGATGCACATGCTGGAACTCAAGCGATCGGCCCATACCAGAGGAGACGAGGCGGTGTAGCAGCGGGCCACGAGCCATGTAGCACGTTGGGAGAACGTCAAACTGGTAGCGGCGCCGGCGTGCCTCTGGCACGTCGTCTGCGATGCGGTCGATGAAGACATGGGACGCGCTGGACGAGGACATCGACAACGGCGATGGCTCGCTCAAGTACTGGAGAAATCCAGCGTGGTCGAAGGTGGCCATGGCGGCAGCATAATAATCCGCTCCATCGCAGTGCAGCACCTTCAGCCCGTTTCGCGCCAATGCGGCCGACAGGATTGACTGCACCATCCCCGTCCCCTGCAGCACAACGTCAAAGCGCAAGCTCGCGTCCAAGCCGCACCCGGCGGCGTCGTAGCGACGGGTGACTTTGTAGCACTTCACTGGCTGCCGCACCGACTCTGGCCCACGATCCTCCGGGAACATCATCGGGTAGTTCTGCTCGTCCAGTTGCTCATACTGTAGCCCGCGGCGTGCACATTTGTCGAAGAACTCGAAGTCGTGCAGCTGCTTGTACGCGCGGTGGTGGGAGAAGACGCAGTAGCCAGCGGCGCGTGGATTCTTCGCCAGGAGCATAGCGAGCGTGTCGGCGAGGTCATCGTTGCACACGTGGTTGAAGATGATGTCCGACAAAATGACAATGTCGTAGCCGGTGCCGCCGGTCGTGTACTGCATTACTTTATCGATGTGCTCTTTCTTGCCCCAGAGAAGGGGCTCCACGTAGCAGCGGCTTCTCATGGAAGCTTCCAGCGAATCCGCCGATGCGGTGTCGAGGTGGCCGGCCTTGGCGAGCAGCAGCTGCTGCCGGGCTTCCTCCTCCATCTCGGACTTCACGTCCGCGTCTATGTCACCGGGGGCGCAGTTCACCTCCATGTTCAGCGCGAGAATCTCGAGTAGATCTGTGTCGGGGTAGTCTGTTAGGACGCACAGTCGAGCGCCATTCTTGTATGCGGCCAGTGTCGGAACGCCAAGGCCGGCACCAAGCTCGATGACCGACTTACCACGCACGTCGATCATGCGCTCATCCATGCGCTTTACGAGATACTTGGCCGCGTTCCAGAGCTTGTGCCCCCATAGGCTGTGCCGCTTATCACGGAAGCGAACCTCAAGCGGCGGTGGCGCGAGGCGCGCGAGGCGCTCACGTAACACTGCCTTATCATCCTCCGCCGTTGCAGCAGAGGTGACGTTGTCGAAGCGGTCAAGGAGAGGGTTGAAGTAGTCGCACGTGGTCCCTTCCTCAGCGAGTGCCTGGCGGCTGATCAAGAGCGTCTGCAGCGGGTACACCGGTGCCTCGTTCGCATCGCCGAACAAGTCATTGAAGCCCTCCACGTCCGACATGAGTGGGTGGGGTAGGTGGCGGCGTTCTGGCGACAGGTATAGTGAGAGGCAGAGGCGGCAGCAGCAGTGAGCAATTTACAGAATCCTGCGTGGCCTGAATGGTGCTGTCGGTGTGTATATGTGTGTGTGTGTGTTTGTGGGAGGGGGGGGGGATAAGCAGGGAACAAAGAATGGGGTCCGCGGCTGGATGCTGCGAGGCGGGTGGGCAGCTGTGGGTGAGGCGCTGCAGACGCTACACAGACACCTGCACACACGGAGGTTCTTTCGAGGAGCAGTTGAAGCTGAGGGCGAGGCGGCGGCGGAGGGGCAAGAGATGACTGAGGAAAACGTGCGTAAAGAATGCGAGGGGGCGGGGGGTGCATCAGGGTGCAGGTGCAGGTGGAATTTCCCTTTCCAGGGGAGTCGCCGGCGGCCATTGTGGGACGTGAAGTCATCGGTGCGATCAACAGGAAAGAGCTGATGCGCCGTCAACCTTCGATGGGGAGGGGGGAGGGGTATGGGTGTGCGCGTGCTGTGTGATTGAGGGACCGTGCCACCTTTTCAGTGAGCACGGGCCAGCTTGTTGACGTTGGTGCATATTTGTTCGTCGAGAACGGCGGCAGAGGGCCGAGCCCTAGGAGCGGGTGACGCGTGTGTGCTTCCACCTTCCCTCTTCGCGTTCCTCACGCAAGAGGCGACAGCAGTGGCGGTGGTGGGGGCGGGACGCTACAGCGTGGCCGAGAGCGCACGCACCAGTTCCAGACCACCCACCTGCGCACAGGCGCGTGCCAGCGGATGCGACTGCGCGGCTTCTCTGACGAGTGAGGGCTTGGTCTCGCTCAGGTAGCGAAGGCGGTCGTCATGGCGGTTAAGCAGCGAGTGTGCACGTTGCAGCAGACGCTGGCGATGTGCCTCCGTCTCTGCCTGCTTTTCTACAGTAGGGGGGAGTTCGTGCGCATCTGGCAGATCGCTGACGACGGCACGCGCTGGCAGCGGCCTGTTGAGCAACACCGACTGTGCACAGCTGCCCCATCGAGGCGGCTGCGGCGGAGAGCAGAGAGGGCAGCAAGTCTCATGCGAAGTGGATACGCGGTCGAGAACGGTCTCGAACACCCGAAGGGCCTCTGCGTGCGGTCCGTTGAGTGATGCAGCAGCAACAGCAGTGGCTGAGGAAGCAGACAGCGCCATTTGACACTCACGCACCAGGGCGTGGCTCGTGCCCACTTCAGAGGCAACGATCGACTCGGCCGGTGGCGTCGTCGAAGAGGAGGAGCACGACGAGCTCCGCCCGCGGCCTTGCACATTCACGCCCTCGCCGTGGTCATCACCATGGTCCACCCCGGTATCGCTATAGCCGTCGACCACAGACATCGAGGGGGATGGGAAATAACTCGTTGAAGGGGAGAAGGTGCGTGGGGGGTACTCCGAGAGCAACGCATCCTCAACAACGGCCCTCTCCGCCAGGCGCGCACGTCGCGGCACCTCAACCACCGTCTCGCACGTGGTGGCCGTCTCACGCGCTCGTTTGAAGTTGCGGTAAATTTCTATGAAGGACCATTTACCGGACAGGCGGCTGCCAACATCCGCAGAGTTTGCGCTACGTTGCTCTTCCAGAGCGGAGGACGTCCTTGCCGTGCGCGATGTATCGTCGAGAGCACACGACGAGGAGGGCTCACGAGTGACACTAGACGAAGGGCTCAACAACGGAGAGGGTTGCTGTGGCAGAAGGGTGTAGCGTGCGCGTGCCTGCAGAAATGAATCGGACCACAGCGAGGCCGGTAAGAGCAATTCTAGCGACCGGAAACTGGGATGCTGGTAGCGCGTCACCTCTCTAGACGCGATAAGGTACTTGAACGGTGTGGAGGCGGAAGGGCAGCTGCCCGCGACGCTGGTGGAGAGGCGCTCCATATCATAGGATGGGCTGCGTGTGAGGGGGAGCCCGGTCATGTATACTCACGTTTAGCAATGTGTGAGGAGGTCTGTGTGTGCGCGTGCTTGTTGCTTCCTTCCCTTTCTATGGGAAATTCTATGCGTAATGCGTATATTCCTTCTGTGCGAAGCCACTCGCTCTTGCCGTCGCTATTGTTGAATTACTCAGTCAAGGACACTAACACGCATACACAAATACACAGCAGCTGAGAAGCGTGGCATGAGGCGGCGGCCGTTGCCTGTGCTTGTGGGCGGGCTTGTGAATTGGAGAGTCGCGGCAGGTCGATCAGAGAAGGGACGGTGAAGAAGTATAGTAAGGAGAGTTGTGGCAGTCAGACAGGTGCGCTTGCTGGGCGTTAGTGGCTGCGATCCGTCTCTCTCTCCCTCTCTCTGTTTCGCTACGCACGTGCATGCGTGCATGCAGTAAGGAGGAGGGATCCGTGTGCAACGAGCCACATGACACACCCACATTCACAATGCCCTTTGGCATGTCGGGAAAATTCTGCACCGGCGTGTACGTCACAGTGCATGAAAGGCGTACAGCAACAGATTTTTTCCTTTTCCTTCTCCGATGGCACGGAGGCAGTGCGGTGTGCTGCCACGCCAGGTGGCAACTGCCGAGGAGGATCGGGGCGGAGCAGAGCGGGGAGGGGAGGGGGTATCAAGAACTTTGTACAGCCGAATGCGCATGCCATCATCAGCGGCGAGTGAGGTAGAGGTCTCCTTCCTCTTCCTCCTCTGCACATCAAGAGAATCCCCCACAGCGATGCGTCATACGCACCAGTATGCGTGTGCACCAGTACAGACGCGAGGCGCGGGACGCAATGAGTCGCCGATGACCAAAGATTCATGCAGAGCTTAAGAGGGCCTTGAATTTTTCTTCCCACTTCCGCATCGTCACCAACGGTGTGCTGACAGAGGCTGCATCAATCACTGTGGGGGCACACTGTCTCAATGACCCGAGCCAGGGGCTGAAGTGGGCGCTCTCCAGTGCCTTGCCGTCGACAGTCACGCCAGCCTTGCCTCTTTCAGCACTGCGGTTGCTGCCGTAGGGTCGTTGTGCCAGCGCGCTCACCTCCGTATCCTCATAGTCCTCTGGCATTGCCAGCACTGATGGCTGTACGACGTTCATGGGCAAACTGGGAGACGCCGACGGAAGCGGCGGCGCACTCGACTCTGCCGTGCTTGCACAACGTCTCCGCTGCGCACTGTGCGTGCGTGGAGTGGCATCTGCGCGTGCACTGGGTGCACGCTTTAGTACCTTCTCTGTACCAGGTGAAGGCGAGTAGCTCAGTGATCGGCGGGGGCTTCGACACACTGATGACAGGCTAGCCAACCCGCTGGGTTCGCCGGTTGCTGTACGTCGAGTCATCTGATCGTCAGTCCACATGACGTGTGGACCAGGTGAGGAGGTGCCGATCTGCGGCACCATCAACGCGGACGCCGTCGCTGCAGTTGCGTTCCCTTCCACCCCATCCCTTGACATCACTGACCGTAGAGCCTTGTCGACGCTCTCCCGCTGGTGTCCCGCCCGCTCCGCTGCAACTGTGCTGATAGTTTGCCGAAGAAGCTCAAGCTGGCTCTTCAGAAGAGAGCACTCGCGCGCGTAGCTGTCGCGCTCTTTTTCCAAGGCCGAGAGTCGCGTTTGCCAGTGCACCTCTTGCTGAGTACGCATCATAGACTGATTCTGTGCCGCGCTGGCTTGTCGGGTTGCTGCGACGACGTCGCGTTCTAGTGCCACTCGCGTACGCTCCAGAGCTGCATGATACGCTTGCTGTGCTTCTTCCACCGCGGCACGCGCTTCCACCTTGAGCTGCAAGACTGTGTCCTGGTGCGCCTGGGCAAGATTCTGCATATCACGCATCGCAGCGTCCAAGGACGACTGAACGGTGGCACGACAGTGCTGCTCATGGAAAAGAGCGGCGCGGGCCTGTCGTAGCTGCACTTCAAGGTCTGCGTTGCAGTTCTCACCTTGTAGTGGCTGCCGCTGCTGATGCCGCACATAGGTTGCAGAGGAGGCTGATGTGATTGCGCTACTGGCGAAGACTATGTCGTCCACACAAGTACGAAGCACCATATCCAGGTGCTCGAGTGAGTTTTGCAGCACCAGCAGCGACTGCCCCAATGAAGATGACGAGGGTGCCTCATTCGTTTGCAGTTCACTTAAGGCGTCCAGGAGGGCTTCGACCACAGGCGCTGTTTGCGGTTCCTCGGAATCGTCGTCGTCAGCCGCCTGGGAATCGTCGGAGAATTTTCTACAAAGCACCGCACGACACTCGCGCAGCTCGCTGCTGCGCGACAAGCAGCCGAGGACGACCCGGAAAAGATTGCGGAGGTGCGCCTGGAGAGTTACGTTCGGTTTCTCATGGTACGTGGCACAGTCTTCTGCAGCATATGCAGCACTGCGGCTACGGCCCGAGTTCTGCTGTTCCCGCTGTAGCCCAGCAGGTGATTCTAGCAGTGACGCGTTCTCGTCTGCCAACTGAGAGACAGGACGTCGCTGGCACGTCACGCTGCTCGTACCAGAGCCTCTCGGGACGCCGTGCATACCTTCGCACGCATTGTCGCCATGGTGGCTTGCCTCAGTAAGTGGCCGAGGATGGTGCTCGTTTTGTAGCCGTTGCGAGCTGCGATGAGGTCTATGACGCAATTGCTGTCGCTCCGGCGCGTGATGGCCGCTGTTGCCGGGGGTAGACAAGCTTGAAGTGGTGGAGGTGGAGTCCATGGATGCATTCCTACTTCTGGATTGCGGATCCTGACCCTCTCTCTGCTGCACTGCGCACTTCCGAACAGTAACCTGCGTTGGAAGGCGGCGCACCTTGCCGAGCAGCTTCCGTATGAGCGTCTCTGACGAGGCTTGTGCGGCGTCGAACTCCGCCTCCCACCGTGCCTGGAGCGCGCGCTCGCGCAGAAGCGCTCGATCCTCCACCTGAAGCGCCCGCTGCCGCCAATACTGCAGCTGCTCTTCCAAATCGAGAACGTGGTAGTGCTCCAGTACAGCGGAGTTGCTCATAGTGATTGTGTGGTGGTGCTCCTGATCAGCGCTGCAGTGTCGGGCACCGAGCGCAGCGCTGTCTGGGCCCAGGCCTGTCGGCACGCTCGTCAGCGCAGATGCCGCACGCCAATGAGTGACAGGCACCGTAGCGTCATTGTTTCCTTGATCGAGAGGCTGCAGTTGTTGCGCGTCCAAATGAGCGGAGGCAGTGTGCGAGGAGTGGTTGCTGGAGCGTGAGGAGGTGGGAGTTAGAGGCGGGCGGGCACGTGTGGCGTGCCTGCTACAATGATGCGCGGCAGGACTTCCTGCCTCGCCTTCGCCTTCGCAGACAACAAGCGGTGGTCGCAGTGACCTGTGGCTCGAGAGCCCGTTCGCATCATCGGCTGGTGATGCTGCGCTAGCAGAGCTGGAGGCTGCAGAAGCCGTTTTCGGCATGCTTGTTACACTTGGAGATGGCACCGTGATGCTCGACGGCTTGCGTGATACCGTGCCGAGAAAGACAGAGGCATGCGTGAGTGAATCACCGGGTTGTGGTGGCTCCTCTACGGGTTCATCTTCCTTCTCCGCGTCTTTTGCATATACGGCATCGCGCGCATGCGACCGCCATCGCGGGCGACAGTCCCGACGGCCCCACATGCGCTTCTATGTGTGTGTGTGTGTGTGTGTGTGTGTGCGTGTATGCTCCGCGAGCCCGCGGGAGGAAGGGGGAGGGCTCCGTTGGAAGAGGGGGAGCGGGATGGGAGGGGGTGCATACGACGGACGCGACGAGACAGAGGAGGATGTAGAAGCGATAGCCGACAGCGAAACACCAGGGAGAGAGAGAGAGGAGAGATGGCGGGCTTCGCGTTGGGTGCGTTGTGCAGCCACCCGGCCTTCT
This sequence comes from Leishmania tarentolae, assembly GCA_033953505.1. Lineage (NCBI taxonomy): Eukaryota > Euglenozoa > Kinetoplastea > Trypanosomatida > Trypanosomatidae > Leishmania > Leishmania tarentolae. Next base: position 367,643 of record CP119839.1, read on the forward strand.
GCTTGTTTCAATTTTTTTTTGTTTTACATAGACCTGCGCGCAGGGATGGGCATCGACACAGAGATGCACAGACGCACCTCTGCTTTCCCGCACAGAGGTGAGCACGCACGAGATAGCAGAAGTGTGCACAAGAGGAGCAGGGGGTAGGCGATGCCACCGGCAGAGCGGACACCTACAACAGTCTTTGATAGTTGAGAAAGAGTGAATACACACGTACACGCCGTTTTGTGTGTGTGTCGATGGGTGGGTGGGGGGGGGCGGTCGGCACAAGATGTTGGGGCCGTCACCCCCCGCCGCAGTAAGCAGGACTTCTAAACCAGACGCACTCACCTTGGCGATCATGTGGACACGCTTCAGAATGAACACTGCAGAGATGTCCGTGACAGAGCCAAATAAAATGAGCAGCACTACGAGCGGCACACGCCACTGCACCGAGCTCTACCCACTCGCCCGCCTCTTCGTAGGCCGCCGTTCCAGGTGCCCCCCGCTCTTGGAGTGGCACTCAGGCTCCCCCACCAGTGAGCAGTCAGGGCCGGCTGGGATGCGTTCGGGTCGCTCCGACGCAGCACCGGCCAGGACCTCGCCACCAACATCAGTAGCGATGGGGCGCCCTGACTTTGCTACGTCGTAGGTGCTCGACCCCGCGCCACCACCCGACGTGGTTGTGCGTTTGGCAGGGGGTAGGGGCGTGGTGTGGGCTGCCTGGCTGCACCCAACAGCCGGCGTGCGTTTTTATTTTTACTGGTGCGGGTGGGGCCCCGGGGCTCTCCCGGGGTACCCACGCATTAGGGGACAGGTGCCTCGCCGTTGTGTGGAGAGTAGAGGGACGGTGGGGAGACAAAGGCAACGCGTGCCAAGGGGTGGGGGCAGGAGACTGGGACGAAGCCACGGCAAAGGGATGAGCGTAGGCGTGTACGGGCGCCGTTCGTTCCCCTTTGCCTTTCCACGGCCTTCGCCTTCACGAAACGGCGACAGGCGGTGACCAACGTGATACGCACACGCACACACAGGACGGCAGGGATGAGGGGGGGGGGGCGGTATGGGGGGCACCAACAAAGACACTGTTAGCAGGTGAATGTGCGCCTTTCCGTGATTCAACGTGGAGGTGCGTGTGTGTGATGCGCACAGTGGTGCAGCTGGTCGTACAGGAGAGGACTTGCGATTGTGCCCCCCTGCCGTCATTCCACAGGAACGCTCCGCCGAGGGTCTGGGGCCACCGAGGGGAGAAACTCGACGGTCCAGGCACCGTACGTGAAAGCGCTGCTGCTGCTGCTGCTGGTGGTGGTGGTGGTGCCGTCACAGTTGGCCATGACCGTCTGATGGTGGGCTTTTTCATGCCGGGGCTCATGTCCGCTCACCTTCGGAGGGTGCAGCCGTACTTCCTCGTGGCGGGGCAGCAAGTGCACAAACAGGAGCTCTGCTGCCATCTCAGCGCCGTACTCGTGGGCCCAAAGCGTCATCATTGCAAGTTCATGCAGAGTCACATGTGTTGCAGCGGCGTTATCGGGCGGCACGGCGGAGGCTGCAGCACGATTTGTGAGATCCAAATACCTGTTGACGACGAGGCGCAGTCGCGTGTCAAGCACCCCACGATCAAGTGAGAAGACTAGGATGTACGGCTCCTCATTTTTCTCCAGCCAGTTAGTATCCTTGCTGGAAAGCTGCTCCTGACCTTGCAGATGCCACAGGTACTGGAGTACTTCTTCAGGTGTCTGGCGCCATGTTGGAAGCACCTCGACAAAGCGCAGTGGATAGCCACAGAAGGTCGTGGTCCTTGCTGGTACAGAAGCTGCTCCACTCGACACACTGCGAGGTGGCGCGGTGGCGGCGGACCCCCGCCCTGGTCGTGCGTGCGGAAGGACACGCACGCACATCACCTCCATTACATCATTTGATACGTGATCGCACTTCTTGGTGACGTCAGCGTCGACCACAAAAGCCTGGCGAAGCGCTGCTGCAGCACTCCCTTCGCCGCTGCCGCTGAGGAGATCTTTGAAGGTATGTGAATCGTACTGCGCCAGCGCGTTGCGCACCTCATCTTCGAGGCTGCCTTGCACCTTACTACTGTCGCCCTCTTTTCCAGCCCACACATCAGCGCACACGGTGTTGGAATGACGGCGCTGTCGTCGACCAACGGCCATGCGGCGCACCATCGGGTTCGCCGCTGTGAGCAGAAGAAAGTGAAAGAAGGACCGGTAGTATGCGGCGTACGTGACCGACAAGTTCCACCGCAGCACGGTGGATAGGCGGGCAACGGAAATCGGAACGGCCGTCAGCCTGCGAAAGAGATGCCCAATAAGACGACGATTTATCTCGTACATGGTTCCGGCCGAAAGACTGCGAGTTGGCAGGTCGCCCATCATCGTGGCGAGCACGCCATCTTCGCTGACGTCTGTCGTGAAGGACGTGGCCACACTTGTGCCCTTCTTTCCTTCGTTCCAGCCAAGAGCGGGGGGCTGTGCGGCTGCCGCCGCCGCACCTCGTGTCGTCTTCACTTTTGGCCCACCACCATCACCACTCATGGGGAGACCTGCTTCGTTTGCCGGAGAGCTGCCGCCTTGCGTCGCTACGTTGACCACAGACGAAACCTGCAACATCACATCCACAAGTGGGTGACCTGATGTGTGTGGCCGCGCTGCCGCTGCCGCGATCGTCTTACGCAGGTGCTGGTCTGCGGAGAGCCCCGCCGTGGGCGACTCATGGATTGGTTTGCGTGCACCCGTCAAGGCGCTATGGAGGAGGTACTGTGCATGCGCGGTAGTCCACGTTGGCGACCCAGCCGCACCGTTCAACCACACAAACTCACAGGTGCTGGCGATTGCCTCTTCGCGATCGGTGATCGATGACACCGACGGCTGCGGTGCGTGCTTGCGGCTCGTGATGCTGCTCAAGTACTTCGCACCACCGGTGCCGTGTGTCTCACCGAACGCGGCGTAGGCCGCAGCCTTCGCCTGCACTCCCCACTGCAGGGCGTAGCAGAGCTTCGCAATGGCACTATCACGTACTGGGTCGACCGTGGCCAGCAACAGAGATGGCAGTGCCGGATAGGAGACAGCGCCGGAGTACTGTGAAACGCGGAACTCGGCGTCGGAGAAGATAATCGAGAGGAACATCCACTCTTCCACTTCATGGCTGACGGGCAGACGAGGAACCGCAGACGCATTGGCCCCACTACAACTACCGTCGCCGCACAGAGTCGCCACCAGTGGAACGACACTCGCACGGAAGGCTTGGGATAGCTGCTTTCCTCGTTTCCACAGCACCCACTGTTCTGCCGCCACACCACCGTCGCTGCAGCATTCCTTGTTGACATTTTCGTCCGTTTCAGTCGCCGCGCTCTGCTCAGCATCGTCTGCTCCTGCCTCTCCCTCGCTCACCGCCTCCCTGGCCACCGCATGGCGTTCCACTCTGCTGCCGCCACGCAGCAGTCCGTGTTCGTATTCGTACACGGCATAGGCGGCCCATGCACACATGCTCGCCGTCTCCTCGTCGACGGCGCTGCGGTAGCGGGCGAAGAGGGCACTCGGGCGCAACGGCTCGGGGGAGAGCAGCACAAGTTGAGCGAGATGATCTCGGATGCGGCGCTGCAAGCTTGTTGCGGTGAAGCTTTGGCTTTTCACGTTTGGCACAGGAGGAGGTCGCGGTGGCGGTGAGGACAAGGGCAGTGCAGATGCACACAGTGTCGAAGGCGGCAAAGGACACGATGCGCTGACGTCAGTCTCGCGTCCATTGAACCCCAAGCACATGGCTGAAGACACACGCTCCGTTGCGTTGTTCAGCTTGCGCAGATCTGCGACGTCTGTGTCTGTACGGACAACGCCCCGTGTGTCGACTCCACATGGCGCAACCGCCGTGTGCGCTGCGGCAGCCCCCATTATCGACTCCCTGCTACTTTCTGAGCTCGCGCCACGACGGCGAGAGGCGACGTTACCTGACGCCGACCTACTCTTTCTCCCCTTCGTCTTTTTCACTGACTTGGGCGTGGAGGCCCGACGCCCGACAGCTCCCGCAAGCTGGCGACAGGAGAGCTTCCAAGCCACACGGGGTAGTGCCGATAAACGCATTATCACGATGAAGATAATATGATGCCCGCATGCGCTGACCATTTCCTGTCCATCCGCTCGGCGAATGCCCTCCGCTGAGCCGACAACTTGTGAGTGCGTGCGTTTTTTTTTTTTTTTGGGGGGGGGGAGAGAGAGAGCAGAGAAGGTAGAAAGACAAGTGCACAACACAAACGAAGTGGTTGAGGCCAAACGAGGGGAAGGAGGAGGAGGGGGGGGATGGGTGAAGGCCGATGGTCCAGGGGACACGTGAGGAGCTCACCCAACTGGAGATTTGAGCGCACGTGTGTCGGGGGAGGGAGGGGGGGGGCGCTGGAGGACGCAGCGCTCGCTGCCAAGGTAATGGTGAGTCTATGAAATGGACGTGAGCAAGGGCACCAGTAGGATCTCTTTCGTTTTCCCTAGCTCTTCCTTTCGTACCTCTAAGCTGTGGGGCCTCATTCTCGTGTTGCCGCGGCTGGCGCTGCGGGCACGGTCCAAGTCAGCTTCGCGAGAGAAGCGGAAGTCCAAGCAACATGAGGTGGGGAGAATATGATGGGATGCAGCAACATGTACGTCGGCCCACGCACAGGCAAGCTCACGGCATATAACGCATCTGCAGTCGGTGCAGTGCTCGACCAAGCGTCGCCAGATCCACCGCATACGCGCTTCCTCACTAGTCATCCTGCAAGCAGGCTTGCACACACACACACACACACACACACATACACACATAAAGGAGCTGTCTCGTGTCTACGCCGCTCGTGAGCACTGCTTCTGCCCACGTGGCTGAAACTGCCGGGCAGAGGCAGCAGGCCGCCGGAGATACGTAGAGCATGGTAAAATGTGTGCTTTGAGCTTGCAAGCACATGGTGCAGGACCTCCGCGCCTCAGGTGATCCGTTACGAGCTGGACCACAGCAGCGCTCGTAATATGCGTCGCACTCGGCCAAACCGACATGCAGAAGGCCGCGGTGTCATCGTCGAACTGCTGCACCAGCACCTCGAGCGCTTCCTGGTACCAGACGTTGCGATACAACGCAGGCACCAACATGCGCGCTACAGCATGCGCCACCGGAAAACAAGGGAGTCTGAGGAGAGCAGGTGGCGGCTGGAGATGGGAAAAAAATTCGTAACTCAACAGTGATGCTGAACATAGAGAGGGAGAGAGTGGCGACCCACGATGCGCGACATGTGATACAGCCGCGGTCAGAGGACCTTCTCTCTCACGGTGTTGTGTGTGTGTGTGTGTGTGTGTGTGTGTGTGTGGACGACTTTCCTACCGTCCCTACGACTCTCGCATGACAGGGGGTCTCAAGAACAAGGGCCTCGGGTGGGGGAGGAAGAGCCACACCCGCACACGTATACCCAAGCAGGCGAAAGAGTGCACCGAGAGACGACGACGCGAGAGAGCGGCGGGGGAGCTCGTTACCGGTGCTTGCGCACTATGGCAAGCCGATCCATCTCCTTGACGACTTGGGCCTGCATTCTCACCCATACGGCTTCTGCTTCCGCATCGAGGCCCTCGTCGTCTGTAACGCGAGCAGTCCCTTCTCCAGGTAGAAGCGGTGGAGGTGATGATGCGCTCGGCATCGTCGGGCATCGCCCCACCTCTGCCACACAGCTGTCGGTCTTGTCTATGGTCCCCGGCTTGCAGCGTGGTGGTGGGGGGTGGGGCTGAAGTGCACCAGGTTTACTTGCACGTTTCTTCTGCGCTGCCACTGGCGAGGAGGTTGCTACAGTCACACCACTGACAGCACAAGAGCCTTCCGTTGGAGAAGCACAAGCAGCTTCCATGGACACTTTCGACCACGATTTCAGAGCTTCTGCGAGGAGGCGGATCTCCGCTTGCTGCTGCTGCGGACCATTGCTCCCGCCCCCCACCGCCAACTCTCTTGTTTCTTCTACATCTTCATCGATCTCGGAGTCGTGAATCAGCTCTGTGTCCTCCGTCTCGTCGTCGTCGTCGTCATCGTCATCATCGCAGCTCGATTCGTCGGTGCTGCTGCGGCTACTCGTTTCGGTTGACGTCGACTGTGACCCGTTGTCTTCATCGAAGCCGGCACTGCGGTGCGCTCGTATTGACGCCGCCGACACCAACGTTTGCAGCTCACCTCGCAGCTGCAAAAGCTGCTCGGCCGGGCTGCCGTGAAAAAGGTCTGAGCCAGAAGGGGAGACGGCGACCCCGTTGCCAATCCCTGAGCCGCCACTGCGTTGTGCAGTCGACGACAGCGGCTTGAGAAGCATGTCTTGCAAGACTTCCGCTGTGCGCAGCGCTGCAGCAGTGTCAAGGCGCTGCAGCTGCAATAGAAGCTGCGTGTTAAGCCGAACATATGCTTCCTCGAGCGACTCTTGCGGAGCGTCGGCCACCTGCTCTGCTGCCGTCGGAGAAGGCGAGGTGAGGGAGGCCATTTGAGGCGTGCCTGCCTATGTGTTAGCGTGTATGTCCTGTATACCTCTGTGCAGTGCCATGTGCCACATATGCGGTGGTGCTGGTACGTACAGAGAGCGGGAAAGGAGTGAGGGGGAGAGAGCGCAGCCCATGGAGGAGACGGGGGACAGGGGCACGGCCAGAGGGTGGGGTGGGAGAGCTCCCTGTGTGCTCGATCGCGACACGTACACTGGAACAAAGTCTGTGGCTACCACAGGCGTCCTCGGTGCCTACACAGAAGTTGGCGTGACAGCGCTGATGTGAGCCCGTGCGCAGAACATTTTGCTTGCGCGTCTCGTGCGTTGCATCACACGGAGAAAGCTGCGAGAAATATTTTTTTTCTGTTTTGCATTTACACACACACACACACACACACACATGCATGCACACTGTACATGCCTGCACCGTATGCCACCCCGCCTCGTTGACTACGCCTTAGGGTGTTGTCGGGGAGTCGGTCAGCCTGACACCTTCCACTACTTGCTGCGCATTGCTCAGTGGGACATCGAGCGCACGTGCGCCAAGAGCCGCCGGTATCATGAGAAGCGTCGCCATAAGCTGAAGCACCGCTGTGACGAGGAACGTGCACCGGTAGCCGTGCTGCTTGGCAATGTAACCGCCAAGCATGGCGCTGCCCGACCAGGAAACGAGCGACACGCTCTCGAGCGCCGACCACTTGGCGCGGCTGTCCTTGGCTACGCAGTCCATGATGACACTGCGGGTGACGCCGAAGACAGAGTTCATGAGCGCATTGCGACAAAGAAAGAATGCGATGATGTCGGACAACTCCGTCGAGATGGTGAGCATGAAGAGCGCCGCGGTGCCCACAAGCCGCACACCCATCGCTGCTGGGACGCGGCCCAGCCCGCAGGTGTGGATGAGCCATGGCAGACACAAGGAGGTGACGGCAGTCAACAAGGTGGAGGCGATGTAGATGCTGTTGAGAGAGGCAGGATTGATCTCGCGGTCAGAGGCGAAGAATAGAGGGAAGTATGGCACAGACATGCCAGAGCCAATAGCGAGGAGGAGATCGACGAAGCACATCCAATACGGCACCGACGCCAAGCCATGCCAGCGGCTGTGCCTCATGTTGCCGATGAGACGGGGCACCCACGGCACACCTTCGCCATCGCTGCATAACGTGACGGTTGGTTTTTGCTGCTCCTGTGGCTGCAGAGACGAGAAACTCCTGTTTAGAGGTGCGCTGGGATCTTCTCTGAACGCACAGTGTCCAGTCGTTGACACTCTCTCCCGCACGCCTCCGCCGCTGCCATCGCCGCTTTCTCTTTTCAAGGTCTCGGAGGTGTTCAACGGGAGCGGATCTGTGAGTCGCAAGCGAACTCCATCTGTGGGGACATGGGGGAGGCCGACGCCGGCGGAGCCAGCCGCCATCACAGAGTTGGCGCCGGTCGACTTCTGCGTCGTGGACTCCAGGGATGCGTGTACAGACGACTCGACAGCGTCTTTTTCCGTAGCTGTCACCACCGTCCCGCTTGGCTCTGCGGCGGATGCCACATCGACCACTACGGTGTTGGGCTGCGCGGTATTACGCGTAATATCGTCGTCGTCTTCCTGCACAGCGTTGCTGTCCTGCAACCAGCACAACGGCGCTAGAGCGATGGGGTGCACCATCACGCCGAGTGTCATCACCACACGCACGCGCTTCGGGTCCCACGAGTTTCCCCACCAAAAGAAGAGTAGCGCCGCGCTGCCGTAGCCGACAACGTAGCACACTGTCTGGATGACCCACTTGATGTTGTAGATGACCGTGCGCTGCCCTTGAGGGACGCTGTCGGCGAAGAGGGCCTCTACACTGGTCGAGGTAATACCGGTGTAGAGGCCCCACAGCGCCTGCGCACAGAGGATGAGCCACACGCGTGAGGTCCAGAAGGCATAGGCGAAGACGGTGAGTGCTATCACGGCACAGCCGGCACCTGCCCGGATCGCGCGCTGCCGCGGCTGGCGGTCGGCAACGCACGCGGCGATAAGTGCGCCGAGCAGCTGCGCGACGCTACACACAGAGGCGGAAGTGCTCACGGTAATGATGCTCGATGACGTCGTGAACAGAAAGACTGGAAGGAGTTGCATCGCCCACATGCTGTAGCAGGAACCGTCGAGGAAGTAAAACCACATTGTGCAGAGCACATTCGGGCTGTGCGACGAGAGCCATCGAGAAGACGGCGAGGACGTGGGAGGTTCGACGGTGACGACCGGGCCTTGCCTTCGCAGCGAACGCGTCGTTGGCGTGACCGCCGTGCTCGGCCGCGATGTCGCGCCACCGCCGACCTTTCCAACATCCATCTGCTGTTTGGCCGGTCTAAGAAGCGTCGCTACGGAGAAGAGAGGAAGAGATGAGGAGAGAGAGAGAGAGAGACAGAGAGCAAATGGGGATGTGACGTCGGCGACGTGTGAGGCCATCGACTCCCTGGACGCGCACCCCGCTTGAACCTGAAGGCGTCATGGTCGTCTCTGTGGCTGGGATGTGCGCGTGACATGAACATTCATTTTCCCCCACTCCCGCGTAGGGCTTCGAAATACTTCTGACAAGGGGAGAGCACGATGAGATGCGGCCAGACAACGCCGGACGATCACCACGCGCGCGCACGACGCACATGCGAGAGAAGCTTCCTTCGTGTGTTGTTTGGGCGTCTCTCTGTCTCAAACAGCCGCGCAGTTGTGGGCGCTGAGGAGGTCAGCATATACAGACGATGGAAGAGAACGGCAGGGAGAGGCGGAGAACAGGGGTGCCGGCGTCCAAACGGTGCCATTTTCTCCGAGCAGCAGTGCGAGTACCTACACAGCGAATCCGCAGCGTCCTTGTAGATCCCCTCCCCTCTCTTCGTTTCCCGTCCTCCGCGTGCCGCCGTGCGTGTCGTAAAGCAGGAAACAAACACTGCCCCATGAAAGAGAGAGAGGAAGACGAAGAGGGAAGCAGGCGGTTAACCCACGTGCGACGCGACGGCCTCACAACACCCTTTGCAGGGAGGCACCAGCGGTTTCCCGTGCCTGTGTGCGATCTTCATGGAACAGGGCGGCGCAACGTGTGTCAAGCGTGCCGCCGGAAAATCGATTTCGAGCGGAAAAGGGGGGTGGTGAAGACGCGGAGGCGCTCGGGAAGCGCGATTGTCCAGCAACGCGGGATCGGGTTGAGGCGGGGACGTTGATGACGGGTGGAGGAAGAGAAGGCGGGGAGATGTACTCGCGCTTGTTTGCAGGTGCTTATCAATGCTTGTATAGGTCTTTGTAGGCGCACGCCTGCGCAGGCACACGGTGCACACAAGACGCTTTTACACGACCTTACTCTCCCTCCAAAGATGCGCGAGGCAGACCCCATCACGTGAAGGAGAGGCTAGAGACGTACATCCACATATACGGACGCGCTGGTATTGACGCGCTACACTCTTGGTTAACTAGGAGAGTGCCTGTTTCTCTGCTCGGTAGCAGTAGCACATCCCCCCCCCTTTGCCCTCGTTCTCTTCGTCCTCATCCAGGATTGGATGCGAATGTGAGTGCCGTGCCCGTGTGCCCCTCCCTTCGGCCACGCATGGCGTCCCTCCCGGTCGGTTGCCTCCGAGACGGGCAAGTGGAGGGGCACAATCTCATTCTTTCTCGAGCAACCAGTACTGGCCAAAGTTGTGCCGCACACACGTCTCCGTCATCAAATTGGCCATTTCTTGCGTCGCCGCGGCGACGATGGTTGTGTCATGTGCCATGTCGAGAGGCCTGCCAAGCATATTACATACAACGCCACCGGCCTCCGTGACGAGAAGCGATCCCGCACAGATGCCCCACGCCTTACCGGCTGGCTCAAGGTACGCGTCCACGCGCCCCACCGCCACCTGCGCAAGGGTCGTTGCGCAGCTGCCATAGCACCGCAGCGCCTTCACCGGCACGTGTAGCAGCTCCTCGCGAATGGCCATGCTGCAGTCAATCGCGGCATCGCACTTGCGTCGACGGACAGCCGCATTGTCGAGGCCGGCCGCCTCGGCAGTCGACAACATGACATCGAAAGGGTGGTTAAACACCACCACCGACGTGGCCGGGGCAACCTTTGGGTTTACGCGTATGGGCCGCCCGTTGAGAAAGGCGCCACATCCCTTGATGGCCGTGAAGAGCTCGCCGTTGCACTCCGGCACGACGCTCGGCGTGGTGTGCGTCATGATGGGTACGTTGTGCGGCGATGCCGAAGCTGCCGCCTGAGCAGAAGTAGATGCCCTCAACGAAGGGAGCGGTGGTGTCGGCGGCGTTGGGGGCAGGACAGTTGCCGGCACGGTAGTTGCCGCCACGGCAGCCGCCCCTGGTTCATCCAGCATTTTGGTCTTGCTGACGTCCATGGGTGTGAGAGGGGTGGTCCCAACGGAGCCACACACGGTCCCAGAAATGGGAGTGGCGGTGACTGACAAGGACGGAGACATCACCAGCTGCTGCTGCTGCTGCTGCTGCGCGACATTGAGGACCGATGCAGCCGCTACGGTGAGCCGAGCACCGGAACTAATGAAGGGCGTGAACACCACTGCCAGCACCGGCTGCTTGCGATATGTGAGTGCGATGCTGATGCAGCAGTCTGGCAACCCGTGCACAAATGAGGTGGCGCCGCCGATGGGATCCACGACCCATGTGTAGTCGTCCGAGAGGGGGGTGTCGGAGTTGAGCTCCTCTGCCACAAAGGCGAAGCGAAGGTGTGACTTCTCGCGCTGCACCTCCTCCGAGTACTGGCGAAGGATGCGAGTAACGGTCTCGCTACATTGGCTTCTGTACTGAGTCACCAGATTCATCGCAGAACTCTTGTTTTCGCACGCCATGGAGGCCATACCGCTGGATGCAGGCGTGGTGGATGAGCTGAAGGTGGTTTCGGCTGCCACTGATATCCGCCGCTTTTCAACGCTTTTCCAGATGATGCGGCTTCCCTTGTCGGCTGCCTCAATGGCGACGCCGAGGGCCTCGATGAGGTTAATTTCGCCTGTATCCGCCAATGATGAGGCAGGCACCGAGGCCGACGTGATGCTGCTGCACATTTTCTACGTCCTTGTGCTCATGTATAGGGGGGGGGGAGTGGATGGGTGGGTGGGTGGCGGACGTACCAAGCAGAAGTAGGATGTGCCCCGATACGCACGCACACGCAGGTGCACGAGCAGGAGTCAGGAATGGAGGGGGAGTGGGGCAATGGTAAAACTTGATGTGGTAGTCTGCTGCAGCTGCGCATGTGTGCGTGTATGGACTGAAGTGGTGCTTGGTGTGGAGGCAGCAGAGGAGATCGAGGATAACAGGACGGGAGGGGGAGACATCGCTATGGCAGGCAGCTACACCTACACACACGTGCATCTGCCGGCACCTACTCGAGCGGTTGTCATCCTTTTGCCTCTCTTCATGACACAGGCATACGCCTGATATGAGAAGGGCATGAGAGGGGGGGGGGGACCCTTCCAAGGGGCGTGGCCGCACCATCCCTCCCTCGCCTTGGTATCCAAGCCCGCCCACTTCCCCGCCGAAATAACGAGCTCTGACCGCTCCTCATTATCGGAAATGGTGGGAGGGGTGTGGGGAGGGGCACCGGCGGATTCGTTGCCCTTTCGAGGTGGTTGCTCCACAGCCTCGCTCTGCACGCATGTTACAGTACTGAAAGCAAGTGCATCGTCACGTTGTATCGGACGGGCGTGATCAGCACACACACACACACACACACACACACACACACAGGCTGGCCGAGGTGTAGAGAAGGATGCAGTCATGATCTATGCGTCGCGCCTACATGATCTTTTTATGATCCTCATTCTTGCTTACCCGCCTTCGGCGTCATCACGTTCATCACCATACAGATGCACATCCTCTTAGGGGCATTCATGCACCACAGGATTTCCATCAGCGGTGCGCGCGCGTGTGAGCGCGCGCAGTGCGACAAGAGAACGAGCCATCCCTGAGAAGGTAGATAAGAAAGATTCCAGGTGGAGAGGGGCACCTGCACGAGCTCGGAGGGACACATGCGGAGAAGATCGAACGACGAAGGCAACGGCTCCGGTGACAGAGAAGACCGCACCGAGTCGTCCCTCCCACCTAATACGCACACACAGACAACAGCAGGGCAGCCTGAAAACACGTGCCCTACGCCCTCTCTCTCTCTCTCTCTCTCACCCAATCATGATGATGACCATAGTGGAACGAATACGTAAGGTCCTAGTTGAGCTGTCTACACAATGTGTGTGTGTGTGTGTGTGCGTGTGTGTGCGTGCCCGATTCCCTGCCGCGCATGACACGAGGTCAAACCCAACTCCACTCTCTATTGCCCCCCCCCCCCACCCCGCCCGGTGCGACGGACTCCGTTGTGTGAGCACACGCCACTGCACCGAGCTCTACCCACTCGCCCGCCTTTTCGTAGGCCGCCGTTCCAGGTGCCCCCCGCTCTTGGAGTGGCACTCAGGCTCCCCCACCAGTGAGCAGTCAGGGCCGGCTGGGATGCGTTCGGGTCGCTCCGACGCAGCACCGGCCAGGACCTCGCCACCAACATCAGTAGCGATGGGGCGCCCTGACTTTGCTACGTCGTAGGTGCTCGACCCCGCGCCACCACCCGACGTGGTTGTGCGTTTGGCAGGGGGTAGGGGCGTGGTGTGGGCTGCCTGGCTGCACCCAACAGCCGGCGTGCGTTTTTATTTTTACTGGTGCGGGTGGGGCCCCGGCAGAGCCCCGGGGTACCCACGCATTAGGGGACAGGTGCCTCGCCGTTGTGTGGAGACTACAATTCTAAGAAAAGAGAGGGTATCATGGGAGAGGAACAGCACACACACACACACACACACGCACGCACACATCTGCACAGGGACGCACACGCATGCACGCATTATGCGAAGCATATCGAGAGGCAGAAGGAGGAAGACACGGGCACGCACTTCACTCCTGAAGGGAAGGGGCGGGGCGCCTACTGCCAGAGAAGAACCAAAGGTCCACAGCAGTTGAACGCGTGCATTAGGGACAGCGGCGGCGGCGATGATGGTGGTGGTGGTGATGGTGGCATCGACTGCCTTCCGGAACGGGGAATCAATGAATAAGTCGATGAAGATGTGGTACAGGTGTACAAAGAGAAAGGGAAGGTTCAGCGACAGGGACGAGAGGAGGGCGATATGGTGGTACGCTGACAGGAGTAACCCCAACACACACACACACACACACACACACACACACACACACAACACACAACACACAACACACAGCACACAACACTCCAAGTTTAATGACCGGGAAAACAACAACCACAACAACAGAAGAGGGTGGAAAAGCAGATCATGTGTGCGAGCAGGAGGGGGCAGGGGAGGGGAAGGGAGGCGCCTGCAAGACCAGCCGCCTCACCGCGCCTGCACACGCGCACTTACCTACTCAACGATTGCACCACGCCACAGTAAATGAGAAACAAGCAAGCACCTCCGCGGAATAATAGAAATTGCATCTTCGAGTATCGGCGATTGACACACACACACACACACACACACACACACATATGCCCGCACACACAGCACGCGCTAGCGCGCACTTGAGGAGCAAAGAAGAGAAAGTGTGTGTCTGTGGGACTCACCTGTGCAATGCCATGAGGAGAAGGCGTGCCAATAAGCGTACGGGCCAATTACAGCACGTGGGTGGAGTGGCGCAGGGCCAGGGGTGGGGCAACAACAACATCGACAACGAAGTTGAGCCCATATATTCACCACCGCCTCCTCTCCCCACCCCTGCACACCCCGTGCTTGTCTTCGTCTCCCTCTCCCAAGACGGTGTGTACAGGCGTTGTGTGGGGCTGAAGAGCAGGGGCAGTGGGTCGAGGGGCTTCCAGTGAAGAACATGTTGCACTTCATTTCTTGCAGTGGCCCCAACGCACACACGCATGGCTCGTGTGCATGTGAGGGCTATGGGCTTCGTGCCTGAATTGTTTCCTCCCTACTCCCCCATCGACGCCATGAAACTGGCTGCGGTGACGGCGTCCATGGGGAAGACGCAGCCTTGACGCAACAGAGATATGTGCGACGCTACCCTACCACCGGTACTTGCGAGGCTTCATGTCTTTCACATCAACGGGGCTTTTCACGTACGTCACCGTCGTTTCAGGCGACACCACCGTTGCACCCTCGCTCTCACCACCCCAGATTGGCTGAGGGGTCTCTGTGTTGTTGACCGGCGACGGCCCCTCCGTGACGTACGCGTTCGACGGCGTCGCAATCGATCCCACCAACGTCGACTGAACGTCGGACAGCTCGTCGTTGCTGCGGGCCGACGCGATGGCGCGTGGCGAGGCGACGCGTCTCCGAAGATTCTTCGAAAACTGTAGCTTACCGCGGCGCTGCTGGCCCTGGTAGAAGAGTGACGTGGCCCCGATGAAGCGTAGGCCAATCTGGTACACGATAAGGGCGACGAAGGTCTGCCAATAATGCCAGCCGTTGAAGCCCATGTACTCGATCACGGCCTGCCCGTTCGCGTACGTGCACTGGGGCGTGACGGGGTCGCAGATGACCTTCAGGTGATTGAACTCATTGGTGAAGACGCCGAGGTAGGCGTGACGAGGGAAGGAGAGGTAGTTCAACCACACCCAGTACGGGTACAAACGATCTGTGTTGGCGAACAGTCCAGCCACGATGAACAGCGGAAGAAGGACGAGCGGCACCATGGCAAAGGCCGCCTGCGACCCCTTGAAGAAGGTGGCGAACATGAGACCGAAGGCGTAGCCCAAGTTGGCGAGCAGCACCAGAATGAACCAGTGCACAAAGAAGGCGCCAGCGCTACGGTGAAAGTGGATCATGAAGTACGCAATAATGTCAAACACGGTCGGGAAGAGTACCTGCCAGGGCAGCTCCGCTATGTTTTTGGCAAGGAAGTAGATGTAGGCATTGTAGGCGTCGTTCGCCTGCTCCTGCAGGAAGACGGCTCTCTCCGGCGGGAAGGCGGCAATGCCGTTCATGGCAGCACCAAACAGATTGTTCATGAGCGTGATGTACAGCGCGCCTTGGCGGTCCTGAACGCCCTGCTGGTTGATCTTCACGTTCAAGAAGAAAAGGCCTAGAAATATGGCGAAGAAGAGCGTCTGCACACAGCGGCTGTAGAAGTTGCCGGGGTCGCGCACGTACAAGCGCCACGAGCGCTTGAAGAGCTCGGAGAACTGAAGGCCCATGCTCGCGCCCTTCAGCTCCAGCTGCTCCTCCAGGTAGTCATCTGTCAGCGTGATGGCGCCGGTCACCGGGGTGAGGCATGGGTTGTCGATCGCCGCGTCGGACATGACGTAGTCCTCCCAGGCGAGCCACAGTTGTGACAGCAGTTCCTCGGGCAACTGCAGCAGGTTCATGAAGTACTCTGTCGGGTTCGTGTGCGGCGGCACGTCGTAGCCGAGGGAGGCAAAGTACTCAACAGAGTCTGCCGTGGGCCCATGGTAGATGACGTGACCCTTTGCCAGGAGCAGCAGATCGTCGAAGAGGTCGAACAGCTCTGACGAGGGCGAGTGCACGGTGGCAATGACGGTGCGCATATCGTTCTTGGCTAGATCCTGAAGGAGACGACCGACACGCACGGCGTTCACAGAGTCCAGGCCTGTTGTCGGCTCATCCAGTAGCATCACAAAGGGGTTCGTGACAAGTTCAGCACCGATGTTTGCACGCTTCCGTTCACCACCGGAGACGCCCTTCAAAATGCCGGGGATCCCGAGAATGGTGTCCTGGCACTTTGTCAAGGAGAGGCGCTGAATGACGTCCGCGACACGCTGGCGGGCGGTTTCCGAGTCGAGACCGAGTCGAAGACGCGCAGAGAAGTAGATGGCTTCGCGTGGGGTGTCCTTGCCCATGACAATGTCGTCCTGACACACGTACGACACCAAGCGCTTGTAGCGCTGCTGGTAAATGTTGTTGTTCATAAAGCAGCAGCCTTCCTGCCGTGCCGTGGCGTTGTAGAGCTTGCCGGTAATCGTGCCCATCAGCGTCGTCTTACCCGCTCCAGAAGGCCCCATGATAGCCAGCACGCGCCCACCCTTGGCGCATCCGCTGAGGTTGAACAGCAGAGTCTTGTAAATGATGTTTCCATCCTTGTCCTCCACCGGCACCTGATACGTCAGATTCTCCCATGTAAAGTTTACCGCGCGGCTGAGCGTGGGTACCTTCCCGTCCATCCCATTCGCCTTCGACTGCAGCGGCGTCTCGGCAGACAACGTCTGGGCCTCATCAACTTGCGTCCCCATCTTGCCTGTATGCCTCTCTCTCTCTCACACACACACACACAAACACACACACACACAAAAGCTGACTGATAAGGGAGGGGGGGGGGCGTGAGAACCGTGAGATGACACACCGTCGGTCTCTGGCGAGGGCTACTAGTAGTTGTTCAGCTGCGTTGGCCCTTGCGGGATGCTTGCATAGATGGACTCCACGTGATGGTAGGAGTCAAAGGAAGAGCAGGCCGGTGAAGAAGGATGAGTGGAGGGGAGGACAATGGGGAAAATGAAGATGTGGCAAACGTGCACACACACACACACACGCATACAAAAGTGACAGACGCAAAAAAGCTTTTTTTTTTACGGGGAAGGAATGAGAAGGCGTCAAGGACGAAGACGACGACGACGACGACACACACACATACACTGACACAGCGACGCGGTGGAGAGGGATGAGATGGGGGGGATGAGATGGGAGGGGAGAGATAGACAGGCGGATAATAACAACAATACCAGAAAAACGCAATTAATCATCCACCAACGCAACAAGTGATCCGCCTCCCTGAGAATGGTGGTAGGGGGTGGTGCGTGTGTGCGCGTGCGTGGGTGGAGAGGTAAAGAGAAAGTAAGTTGACGGCAGGAAATCGAAACGGACAGACGAAGAGGTGGTAGGAAAGCACAAGGCTCGGTTGAAGCAACGGTACCTGGCGATGGCGACCTCCTCCTTACCGTTCTACTGCATACGGTGTCGTGGAGGGAGAGGGAAGGGTCGACGAGGAGGAGGAGGAGCGCCACTTGAGCCTCTGCGGACGTGTGCCAGAAACCGCGAAGGTGCGCGGCGGCGGCGACGACGGGGGTATTACGGTGACTTGCAATGACGCAGACACGTGCAGGACAGGAGTATCCCTTAAGAAGGCCGATACACGACGAGACGCTGCCTGGAGACAACTGTATAGACACAGGCGTACACAGAGGAGGGAGGGGGTCTAGAAGCGCTGGCGTGTGTACGTGTGTGTACGTGGCAAACAACAGAAGCTAGTGCACAGAGAGAGAAAGAAAGAAATACGGAGAGGAGGACGTACCTCTGCAGATAGTTAGTCTTACGTACCCTTGCGATGGACTTGAATTACGTACGGAGGGGGGGGGTGTGGGTAGGTATGATGCGTGGCGTGGTTCTCGATCGTGGTTCACTAGCGAGCTCGGGGTGTGCATAGAGGTGCGAGGCGTCGGCGTAGAAAACGGTGGTAGAGGGAGAGCGAGAGAGAGATAGAGAGAGACGTATAGGGAGTAGAGTGCGGTGCGATGGCCATGTGAGACATCCGCCATATAAACAGGAGACTACTCACCAAGAGAAAGGAGGCTAACACGCCCACTCAGCGAGAGATTCCGCATAGCGTTCGGTGCGTATGTACGCGCACTCACGTGAAGACGTGTCTTTCATTGAAGATTCGATGTGGTTGCCACCCCAGCACGTGTGTATGGCGTCGTTTGTGAATACACAGATGGAAAGGTCAGAAGGGCGGTGGCGGCGCCGCCGGGCACAGGTGGTGGAGAGGCACGTCGTGCACACAAGCGCACGCGGGGGAGGGCATCCCCCCCCCCCCGCTTAGTGTGTCCGTATAATACCCGTCCCGCCGCAGTCACAATATCATATCCGCTCGAGATTCGCTTTCACGCTCTCCTTTGATGACTGAGGAGCAGTGACCGCTGCTGCACGCGTGAGCTTGAGTACCGGCGGCCGCACACGGCGAAAGGCGAGACAACGGAACTGGCTGCTGATGGCGGCGCAGTCGTTGGGTGCGATCAGGTACGCGGAGATGTCGTCCACGTAATGTCGTTCGTACCCTTGTGATTCGTGCGGCGCATCCATCGGCATCTGGATTCGTTCTGAAGCGTGTACCTTCTGCAGGTTGTCGTTGTACGCCCAGTACGTGGTCGGCCCAGGTGTAACACCAAAGCTCAGGAATGGATAGGCGAAGCTGCCCATGGCCGGGGAGTCGATGGTGCCCATCGCCACGACCTCTCTCACGCTGTAATAGCCACGGATGTCAGACATGTAATCACGGTCCACGTGCGGCTCCACTAGTGCAATCGCCGGCTTGTACTTGCGAAGTGCGTCACCGACAGAGAGTGTCTCGCAGGGGAAGATCGTGGTGAAGCTCTTGTGAAAGCCAAAGTTGCTCTCGAGCGTTTCTTGCTGCTGCAGCAGATGCGTGCGTCGACGTCTGCGCTGCGCCTCCTGGCGTGGCAGCTGGACCGCGCGCACTGTTTGGGGCAGTAGGCCACTCTCATTAAGCATCCAAGCGAGACGACCGTTGCCAAAGAAGACGAGCACCGGCGAGTCTGTCGCAAACGTCGGCGGCGGGGCGGTGGACGACTGCGAAGTCGTCGCTGCTGCGTGCAGGAAAGACGCCTCTCTTTCACAAATCTCTTCCAGCCGCCGACGAACGTACAGGGCCAAAACTTGTATCAGCTCCCTTGTGTACAAAATCTCATCTTCGCAGTACAAGCTGAGCGCTCGCAGCGCTGTCATAGAGTCAAAGTCCGTGTAGAGCACGTTGCGAATTTGAGGGAAGGTTGAAAAGTGCACGCGTTGCTTCGGTGACTGAGCGCTTTGCACGGGCAGCAGTGCGTATTCCTGCGTCACTGCATACGGTTGGAACTGGTAATGTCTAGGCCTCTCCTCCTCGCTTGCCGGTGTCGTGCGTGCTGGAGCGACGGCGGACGCCTGTGACACAGGTGACATTCGCGTACGTGATGGAGGGCTTTCCGTCGTGGGGGCAGGCGGTGGTGGCAGATACGGCGCGAGCTGAAACACCTCCCGTACGTCGTCGTCGTGTACGAGACGATCGCGGGCCGTCAGTCGCGTGAAGCAACGATGCCGGTGAACGCCAAGTTTGCGCACAAAATCCTCGAGCGAGCAGCGATTCCAGAGCGTATAATCGGACGCGAAGTCGCGCTGCAGCTCATGCTGCCGGTCTCTCTTTATGTCCATATAGCACTCCAGCACTTCTTGAAATGGGATGCCGTCGGGGTGTAGGAGATGGGCGACGCCACTGGCCGGGAGATATCCGGTAGGCCATTGCAGCCGCTGCTCCCGCGGGAACAGCTTCTCGGCCGTCTGACGGTCAATACGAGAGACCTGCCGGTGTATGCGCGAGGCTGTACCCGCTAACGAAGACGGCAGTACCGGCATCGAGAAGCGCTAGCGACAGTGAGGGGAGGGGGGGGGGCGGAGGTGAGGAGCGCAGAGGGAGGGCTGAGACGTGTGTGTATGTGTGCGTCTACATGTGCCTGTGACAGCTCCCAACAGCAGAAGAGAACACAAAACGAGAGAGAGAGGAGAGGGGGACGGTGTTCAGCAGACAGGAAGGGCTGTGGGCGCAGGGAGAGAGCGGGAGGGGAAGGGTGGGGGGGGGCAAGCGAGGAGCCTGCAGCAATTACGGCGAGCGCCGAGTAGGCTGGCCGAGCTTGACAGAGCCGTATCACATGGACGCCGCTGGATGCTCCCTCCTCTCAAAGAGAAAAAGAAGAAAAGTGCGTGTGTGCGTGTTTGTGTGTCCCGCCAATGTGGCCCCGTGCCACGTCGGGCCCGCAGACACAGCCGGTCGAAAGCTCGACGAAGGGATAGGGGGTCTGGGGGTGGTGGTAGCGGCGGTGGTGAGGGACACACAGTGAGCAGGAAAACCATCTCTAACGAGGTCATTCTTTGCGGTTGAATAACGATGGGGCAATGGCCAAGGACTTCTAGGATACACGGCCTTCATCGATGACCACTGCGCGCGTGCGGGGGTGCGTGCGCAACATGCGAGATAAATGCCGCAACTACGTCTAAGCAACTGAAGTGATCTAAAGAAGGCTGCATGCATCGGCAATAGCGACCGTGACTGACAGGCAGTGTGTGTGTGTGGGGTGGGGTGGGGTGGGGTGGGGTGGGCAGCATTTTCCCTGAGAGCCCCCCCCGCCCCCTTCTCTCCTGCGGCCATACTTCAATCCATGCCTGGTGCTGCAGCGCTCGACTTGCGCGTCGTGGGTACGCGAAAGAGTCGCAGCTGATCGGGAAAGACGCCCGCAGCTCGCGTTGCGCATGGTGATAAGGCGGATGTCGCTGCCGCTGCTGTGGCAGACCGCGCCAGCGTCGCCCCTGGGTGCGCCATCGAGGATCTTTTGCTCGATCCGTGCACTCCGAGCATCGGGACACTGCGCTGCTGCTGCACTCGCTGCGCTACTAGGCCTAGGCTGACCTGCTTGTTGCACCACTGCATTAACCCAGCAGTCTTCGCGGTGGCAGTGGGGTACGCGGCTTGATCCACCTTGTGGGAGAAGACGGTGAGGGCCACACGGACAAAGGACTCCATAAAGCAGGCGTAGGGAAGCCCGCCGTGGGTACACAACAGCTCAACCGTGCGTCTGTTGGGTGGGGCATCGGGGTGAGTGAAAGATGGAAGTGGCGGCTGCTCTCGCACCGGAAGCAGCGCGTCCGAAGTGCGCCCTGGTGCCGCCGTTAAGCCCCGAAGAAGGGGCGTCGTGAGCGCATCGCCAAACGCCAGCTGCATCGCTCCCGTGTGCATCAGTGAGGGGTACACGTCCAGAGTGCGCCACAGATCTACAAACAGTTTAAAAGGCATTACACGAAGCACTTGACTCGTGCGCTCGTAAGCTTCTTTGTTCTCTACCGCGCTCATGGTGTAGAGCTGCTGCACTTTCCATGATACGTCTTGCTGCCGTGTGGAGACACCAGACAGTGCGGTGGAGCCATGCACCACATCCGGTGGTGCTACTGCTGTTGCCGCAGCGACCACTGTAGACGACGTGGCGAGAGCACCGGCCGGAGGCTGGTGAGTGCGGCCTTCGAAGCCCGGACAGCGTGCGGCTGCCGGTGATGCGCCGGTATGCATCGACGCCAACAACTTCCCTGACATGTGCCGCGGCTGTCGTGCCACCGCCATCCTACCCTTAGCGGGAGGCAGCGAGACTTCAGGACTACTTGCGAGCAACGAGCTCGGGCTCGAGCTTGCGGCGGCGGCTGCTGTAGATAGGGGAGCCTCGTACTTAGATGAGCGATGCACTGTAATCGGCTCGCTGTATGCCTCAAAGAGCTGCCGCAGCGTCGATTCGTTGCGTTGCAGGAGGCGGAGAAGGTCATCGAGAGCGAGGGTTTCGTGCGGCGTTAGCCCACAGGGTGGAAAGAGAATGGCCGCATTATCGCTGTTCTGTGCTGTTGGTGGCGTCCCCCCTGCTATACCTTTTGGACTCTGGGCTGAGTCAGCACCATCTAAAGCGAGACAGGAGACATCATCGGCAACTCCTGCGCTGGCGATGGGTGACACAGGCGGGGTGATGGCCTCATCCACGCCTGCCCCTTCGCCGCCGCCGTGTTGACTGCTGCCCATCCCCTCCTCAGAATTGCATAGGTGCAACGACGTCGCGCCTTGAGAGCCAGCACCCACCACCACAAGCGGTGACGGGACTCTGTCTGCAGTGCGCATCGAGCTCACTGGGCGTTCTCGTTGCAGCGCATCGCTACGCTGCCTGGCCTTGCCAAACGCTTCGGCCGCATTGTGGTGTGTTTCCACTGTGCTGGCGCCCTCTGGAACGAATGACGTTGCTAGGGCCGGGATGCAGCGCACCGCGCGCTCGTACACGGCCACGTAGGCAGCCACGACCTCCTCCGACGTGAGCGCGTCGAGCGCAGGAACTGTGTCGACGTAGGCAAAGATTGCGGCATCCGTGCCAGTTCGCTTGCTGCCTTTCAGGTAAGCACCGCATCGCCCGCTCTGCGCACCGGCGTCGTCAGCCATCGCGCTCGTCCCTGCTCGCTCTGCGCACGCCGCCGTATGTGCCCAGGTGTAGAGCAGCAGAACAGCCCTTCGAAAACTCTGGAAGTCCATCTGCGTCACTGTATGGTAGCCCTTCTGGCGCACACCGCACGCGTACAGGACTGACGCAATGGCGCGAACGTCAGTGGTGGCCAACGGCACCACCAGCACGTTGGATTGTGCAGGAGGCCTGTAATGCGAGGACGACGATGCCACGACAGCTGGTGCTGTCGACACAGAGGCGGATGCGCAACTCCATTGCCGTGTCCCGGCGCCGCCGCTGCCGCCACCGCGGCACTGTTGCACTTGGCTAAGCCGACACAACAGCGACACCGATGATGGCGCGCTTTTCGCAGGGGCTGTAGTGCGAGCGTCGGCGCCCTCGTTGCCTGGAGAGCTCGTCATCGCTGCACAGGCCACCTCGGCGAGGTAGTCCGCGTACCCAGTGAGCACGATGAAGCGCAAGAAGGCTGAAAAGGTCATGGTGTACTCCACCACCTGGTGAGGCCGATGCGTGGTCCACGGTGACGGTGTTCCGCCACGCCGATCTCCCACCGCAGGGATTCGCCGGCCCGCATCCCCCGTGACTCCGGCTGCTAAAGATGCAGCGCTCTCTGCCCCCATCGTTGTTGTCGTAACGGTCTTCGTCGCCAGATAACTGTAGACACAAAATAGTCGACGCACTGCCGCATCGTAGGCGTCGTGCAACTCACGGTCTGCGCGATACGGTCGCAGAGGGCGTGGGACAGGGACACCTGGCGCCACTACTGGCTCCATCGATGCGGCACGACCTTGTGGGCCTTCCTGCTGCTGCCGCGCCCGCGGTATTGACCTGATGTTCTCATGAACCTCTTCGACGGCCGCATTGCTAGGCTTGTTGACTGGCCCTCGCGCAGCAGCCTCGACCGATGCCACATGCGGGGCAGTGCTACTTCGACTGGTGCGGCGGCGCTGCATGAGCTGGTGCGCCGCCATTGCTCGTGGTGTCAGCGGTGGGCTTCCTCGACCGATCGAGTTGTTTGGTGACGGGGAGCACTCGCCGCGGTCTACGGACTGGCACCACCGCGAAGAGCTGCGATTACCCTTTTGGCCCTGTCGTGTCTGCGGCTGCTTGTGCAGCGCACGCGGTGTTCCAACTGGGCTTGCGCTGGCACTCTTCATGGAGATGGGAACCTCTTGCGTACTGCGCAGACGCTGTTGGCGATGCTCTGGCGTCCACTCTTCGAATTGTCTGGCGTATGAAAGCGAAGGCAACGCTGAGGGAGACGTGGCGAGGTCGACAGGCTGCTCCTGCTGCTGATGTCCCCTGCTTCTGCTGCCGCTCGGGGAGCGTGAGACGCTCTTCAGCGGTGGTGGCAGCCACTTCGTTGCCGCAGGTCTACTGCTCACATTGTCGCCGCCGGTCTTCTGTTCATCTTCTTCTAGCTGCAGAGAGTTGCTGCTGGTGCTGCACCGTCGTGCGCTACCTTTGTTCCCTTCGATGTTGGAGTCTCCATTCGAGCTCCGCGGTGACACGGCACGAGATGGGCTGCTGCGACTCGCATGAGGTGCCTGTGGATCGCCTGCTGCAGCACCATCACTGCCAGAATCCTCGAGGTGTGTGTCGACGACCTCTACCATGTGCGGTGGTGTTTCAGAAAGCAGAGCCGTTTCCAGCAACACCGCCTCCAACTCCTTCGCCACATCGGCCACGGCTGCATTCGTTGTGGGTGATGTGTACTGCGGAGTCACGATCGGGGGATGACGCGGAGGGCTTTGAAAGAGCAGCAGTCGGCGCTGTTGTGCGGTCGAGGTCACCGTGGCTATACCTCCCCTTTCCCGCTTAATGCAATGCGGCACTACACTCGAAGACGCACCAGCGCTTTGGCTGTTACTGCCGGCGTGGCAAGGAAGACTGACTGCGTTGCGTGCAGCTGTCGGAGTGGCGGCTGCGGTGCCGCGACGCTTGCCGGACACATGACAGGTGCAGCCTGCAATAAGGCGTGTACTCAGCTGCGGGGCGGACGACGGCAGTAGCCATGGGAAGCGCAGCCGAAGATACAGCAAGGCTTGCTGTGCACTCGCCATCTGCAACAGCCGACGCGCTGCACGTGTGTTCTCCGCCCCGTCGCCATCAGCCTCGTCCGAGACGCAGCTTACCACCACGTGCTTAAGAGAGGGTGTGGCGACTTCGCCGATGATACGGCGACCCTCGGTGGCCACGCCCAGCTCGAGCGCACCACGGATGGCAGCGAATGTGGAGGCATCGTCACTGTCGCCGTTGCACGTCGCCTCCTCTTCTCTAGTCTTCGTGGCTTTGAGTCGGTGCTGATTCTCGCGCACATTCCACGGCGTCTGAGCGCTGCGCTGCGAGATGGGCAGCAGCACCGACACGGTGCCTGTTACAGTGCTTGCCGTGAAGAGCAGCGGGCTGGACGAGCAGAGATAGGGCTGAGGCGTGATCATAGTGGCAGCAGCGGCGTTTGTGGCGGCGCTCAGCAGCGCCGGGGATCGCTCCTTGATGAGCGCACCAACGGTTAGACAGCACGGAAACACAAGCCCTGGTGGAAGCGAATCGGCCGCTGGGTGGCTCGTTGTCAACGGCGAGGATAAGCTCGTTACCATGTAGTCCATGGGACCGACGTAGGTGGAGACGCCGCTGTGTGCATCCAGAATGCGGAGGGCGTGGTGGGTCTGGTCGACTAGAAGCACTTGCGTGTCCCCCGTCTCGTCGGTCCACAGGGCCATGTCGCTGAGGTAGCCGAAACGTGCTCGCGACGGGACGGCGCAGTCGACGTAGGATGCCAGACTTGCATCCATGTGTGCAAGCGGATCAACATCGGTGCTCCTCGTGCAGCCTGCCAATGTCCAGACACGCGGCATCGCGGCCGCCTGGCCGTCGTGTTTCCATGTCAATGACGGCAGCACCCCGTGACGCGTCCGTTTTAGAACACTCGGTGACCGCGGTGCGGACGGTAGTTCTTGCAACGCTTCGTTCTGGGACTCTGTTGGTGTGGTAAGACGGGTGTCGAGAGAGTCGCCACCGGGCCTTCCCTGAACACAGCGCTGTTGCTCCGTTGCTGTGGGGTCCTTGTGGCACACTTCAAGATCGCTCGGCCTTTGTTCCCCTGACACGGTACTGCTTGTGGCGCTTCCTGCTGATGGGATGCCGGCATCTGTTCCTGCCTTGATCGCGCCGTTGCTGCGCTCGCGCCCCTGTGGCTGACGCTTGCAGATGTTGGTGATAAGCCGTACGACGTTGTTCGCCCCGTCTGTGAAGAGCAGACCAGCAGAGCACCAGGCCAGCGCTGTTGCCCCACGCAAGAGCGACGATACACAGCTGCCATCTCGGTAGCCAGGGACGCCGTCCACGCCCGTGATGGTGCGCACGAGGCGGCTGTGAAAGTTTGCGTACCGAATTGCGCAGTTGCCCATGTCGCTGATGAAGAGAACGGCGCAGCTGCGGCGACGGCAAAAGTGTGACACGGGGTCGACGCGGAGGTGCTTGGTGCGTCCCTGACATCCTTGCCCATCATCCCCCTGCGACCATGGGGCAATGCCAGGGCCGCTAGCGTCATTCCTTTCTTTTCCGACGCCGCCGCCGTCGTCGTCATCGTCTTCGTCGATACGCCAGCACAGAGGCCCCGGCGAATTAAAGCGTGCCACACTGAAGTGTCCATCGACGAAGCCGCGCGCTCCGCCTATCAGCGGTGTGGGCACCGCCTCCGCCATGGCAAGCGATGGACTTGTCGAGGAGACGGACCGGCCGCAGCGTCGAGTGCTACCGCTTGCACCAGCGTGGCGCGTCGCCACCGACGTGGAGCAGCGACGTGCTTCACTGCTGTCGGGCGTCGGGACAATCGAGTTGCCTGCTGCGTGGGTGTTGGCGGTCGCTAATGGATCTGCAGGCGATGGCGAGCGCGGCCGCGATGCGTCGGCGCCGGGCGCACCCTTGAAAGACTTGCGGTGATCTGAGACAGCCGCGCGACTGTGCGTGATTGAAGACGTTGCCTTCTTGCGAGGAAGTAATCGTCTCGACGGAGGCGCAGCAGCAGGATCCGCTTGCGTGTTTGCTGCGCTGCATACTGTCGACGCGCCACTGCCGCCATCGCTGCCGTCATCCTCGTCGTGGCTGACAGCTGCGGGCACTTCTTGTTCATCCTTCTCCTCCACCTCCGGCGCGTAGAACTCGGCAGGTGACACTGCGCGCACCTCCATAGAAGGCAGACGCACTTCCAGCGCCCAGATGGCGTGCTGCGCACTCTCAGAGACAAGGAAGCGGTGCCGCAGTTGCGCTGCTGCTCGCTGAGTGCGCTGTCGCTCTTCTTCCCACAACACGTATTTCTGCTGCTGCTGCTGCTGCTGTGCGGCGGCGGACGCCAGTGATACTGAAATCGTGGTTGACGCGCCGCCACCAACTTTGCCGCTCTCCTCAGTCCTGTCCGTGGGCGGCGATGGGGCTGGCGTGGCGGTCGATGAGGAGTTCGTAGTGCTGCTGCAGAGTAGCCGGTCCAGGGAAGGGGACACCATCGTCGGTTGGTCTGCGTGGGCAGATGCGAATGTGGCCGTGTCGTTGCCTCCCGCCGTGGCTTCATCTGTGGGCCTCATCACTGCCGGTACATCGGACAGCGGCGGCTCTGGTGCTGCCGCTCCATCGACGGTCACCTGCCCGCCACTGCTTGCCCGGGGGAGATCGACGTGGACGCTGCTGATATCGTCAGAACGATTGTTGCCACCACCCGAAACACAACGCTCCTTGCCGCTTCCGTCGCTACCTGCTGATTCGTGTCGAGGTGCTGTTGACTCTCCTATCTCCACCACAGCCCCAGCCGGCAAAGCCGAGCCGCCCTCGGCACGCTCACGCGTCTTGTCTTCCCATGCCGCACGCAGAACCGCCTCGTTGCACGACAGTCCGTAGACGGTGTAGTCACGGACCCATCCATCGAAGGATTCCAGCGGCAGACCGTGAGCAATGCGGGACAGGGTTGGACGCGCTGTTGATGCGGCGCCTGCTGGCAACGACGTGGCAGCTGATGATGCCTTGGTAACGTCCCGTTGCTCCCCCTCTAGACGTCGCACCACACAGATGCCACTGCGCGGAGGCCGGCATCCAGGCGAAGCGGCGGAGACGCGCTCCACAGTCGCCATCGCGGCATGCTTGTCGCCGCTGTACAACTGCCCTGCCAAGTCGACGTGGTGGTATGTAAGAAGGAAGTGATAGCCGTCAAGCGGGACGAACAGCATTCGCGCGTGAGCCTCCGGCGACGGGGGCTTGCTGCAGACAGCTGTGGTGGAAGAACCCGTAGACGCGCCACGATCGGCAGAGACGGTGCGCCATTGTCCGTCTGGGCCGCGTGCCACAGCCTTCGGTCGCAGCGCTGCTGCACCAGTTGACGTCTTCCAAGCCTCGAGCTTGGGCGACGAGGATGTGAACGGTGCTGAGCCGCCAGAGAACGGCAGGCTTGCTGTGCACGTGTGCGTGGGTGTTGCACCGCTTGCTGAAGGCGAGCACTGTGCACCATCCATGCCGGGGAGCGAAGCTGTTGTGGCAGCTTCCTGTGGCAGGTGCCGCTGCACCACGCCTTGCTGCTCATGCGTGCACAGGGAGAGATCGAAGGGGCCATCGGTGGAGTGCGTGAAAACGTCGGCTAAAGACACGATGGTCTTGGAGAGGAAGACAGTATCGAGGTCGTACAGGTGCACGGCTGCTGGCTCGGAGGAGGAGGAGGAGGGGGAGAGGGGCAGATCGCCGTTGGGCGACGGCGAAGCCTCGGTCTTGGCCCTTTGCTGTGATGAGGCACGCATTCTCTTTGCCTACGAGCAGACAAGCGAAGTAATCGACTGCCGATGGTGCCTCGCCGAGTGCTTCGCTGTGTATGGTAGCCGCGCGCTCTCTCTCTTTGAACCCCCCCTCGCTGCGCGTGCCTGCGCGCGGCTGCGACAGCGACTGCGGCTACTGGTATTGCTGTGCTGAGCTGTGCATGTATGTGCAGCGTAGATAGTACATGTTCTCCGAAACGGAAGACAGCGGAGGGAAGAGAGGTGATTGGTGAGAGTCAGAGGGGTGTGGTGGTCTACGCTGCGCACTCACGTGCGCGCCACGCTGGAGGACGTCTCGTGCACCTGCACGTCAGCGCAGGCATAAGCGGGGCGCACGTGAGAAGAGGCGATCTCCCCTTCTCTGCCCCTCCAAAACGCGCGCACACGCACGCTGGTTCTCCCCCCCGCCCCCGCAACACTTTCACAGTGCCTCGTTGAGGGAGAGGGGTGGGTGGGGTAGGGTGATACGGCGGACCAGGGGGACAGCGAGATACCAAAAGATGTGGCAACGTACGTTCAGTTGAAGAGTACAGCGAGAGAGGAAGACACCAATAAACGCAACCATAAATCGGTGGTGAAGCCACGTATGACACCTGCAGCGATGAGAGGTGGGCATGTGGGCGTGACGACGTGTATACGCCATACACACATTGCACGTGTGCTGGCGGCCCGTATGCGCCATACGACCGACACAGAGGGAGAGCGGCCTTGGCAAAGATACATCTGCACACGCACGCAAACCCACAAGAGCTGAGAAAGTGGAGTTGAGGCCACCACACTTGCCGGTACCCACCACAGCACGCAACCGCAAGCAATAAAAGCGTGCGCGATGAACATGACCATCCGTGATGCACGCCTGACAACACACCAGTGACACGTGGCGCCAAACAGCGTAAAGGAACGAAAGCAAAGGACCGAGGTGGAGGAGGAGGACGTGAGGGCCAAGGAGACGGGCTGCACGGGGGCGGAGCATGAGGCAGGAGCGGTGGCGCACCAGAGCAACAGGCACAGGAGAAGGGGGCAGGAGAGGGGCCACGCTAGCCGCCGCGTATCTCTGCTGCTGTTGCTCCCTCCAATGCCGTCTGTACGCTCGCCATGCATCCGCTGTTGCCCTTCAGTGCGCCTCGCCATCTGCGAAGGGGTCGCTGCTGCTGCGGTTGTACGGGATTTTGTGAGAGGCGTTGAGGACATCGACGTCCGCGTCCTGCTGCAGCTCTCCAATCGCCGCGTTGTACGCCGCCCGCTCAGTCTCCGTTACATCGAACCAGGAATACCAGCAGGGGAGCGCGTGCGCTGCCGCGAGACGCACATTCGGCACACGGTCGGTGACGTAGTCGTGCAGCAGCGGCAGCGTCGTCGCAAGCAGCTGCTGGCGCCGCACCTCGCGCGGGCTGAGCACGCTCACTACTGGCAGCAGCACCTCCAGGCACTGAATCATCATGACTCGCCACATATAGCTCACGGCACGCGTCGGTGCAAGCGTGTCAGACTGTAGCAGCTCCGCTGCCGTCTGAGCTGCCCACTCGCCACCGTAGGCTGCCGCCACTTCCTTCAGTGCGCGTACCGCCTGCGAGCGGACCGCACTGACGGGGTCGTGCAGGGTAAGGAAGAGCATCTTGGTGAGGGGACGGTACTGATCCGCGCTGAGGACTCGGCAGAAGTGATGTACAATACGCACCACTGCGTTGCGGATGCGCCAGTTGCGTGACTCCCCGAGGGCCAAGACCTCCATCATGAAAGAACGCACAATCGTGTCGGCACGCTTCCGTGTGAGAACAACACTCCCCTCTCCTGCACTGGTTGTACCGTTACTCGCCGCTGCGCCACTGGCGGGTCTCGAGGAGAGATGGGGAGATTTATGGCGGCTACCACGACCGTGCGCCGAGGCCGAGGCCGAAGACTGCTGCCGCCGCAAGGCGGAGCCGCGAGATGAGTTCGACGACGAGTGCGCCGCCGCGCTGCTGCCTCCTCCACCACCTAGCGCCGCATGCGGCACTGCTGCTTGCACACTCCCCTCAAGCGCCGGCACCAGATCGCCCAGACTCTCTATAGCATTCTCTTGAACAGAGAAGACGGTGTCTTGCATCAGTGCCCGAAGCGCCTTGCACATGGTGCGAACCGCTTCATCACCGCCAAATATGAAGCAGTGATAATGGCGCGCAGCGCTACGTCGCACGACTGGATCGGCATCCTGAGACAAGGCCACAGCAACAGGGACACAGGAGTGCTGGATAACCTCGATACTACAGTGCTGCACCATCAACTCCAGCTGCCGTGCCACCGCCGCGCGCGTCTCCGGCTCCTCGTCACGCGAGAGCGTCTCCAGGACCACCTCCAGGTCGTCGGCGTTCAGCACCAGCGCTGCCATCGCGCCAAGCCGATTCGCTGCTGTGTAGCGCACACGCCAGCTCGGGTCCATGTATGCGCTCACGAAGGTACTGAGAAGGTATTTGGACGTCGACTTGGGCCCGATCAACTGCGCCAACTTCACTACCTCTTCGATTAAAAGGTAGCGCACTGTGTCGCTCAGATCGTCCGTGGCGAGACTCTTCAGCAGCGGCAGCGGCATCTCCGCCAGTGTGAGCCGATGCACGGCCGCCACACGCACCCAGTCATGCAGAGACATAACGACGGCAGCGCGCACCATCGCCGAGGCGTCGCTGCTGCACTCCGCATAGTAGTTGAACATGTCTGACACGCTCAGCCCGCTTGCCTGTAGCACGGCCGGCCGCATAGCGAGATGACCGAGCAGCCCCGCCGCCACGACGCGCGGTGCACTCCAGAAGGATACGCGCATCGTCAGTACAAAGGGAAGGAACAGTTCGATCAGCACATCGTCCTCAACCATCTCAAAGATGGCCTGGAGAGAGGTCGTAATTACCTTGGCGACCGCCCCCTCCGCGGAGCAGCACAGCTCCATGATGAGCCCCATGAAGTACGCGAGGTTGGCTGTGGAGCGCGTCTCCATGCACACCACAATCTTCGGCAGTGCGCGCGCGATGCACGGAGAACAGTCGTCGAAGGACTCACTGTAGTCGTCCGCTTCGAATGCCGTGAGCAGTGCTGGTAACAGGTGGTCGAGGATGCGCGGTGTCGACATTTTCTGCGCTGCCGCGACACAACCCTCTGTGACGAAGGCGCGGCGCTCCTCTAAGTTGCCGAGGTTGTAGTATTGCTTGATGGGTGGGTCATGCCGGTCCAGGTCGAAGCACACGCTGGATGCATCGTTGTTGTACTCTAACGACACCTCCACCTCACTTTCGTTGCGCGGGCTGAGCGTGAAGGCGGCGTTCAACGAGCGTCGCGGGTTGCCGCTGGAGGCTGTACTATTTGGGGATGTATTAGGAGAGGAGGTTCCCCCACCGCCACTGCCGGGCACTCCGTTCAGACTCGTGTTGATGGCGAACGCGCTCGCACTACCAAGACCGGTGGCGCCAAACGACTGCGCGGTCAGCTCTGAATCTGGGTACAGCGACGCGGCCGTCGGCGGCGTTGAGGGAAGTGATACCAATGTTGACGGGAGCCTTATCAGATTCATTGAAGAGGAGGACAGCGACGAGTCTGATGTGGCGAGCGCGCCCTCGTTCGAGGTGCTGCTGCTGCTCCTGCTGATCACGCCGTCCGGGGAGGATGGCGGTGGTGATGGGGAGGTGCGCAGGGGATCTCGTAGCGTCTCGTCCCCCCCCCGTGGAGGTGGCGAGGAAGTGCGGTAGTTTTCGAAGTCGCTGTCACCACTGACCGCTGGCAGCAGCGTTGGCGATGTGACATGCGCTGCGATGCTCGCAGGTGACATGCTAAACGGCGAGCGGAACTCCTGGCTGCTACACACTGCCGACGGTGAGGCGGAAAGAGAACTTAACAGCGGTGGCGACGCCACGGTCGTGTCGGTGGCGCCTGTTCCGGAGGCGGCCCGGCTGCGGTCCTCATGGCTCATAGCGTACTGCTGACGTTTACAGAGGTCCGGCGTTGGCGTTACCTCTGCCGTAAGATGCGCTTGCGAGCCAGTGAAGGTGTGTGCGTGTGTGCCGCACCCTCCCTAGCTGGCGTGCACGTGCCGCTCTTTCACTCCGTTATGCTCTGACGTGAGTGTGGCTGCCAACTGCTCAACTGCGAGTGTATCTACAGACACACACACACACACACACACACGTATACGTGTGCGTGCGTGCGCGCGCGCGTGTGTGTGTGCCCTTCTACGTGGTGATGCGTGGATCTGTGCTTCGCCTGACTTCTTTCTCCCAGGTGGCTCCGGAGGGGAGGGGGGGGGGGAGGGCGGGGGGACGAAGAATCGCGACCCCAACCGAATTCGCGAGTGCCGTGCGCCGGGCTACTCCGCCTTCGCTGTGTTTTACTTGCGCAGAAGTACTACGTGAGGAGGTCTTGCATAACACTCGTGCGTGAAAGTGCAGCGGACTGCGCGACGACGACGCCCACAATAGTGAAAGGAAAAGAGAGTTGCTTCGCGCTTGTACGCAAGCGCGCGTGCCCAAACGCCGGTGTGGCCAGTAAAGGTGAACGAGATGGGGAGGGGAGCCGGTACGACAATGGCGCTGATAATGGTGTGGTGGTGGTGGTGACTGCCATAAGCCGTAATACATACACTGATGCTCACGCGCGCGTGTCAGTGCGTCGGTCGTTTCAACGACGTAATTGTGTGTAGAAACTGACAGACAATACAAGAAAAAATACAAGATACGCGGGAACCGTGGTGGTTGGTAGGGTGTGAAGGAGCTGCACGAGTGAAGGTTCTCGCTGGTGCTGCGTATACGTGGATGAGCTCACAACCCCAGAGGCCCACGCGACAGCTCACACGCAGATTTCTGTGAGGTGGTGGTGCGCACGTGCACCAGCCGTGGATCGATGAAAGGTGCGTTGGAAGAGTGGATGCTGATGAAAGCGTTACGGGTGCAGGAGGAGGGAGGGAGATCAGTGGATAGTGGGCGGGAGGGAGATGTGCGCGTGTGTGCACCACAATCATTAATGATTGATACGGTAGGGAGCTCCTTATGGGAACACAGAGCGATTCAGGGGTATGCGTGGGCGCCGGTGGGTGGGTGGGGGTGAGGGGGCGAGCACCCGCCAGAGCACACTGACGTACAGACACATTAGCTTGACATCCTACAACACCCCAATGCACACAAACGCCAGAAATGGTTGCCCCCCATCCTTCCCACGGCGTTCGTTTCAATGCCGCTGTGTTGTGCAAGGAGAGGGGGGCGGGGGAAGGTGGGGGGGGGGGCTGACACGCCGTGTGCTTACGCCTGCGTTTGTGCGTACGCGTGTCCTGATGCGTGTGCATGCGTGTTGGTTCCGTGTATCAGCACCACTTGATCAAACAGTCGCAGCTTATATACATGGGAGTGTGCCGCGCCGCGGAGATGAAGCCTACACACGCATCGCTGAAAAGAACATATCAGGCGGTTTGAGGGCCATCGGTAGTGATCTCTACTTGCTCGTGTCTCTCTGTGCGCCCATCATCGACCACATGGGCAGACGTGTGTGAGGCAGAGTCGGGGAGAGAGAGGACACGCGGCTGGCAGGTGGGGGGGGGAGGGAGGGGGCGCTTGACGCGTACGCTTCTGCCTCCCTCGTCATCCTTACAGACAGCCACCTTTAGATGCTCTTGGTCACGGGCGCGCCCGATGTCGACTGCATCTCCCCCAGTTGCCTTTGCAGCTCGATGATGTCGGGCGTTGTGGTTGGCACGGGAGTGCACAGGTACGTCGCCAGCTCGTCGATGCGCACACGCCCCTTCTCATCTGTTGGCACCTCGGCGAGTAGCTGCCGAACGTCGGCTTCCGGCATCTTCTCCCCCAGCGTCGTCAGAAGGGTGATGAGCTCAGAAAGCTTTAGCCGGCCCGAGTCGCCAACGTCGAAGGCGCGCAGCGCCGTCACAAGGTCTTCCTCGGTCGGCCCTGTGTACGGCTGCTGCATCAGCTTAATGAACGCGTCGTACGATGCGGGGTCGGGCAAGGGCCGTATGAGGTCGTTGAGCTCCGCCTCTGTGTATCGGCGTCCGAGGCTGCGCAGGATGTGCTTGAGGTCGATGTGCGACACAGACCCAGTGTGCCGCTCGTCAAATAGGTTCCACGTCGAGCTCCACTCTAGTGGCACTGAGAAGTTGCTGGCCGCTGGCGAAGCCGAGGCTGCAGCGGCGCCGGTGACTGCTTCTGGTGTGGTCATGACGTGCACCTAAGGCCAGGTGGAAACGAACGAGGAAGAGAAAGCGAGGGGGGGGGCACCAAAGGACGTATGAAGACCCACTGTGTGAGCGTGTGGGTGCGTATATATGTGTATGGAGAGCTGTGGAGTTTTCAATGTGCTGCTTTGTGGCTGGCTAAGGTGGTGGTGGTGGTGCGGGGGCACGGGCAAGGCGCGGACACCCCACGCCGTGGGACGGAGAGGAGGGGATGGTTGACACATGGATGGCGGCATCGCACCGGAAGACGTGTGCAGAGAGGCTTCTCGCGAGAGTGTTTCACCTCTCGCCATCATTGCTCCATTGCCACAAGTGGTGCCCCTCCCCTCCCACACAGAGGCAAGATATGCACGGACGCACTGCCTCATCCAGGTCGAACTCGCGCACCGCTGTGGCAGAGCAGCTCCAAGAAGGGGGAGGGGAGGGGGTAACCACCACGACCACCAACCACGGAGATGACGTTCGCTGGGTACGTTGTTCAATGTGTGCAGCAAACAAGGCGGCACCATCAAAGGAGGTGGGTGGGTGGGCAGCAGGCAGTGGCGGTAGCGAGGGACAGGATGTGGACTGGGGCGACACAACAGGAGAAACAACGGATCTACGAAGAGATATACCCCAAACAAAAGGGAGGGCGTGTGCAGAGGCATGTAAGGGTACAGGAAGAGAGGGAGTTGTAGGTGTGTATATGTGTGTGCGCGCTGAAGCTGTGTGCTGCCTCCCGCCCCCCACCCACACCCACACCCACACCCACACACCCCTCCCCTCTTGTGCTTTGCTTGTCTTCGCTCGATCGGTGAGAAGGGCGATAGAAGTGTGTGCGCGTGTGTATGGGGAGGAAAATGGAGAGCAGCGGCGGCAGCAGCAGCGGCAGCCATTCTACGATGCGAACACGAAAAAAAAAATGATCAG
This sequence comes from Leishmania tarentolae, assembly GCA_033953505.1. Taxonomy (NCBI): domain Eukaryota; phylum Euglenozoa; class Kinetoplastea; order Trypanosomatida; family Trypanosomatidae; genus Leishmania; species Leishmania tarentolae. Next base: position 403,007 of record CP119839.1, read on the forward strand.
GTCCATAGAGACGATGCAACACCAGTGAGTGTACACCACGGATACACACACGTGCCCGCGCACATGCAGTTCCCTTACGCAACTGGCGCTCTGTTGACTCTTGTAGTGGTCGCTGACGCGGACGACGGTGAGGGACTCGTGGACGGGTGGGCGATCCTCTTCTGTATCTGCGGGCTCCTGTTGGAGGAGACAGGGGAGAGGCCCCGACGTGGCAACAGCGGCGGTGGGGAGCGGGATGGCACTCGAAAAGATAGGGGTCTGAGGGAGGCAGGCTTGTACGAGCATGTTGCCGGCTGCGAATGGGGCGGTGTGTATGACCGTACCGCAGGAGATGTTGTGTTGCTGTGGGGTCGCGGAGAGTCACCAGACCGCACTGCAGAAACTGCTTGATCCTCACCACTTCTGTTGCCTGCCGCAGCTACACGATGGCGCCCCGAGAGAGGCTGTGGTGCTGCAGAGGCTGACGCTAGACGCGGTGTGCCGCGGCGGGGGAGAGATGTATGCGCTGGTGTCGGTGAACCTTTTCGGGAGAGGTGTTCCGACGCCCCACAATGGGGGCCTGCAAGTCGCTGCTCTACACGGTGTCGTACGAGCGCCGGGGGGACTGGGGAAACGGAACGAGCAGGTGGATGCGACCGCAAGGGCGGCGGGCTCGACGCACTGCGACAGCGCACGCGCGGAAGAAGCGGCGCCGTTGAGGTCTGCGAAGCTGTCAGCAGGTCTCGGACACGCTGACCATGGATCCACAGCTCCGCCTTGGCCGATGCTGGCGTAGTCGACACCGGGGCACCAGGGCCGCCTTTGTGGCAGCTACCCCCATCCGCGGTGTCCTCGCGAGGGTCAGTGGCGGCTTGCAGGGCGTCCCACGCCGCGACGAGCTCCTTGAGGTGGCTCACGATGCGGGGAAGTTCCTTGGCCACGCGCCTCCGTGTTTTCTCTTCCTGCAGCAGCTGCTTCGCCATGTTCACCTTCTTATTCAAGAGCCGCTCGCGGCTCGTGGCGCGCATCTCCGCCTCCTCGCGGAGAATCTCTTGGTAGTTCTGCACCAGTGGCGCGGCGTGCTCGATGATGTGCAGCCGCAGACGCAAGAACTCAATTTCATCGGCCGCCTGCTCCCGAACCTGTTGACACGCCTTCAGATGGCGCTGGAAGCTGAGGAGCACCTTTCCAGATGGCGACGGTGGTGGTGGTGGTGCAGCAGTGGTCGTCGCCTCGCCCTCCTGGACACTGTTAGCATTCTCCTCGTCGACCACATCACGCCGCGGCTGCTGCTGTCGTGCCGTGTGGAGCGCCAATTCCTGTGACTGGATCGTCTCCAGTAGTTCTTCCTCCATCGCCACGCGCAGCTCCCCATCCGGTGCCACCGCATATGTCGTGTCGCGCGTCGCCGCGTAATAGGCTTCGTAGACGTCGCGCAGACGAGCCATTGTTTTTTCTACCAACATGTCTTGCTGTGTGCTGAGGTGTGCCTGAAAGGAAGCCCGAGCACGGCGGACGTGGTCCAGTACCGGCGCGTATGAGGCGGCACGCAGAACTTGACGGACAGCGGGCGGCAGGTACAAGCCGCCGCCGGTCCGATATGCATCCTTCTGCTCATGTGCATTGTCACTATCATCTACCGCCGCCAGTGACGGCTGCTGCTGCTGCGCGGCCACATCTGCCTCGTACGCGGCGTGCAGCTGCCTGTACTGCGCGATGATCTCCTCTATCGTTTTCCTGTACGGCTCCGGCATGAAAGGGGTGAGAGGCGACGAGCAGAGTGAAGTTTTGGCAGGCCGTGCAACGGCATTCTCATTCTGACTGTTGCCGTGGATGGAACCACTGGCCGTGCCATGGCTCTCCGCCTCATCATTGCACCGATGCGGGATGGAGAGGGGCGACGAGGCTTTTGGAGACCGCTTTTGCACAGACATGGCGCGCCACAACACCTCTAGCGTGTTGAGTGCGTGCAACTCCTCCTGCACCTCCAGCTGCATGAGACGGTTGTGCTCGTCGATGCTGCGTACAATCACCTCGGCTTCGGCTTGAATACGTGCGAGGGTGAGGTCTTGGTGGGTGCCGTACGCAGTGACGCTGGACACGTCGACCTCCAGCACTGTCGCACGCGCTGCCTCGCCCGGTGGCGTGCCAAGGGGGCTCGTCGCCACCGCCTTGGCGTGAACACTGGCGCTCTTGGCCGCGGCGAGGACACCGGTGGACGGCGTCGCTGCTTGTGCTGTAAAGCGTGCCTCCGTCGTCTCTGTTGTAGAGCTACACGCCTGCCACGTCGAACTACCCGGATCGCCTTCACCGCTGTGCTCTAACAGCGGGTGATTCACGTTGCTATCGCCGCCAGTCGAGCTGTACGCTCCGTCGAGAGAGCAGGAGGCCGCACCCAAGAGCAGTTGCAGCTCCTCACGCGTGGCGTCCTGCAGTGCTGTTGTCGGGCGGTTGACAAGCAACTCGATGGCGTCTGCATCCTTATGGGCACCAGAGTCTCTGCTGCTCTCGTCGCACGTGCCGTTGGACGGCGCTACCGCGGCTTCGGCGGAGATGGACGTCTTGGGCGATGTCAGTGGCGAGATGAAGCCAGAGGAGCGTGTGGACGCCGCGTCGATGGCGATCGTTGTCTGTTGCTTTCCATATACAACTGAGTTCAAATGAAGGCTGACCCGCTTTCCGAGGTCGCTGCCGCTGCCATCCTCCTCTTTGCTGAGGTACCTGGCACGATACGCTGCACGCAGCACCACTTGCTCCTGCGCGCTGCGGTTGATAATCGCACGCTGCTTGCACAGCAGCTGCAGCACTTGCAGTCGGTTGTCAGCGAGGCGCTGTAGCCGGTCCAGCTCTGCTTGCAGCTGCTGCCGTACACCTTCGTGCGTGTTGTTGTGAAGCAGGCGACGCAGCGCACAGGTCGCAGCGCTGCGCGCATCGCTTTCGCTGACGTTTGCTCCACGCTCATCGTTGCCATCACCGGCATCTGAGCCCGCGCCACATTGCTGATGGACACGCTTTTGTCGGTGCGGCTCGTCATCGTTGTCGTCATGCGGCCCCGACGGGCATGAGGATTTGATGAGTGTGACGAAAGAGGGGATGGAGAGATACATGAATTCTTTCCCGCGTGACGTGGACACGCCTCCTTGAGCATCCTCATCAACGTTGCCGTCGCTCCGCTGAGAAGCCACAGACTCTATTTCTGTGCCTGACAACCCCACATCATCGCCCTTGATGCTACCCTTGCCACCGACGACGGTGAGCGGGTACCGCTGCTGCGTCTGTGCATAATGCTCTTTCAGAAGCGATACGATCGAGGCCACCTCCGGCTGGCGCGGTGATTCATCGAGTCGCACGGCAAGGTGGCACACATCCTGCAGCAGTGCGTCGTTCTCTGCAGCCGCATTGGACTCCGCGGCCTCCTGCAGGGCACCGAAGTCGTCCAGAAAGGGAAGGAGGGAGCCGAAGAGAAACGCATTCCATCGTTGTTGACGGTCGCGCGAGGCGACGCCCATCCGCTGCCACACCGCGTACACACGCTGGGCGACGGAGGAGAGTTGCTGTACGGCGGGCGCGACGCGCGGGTCCGCGGCATCTACCGCGGCATCCATCGCAGGTGCGGCGGTTGTGTGAAGCCGAGGGATGCGAATGGCTCAGAGGCTGCAGCACGGTGTAGATCGACCCCCCTGCACTCTCTCTGCTGGCCACGAGATGGACGCAACACTGCTACTTAACACGCGTTGCAAGGGGTATGGAGGGAGGAAGAATGTGTGTGTGTGTGTATGTGTGTGTGGTACACATGTACTGCTTGCCCTTTCAAGCAGACAGCAGCGCCTGATCTCTCCGACTCTAAGCGCCTCTGCCGTTCTGCGACTCTACAGTGGTGATCGAAGCGTAGGGGGCGCATGTGCGGCACGCACGCCGGCCCCTACAACGCACGCGCACCTGCTCGTGTGGAAGAGCTAGGAACCAGAATACGTGGCACCGTGCGTTCGTTGCGTGCGCTCTCCTTTCCTCAAAGTCGTCAATGAAAGAACGGTACAGAGGAGCAGGGTTGGGCTGTCAACTGGTGCCGAGTGACGGCGGGGACGGTTGTGCAGCGTCCAACTACACCCGATCCTCGATACGGAGCGCGGATAGAAAAGGAAGAGGGAGCGAAAAGTGAAGAGAAGGTAGACAACGAGTCAGTGGGGGGAGGGTGCGTGTGTGTGTGTGTGTGCGCTGAAAGACTGCGCACATGCAGCAGACGCCCATCCACACCTGTACGTATGTTCACGGCGACCGGAGCTGGTGGCGAGGAGGGTGGGTGAGTGGGGGTGGTGAGGGCACGGCAAAGCCCCAGCAACGAAAAGAGGGCGGCGGCAGCGAGAGGGCAGAGGGATGCCGATACGATGACGACTCGAATGCAAGTCACTCTGCGCACTCTCAAAGCCTACCCTTCTTCGCACACAAAACTCATCCGCGCTCGATCGGTGAGGAGGGAGAGAGAGAGGAGCGGCGCTCAGCGAAGGGTCCCATCATGACGAATGCGTCCCCGTGCGCTTGTGCACCTTCCTCGACCCACGGTGGCGAAGCTGCCGGCTGCTGGCTGACTCAACACCATTCACGGTATCTCTGTATCTTCTTCTTTGCCTTTCAAAATGAAATGAGGAAATATGTTGCGTTGTGTGCGCTGAACACGGAGGGGAGGGGAGGGGAGGGGAGGGAGACAAGCGGGCGAGAGAGAGAGAAAGAGGAGCGGAGTCGGCCACATCGTCATCGGTGACCAGGAAGTGCACACAAAGAATGCACGCCCTCACACACCCACACAAGATAATGATGACAGATGACCATCCGCTCTCTCTCTCTCTCTCGCGCGCGCGCGTACTCCATTTATCTGCCCTGCCCGTACACACGTGCACCGAAACAACAACAAAAAACAAACAAACAAAACAGTCAAAGGGAAAACAGTTTGCACCGCTGCTGCTTGTCCATCCCTTGCCCCGCATCTGTGCGTCTTCCGTTGCCTTCGTTCATGCCCTTCTTTCCGGTTACTCGGACGCGGTGATCTGCTTCGGCTCAATGACAGTGATGACATCTGGAAGCGGCTGCGAGGGGCCGTTGCGGCCAGTCGAGTCACCGGGCAGCATGATCTTGACCTTGACACCAATGCAGCCGGCGCGCATGTAGCAGTGGCGGCAGGCAGAGTCGACGAAGGACTTGTGCGCCGTACCGGACTTGATCATGTAGCCGTCGCGGAAGGTCATGCTCTTCGCACGCTGGCCCTTGATCTTTCCACCGACGGTGACCTCGCAGCCCTTGGCACCAGACTCCATGACGTAGCGGATGATGCCCATGGCGGCGCGGCGCACCTGCAGGTTGCTCAGGAGCTTGAAGCGGAGGGACTCCACCTGCGCCATCGCGGACAGGCCGCGCACCTCAACACGCTCAACGTAAAGCTGGAGCTTGCCTTCCTTGTAGTTGAAGCGCTGCTGGATGCAGGCTGTCAGCTCGCGGATGCGGCGGCCGTTCACACCGAGCACCTCACGAGTCTTCGTGGCCTTGATCACGATCTCCGTGCGGAGCGTCGTGACGTGGTAGGAGACACCGGAGAAGCCTTCTTCGGCCAGCTCGCGCTTGAGAAACTCAAACAGCTCGGCGTAGAACACGCCGTCGCGGATGATCATGCGCTTCTTGGAGAGAGGACCCATTTTCTCTGCGGAGGGGGGGGGAGAGATGCTTCCCAGAGGAACAGCGTCACTGCTCAGCGGCAGCGCATCGAGTGACGCATCAGTGTAGCGGCGTGCATGTGGGCACAGCCATGGCAAGAGAGAAAGAGAGAGAGAGAGAGAAAGGGAGTGATGGTGGTAGTGGTGGGGAAGTCATGCGCAGAAGTGTGTTGCACAGCACGGGGGAGATGCTTCCATGATGCATGTCACCCTCATCCCCAGTAAACTCGCCAATACGCACCAGTCTGCCCAGGTCTGACCCATCGGGGTCTTATGCAGAGGGGGATCTGGCCAGTTCTCAAGGGGGAAGCGAGGGAGTAGACAGAGAGGCTGACAAGACGGTGACGGAGGTGGTCGCCTGGTGCAATCTCGAGCGTCAACAGGAGAGGCACAGACAATGCCTTTCTCGTCTTCACAGCACGTTTGTGTGTCGGTATGATCACCCCGGGGGGGGGAGGCAACAGGCAGGCACGTGAACGCCGGGTGGGACGCTGCTTCCTTCGTCTATAGCGAGAAAGTGGCGCGAAAACCACCCATCCACCCCCCTACACACACACACACACACACACACACACACACATACTTGGAGGAGCAGGACGACGGGGACGTCAGGGCAGCGGCGGGGCACAGGAGAGGGGGGACTCGATGGGTGAGAGAGAAGGGGTGATAATAATCCTCCTCTACCTACCTCTCAGCCGAGGACACGGAACGTGGAGACGAGCCTGAGGAAGGGCTTCAGGCGCATCAAACAGACACACATGGCACACTCGGAGACCGCTTAAGCTACTGCTCAGAACCTGCAGTGAGCGCGAGAGGCCAGATGGGAAGCGAAAACTCAGGTGATCCAAGGGGTGGGACGGGCCACGACCACCCGCATTCCTGGCCACTCTGCGCTGCATCGTATGCACCTTGACGTAGTCGTGCATGACCAAATTTGCCGAGGAAGAGAGGAGGGGAGAGGCGGGGGCTTGGAGCGAGATGTAAGCTGTAGGCGGAAGATGAGATGAGCGCTGCACTGCGTGAAGACTGTCTCCATGCGCACACCCACATCAACGGAGGCGGTGCCCTCCCGCAGAGCGGCCAGCGGCTGCGCATCCGTCGTAGTGGTACTCGCAGCATGCAGCGCCATGCTCCAAAAGGATAACCCGTGCCGTCGTGATGCCCGACATGCGATGGCTTTCGCCAGTGTCCTGTGAGCTGCTCATCTGCACAAGTTCGGTGCCACTCACCAAGAAAATCAGAGCGCCATACTAGCGGTACGCCGGCGTGAAGTTCATCTCCACACGCGTGAGCGCTGCCATGATACAAATGCGTGGCTGGCATTCTACGTGGACGATGGCCGGGCTCAACACGGCTGGAGAGGGGCAGATACAAGCACGGACAAAGGCCGTGCTGCATCGCATACAAGACCACCGGAGGAACCCCTGAAAAAAATGACTCAGCGTCCTCGTCTTGCTCACGCGCTACGTCCCCGCGGACGACATGCATGGGCACCCCTTCCCGAAGAGCTGGCGACGCACACGTGCGCTTCACGGGACGCTAGCAGGAACGTATTTGCAGACTCGGACGTCTCGTCATCCCTGCGCGAATCCGCATCTACATGCACTGCTTTCTTGACAGCTAACGTGGCCGAGTTCGACAAGACAACCTCCTTTAGACAAGATCCGCTCCACACCGCCACCAAGCCAACCACACTTGGCTTCGCGATGGCAACACTGCCCGGAGCACACAAGCTGATAAAGGAAACGTCGCTGCCGCATTTTGGTACAGATGGACGCCTCAAATCGTTCTGACTGTGAGAAGCTTTGACAGCAAGCAGCACGAGTTCCACATCGTTAGCAGCGCCCCCCAAATGGCTGTGCACCTTCTTGCGCAGCTCGACCTGAGCGAAAAGTTCGTGGCTGGAACCTCTTCAGACCAGGCGCCCTCTCCACTGCTCCGAAACAGAAGTGTACGACACACCCCAAAAGGGATATCAGCAGCTTCCGTAGCTCCCACCGTGGTTGGCGGGTGCTCAACATCACGCCTCCTAAACCGGGATGCTGTTGGCGCCGGGCGCGCCGACACCGCTGCTACTGTGGACACACTCCTATTGCTGCACGTAGATGCCTTCGATGGCCGATGCCGCATTCTGCGCTCTCCAGAAGTTCGGAACGATGCAGACAACGTTGTGGGCAACATGAGGTGTGCGTGGTGCGTACGCGGACCTCGCGTGTGTGCTCTTCGTAGAGGGCCAACCCCCTTCGCTGGCCGCCCTTTCCAACGGATATGAACGAGTACAGGGACGCGCGCAACAGACACAGCTGCGAAACCCTCTCAACAAACCAACACCAATCACAGTACAGGTGCGTACGGCCGAGATGATTCTGGTGCATGTGCGTCCATGCTGACGTCTGCGTATGCATGAGTGCACAGAACACCACCAAAGACGAAGCGCAGAGGCAGGCGAAGATAAAGCCGCGCAGCGGGGCACGAGGAGGTGAGGGGCTGCGTCAGGGCCTGTTATAGATGCAGCAAAGAGAGAATACGTAGGCAACACGCACATGTATCACGTGTGAGGGAGGGACGCCGCGATTGCCGTTTGATTGCTTGCAAGGGGCGTATCTCTTACACGTATACCGCCTTCGCCACGTGCGTGGGTGTGCCCCCGTGTGGGGGGCCGTTCTTCAGTGCCTCTTGCGATATCTACACTGCCGTCTGCGAGCCATCATGGCTGACGGTGCATGCCTGCCCTAGTGCGTGAGTTCTTCGTCCTCTGGGCAGTACACTTGACAACGCTTGAGACGTTTGAGAACGGCATCGATGTCGGTCTCGTCATCCGCGGCCTTGCCGCGTGGTAAGGTAGGCAGCGCTGCGCTCTGGTACACCTCCGCGGTGGAGGTAGCCCCCCAGCTGTGGCGGGAATGGGCAGCACTGACGTTGGACGCGGCTGCCGTCACTGCACCTGCAGGCGGGGTCTCCCGTGTGCCTGAGATGATATTTTTCTCATGCTGCGCAGTTGGAGGCGGAGATGACGATTTCATGCCAGGAGAAGCGTTGCTCTCGGCTGCAGGTGTGCCCAAGACGGGCCTGCGAAAGATTCTCCAGATCCACAAGCCGCCATCCACTTTCCTCGGCGCTGCTTCACTTGCGTCTCGCCGATCTACAACCTTGTTTGAGGCCGCCTCGCGGGCATGCAGCCCGAACCCGCTAAAGCGTCGCTCATGCTCTTGCTCATGATGCGCTGAATCCTTCGCTGCGGACTTCTCCCGGTTCGATGCCGCTAGTTGTTCCTCGATCGTTGGCGTATCCTCCATCTTGTTTGGGTACCCAGGGTGCCACCGACGCAGCACCACGCTAGGGGTGCAATCAAAGAGTTCTTTGCCGAGCCGCTCATTCACGTTGTTGTGCATCTCACACACGTAGCGTGAGACGGTGAGCTTGTCGCGCACGTCTGGCGGGTGGGCGCGCACGTACTCCCGCATGTGGTAGGCACACCAGCTGCACGCGTACACGTATGCCCAGGACTCGATGAAGTTCCTCATCGCCGTCTGCTGAACGGAAGACGGCTTGTACGGGTACACGGCGGCTGAGGAGTGGAGGATGTTCCACCCTGACACGCCCAGCTCCAGCGGGGTGGGGCACTCACCAGGGATGGTTGTGAGACGTTCCTGTACACCATCGTCTGACATGGGTGATTCGAAGGGAGAGAGCCAGCGAGCGAGCGAGCGAGGGAAAGTGGAGCCTGGCTATGAGGATAGGCACCGCTTGATGGTGCGTGTGAGTGATCTCGGGAAAGGGTCGGTGATTGGTGAACAGTTCAGGCGCGGATACTTATGGATGCGCTTGTGCTTCGAGACGGCAATGGAGGCGAGGGCAACGAGGAACAGACAAGAATAAAAACCGTTAGGGATGAGCGAGTGAAGGGAGGTGATGTAAGGCGATCCGACCCAAACAGCGACATCAGAAGGCAATAAAGAGACACACACACACCCACCCACACACATATGGATGTCTGCTGCCCATGCTCCTTGTGTGCGCCTCTCCTCTACTCTTGCGGATTGTATATCCCATCCCAAGCAAGGGCACGGCACGCCTTGACCGGTGCGGTGAGGAGTATCAGCAGACACAAAATAACGTCTCCTTTACGCGTGCATGCACGCGCACACATGCCGAATCGATTTCGATGAATGAGGGTGAGAGGGGAGAGCAGCCCTTCACCGACACACACGCACATACATACAATGTTTACAAATCTTTTCTTGTGCGCACTGTTTACCTATATGTACACACGCACACACACACGCACACACACACACACACCATGCGACTGCCGCTGGCACTTTCCACGATCCTCACACAAGCTCTACTGAATGGCCTTCATGCGTGCCATGAGCTCTTCAATAGATGTGCCGGATGTCTTCACGAACTTGCTTTCACCTTCGACCACAACGTTGTCTGCTGCAGTGCTGGCGTATGCGTATTCCAGCCCGCTCTCACCATCCCCGTTTCTGCCCCGTAGCACCGATGTGGTAGCACTGCTTGCGCCGCCAGCAGCAGAGATGTTCGCCACCTCATTGTGGACAGTGAGGGAGTCCCTACCTTCGGACTCCAACGTGATGCCCCACTCGGCCGCGCATGCCTTCGCCCGCGCCTGGGCTGCCTGCCGCTCCTTCTCCGCACGATCTGCACGTGCCTTTCGTGCGGCATAGAACGGGTGCGCCGCGTCACCCATTTTCTGAACCTTCGCCGCGTAGTCGGCCTGCCGCTTCCCGCACAGCGCGTTGCGGCACTCCGGGTTCGCCTTCAACTCGACACGGGGAAAGTGATCGCGCATGGCGTCGTAGCCGACATACTCAGAGACCTCGCCGAAGTGGAGGAGATACTTTAGTGTGTTCTGCGCCAGGAAGCCAGCAACAATGCCCATGGTAGTTGGAAGCGACGCCGCGCAGACGCCCTCTCGCTTCGCCTCTGGCATCCCAGTAGCAACCACAAGCGGTGGACAGCACTCGTAGCAGGGGGTGACACCGGGAAGCAGCAGCTGAATGTGTCCGCTGACAGCGTTCTCGGCGACGCCGCTCTCCATCCACGGCACCTCGTACGTCAGGCAGGCGAGGTTCACAGTGAGGCGTGCCTGAAAGTTGTCGACGCAACACAGCAGGAGGTCGATCGGTGAGTTGTGGCTGATGCCACCCTTCGTGAGCGCTTCCGAGAAGCGTTCCCAGTGCTCTGTTGAGGTAATGTTGTAGGCGTGTGGCTCGATGATTGTGTCGGGGTTGATGACCTCGAGAGTCTTCTTGGCGGCGTCCACTTTCTTCATTCCTTGCTGTTCGGGGCGGTAGAAAAGGCGGTTCATGTTCGCCATCTCCACCGTATCGTAGTCAAAGAGAAGGAGCTTGCCAATGCCGCAGCGCGTCAGCATCTCTGCCACGACGGAGCCGACGCCGCCGGCGCCGATGATGGCGACCGCCTTATCGCGAATGCGCTCGTAATCGTCCACGACGCCCATCCGCTGCAGCGCCATTAGGCGGCTGTAGGGGTTATCATCGCGCACTTCGGCGCTGAATTTCTTGGGAGGTGTAGAGGAGGATAAGGACATGGCTGTGGCGAGGAGGGAGAAGCAACAATCGACAGTGGAGGCGAGGCTTCGATGACGACGGCTTCTTGCCTTTTCAGCGTGAAACCAAAAAAGGGATCCGGAGAGGAGGGGGGGGGACTCCAAACTTGGAACTCCGCGCGCGAGACGTACGTGCACGCGTGATCGACGGACGCTTTCGATGTGTCTGCCAGTGGTGAGGTTGAAAGCTGCTGCCGATGCCTAATGCAGGCTAGTAAGCGTATGCGTGCTTGCAGTGCGCAGCGTGGCTGAAAACAACAGAGAGAGAGAGACCCAGTAACGGAGAGGGGCACACGTTAGGAGTATGTAAAATAAGGAACCCGAACGGGGCGCCGACATCTGTGTGCATGCGTCGTTACGGGCGTGCGTGGGGGCCCGTGAAGGTCACGACACGCGCTCTAAACGAAGGAAGAGCGCAACGAAAAAAAAATGTTTCGATGCTGTCGTGCACCCACAAGTGACGCGATTCAATGAAGCTCCCTCTCCTCTCCAACCTCTGCAAGTGCCATGTGTGTATGTGAGTGCGTGAACTTTTCTGCAGGCGTATGCGAGCCACTCAAGGGCATGCGTACAGTGTAACCCGAAGGGAGACAACGAGGAGGAAGGGGCGGGGAGAGTCGCTCGCCACACGGCCGCCGCCACGCACTCCCTGCCTGCCGTACCACCCACCACTGCTTGTCTGTTTGCTTACTACTCACTCGCACTAGGTTGATCATCATGTTCGCTGGCTAAGTTCTGGATTGACCCTCGTGACATGGAGGCGATACAGCTGGCGAGAAACTCGCGCAGCTCCGCATCCTGCGCATCATCCTCTTCGGCCTCACCGTCGGCCTCGTTCGTGGAGGTGTAGGTGCGCACGAACGCTTCAAAGTCGAGCGGGTACATGGAGTTAAGAGCTGTGGCAGTGGGGGTGTGCCAGGACGAGGGCGGCAGTGACGCGGAGGGCGGCACGACAGCTGTCATGGCTACCGTAGAGTTCCCTGCCGGCGACGACGCTGGGATGCCCGCTGGGAAGTCTAGGCCAATGTGAGCCGCATGACCACCGCTGGCATTAGCGCTACGGGTGGCCGGTGTATCGCCACCGGTCATGACCATCACCAACTCTGACGGTGACGCAGTCGGCCGCGGGGTGGCGCACATGGAGTCGACGGTGCTCTTGGTGTCGCGGGACAGGCGCCCCATTATTCCATGCGCTTCGGCGGCGGCATCGCTGCTCACAAAGCTGGCGTCTACGTGCGACAGGGTGCCACTTGTCGTACTTCTGCCGCTGCTCACCGGCATACCATCGCGCTCTTCGTTTTCTCCCTCGTCGCAGTTTGGTGTCGGTGCCGCCGCCACCGCTGCCAGGGCGTCACCGCCGCCCTTCAACGTTCGGTGATGCGTGCTGGGGCGGGGGGTGTTGACAGCGGAGCTGATGGCGGTGGCGATGCTTGTATCTGCGGCCCCGCCAGGCGCGCCGCCGGAGCCAGAGACTCTGCCGACACCTGACGCCGAGTCTAGCGCTGCCACGTACAGTATGAACGAGACGAAGGTTGGGGAAGGGACGGAGGGCGCGTTGTTCGTCACCAACACTGGGCGGGCTGCTGCACGACCAGCGCCGGGTAGACTCTGGCGCATCGCGGCGTCGGCCGAGGCGGTGATGCGCCTTTTCTGTACCTCCTCTGGTGTGATACTCGCGATGATGATCGGCACACCTTCCTCACCTGTGAGGAGGTGCAGCTGGACGCCGAGCTGCTCTGCAAGCCAGGCGGCGTTCTTGAAGGGCTTCACATCAAAGGTTTTGCTTGGGAGTGGCATAAAGTTGGTTGTCACGGTAGCCGGTGCTGCGTGATCGGACGCAGGTAGCACGGAGTCGCGTCGGGGGCCTTGCTGCGGAGGCAGTGGTGGCGTATTGGGAAATGGTGGTCGAAGCATCTCTGAAGGGCCAGAGTCCGCCACCGATGGTGAGGCAGCAGGTTCGAAGAAGCGAAAGAGGGTGAAGGTACTCTCGAACGCCGTCACCACCGTGGAGCTGCCGTCCGCTGCCCTGATACTGCCCGACGGCGCTGCAGCCGAGCCGCTTTCGCGACCGTCTCCTGCTGCTGATGCGGATGACGACGTCCCCGCCTGCCGCACCGAGCGCAGCTCCAACCCACCGCTCTCTGGCAGCGTTAACGCACACTGATTCGCACTTGATGGAAGCGAGGCGAGAAGACTGCCGTACGCGCGAGCGTCGCCACACACCTCGAAACGATAACGCGACAGGTCCGCGTAGACGCTGATCGGCTCCCCCTCTGCTAGACGGAGAAGAAACGTCTTTGTGAGATTGCGCGCATATGTGCAGTGCCACCGCACCACGTCCGCGCCCGTGCGTCCTTCCCACAGGCAATGGTCGGGGTCAGCACTGTCGTTCCCCGCATCGCTCTCTGTCGCGCCGTCCAAGGACTCCGCGGTGCAGTACTGAAAGTCAAGACTCTGCACGTTAGCGTTGTGCTGCCGCAGCACTGTCGCGACGAGCGTCTTGGTGAGCAGACACAAGTAGGGCTTGGGGCCATCAGCGTTGGTATTGCTAGCCCTCCCCTCCGCGGCTGCATGCGAGGTCACGAGGTCTCCACCATCATCGGCGTTGCTTCGGCGGAGCGGGAACTTCTGTAGGAAGCGGTCAAAGCAGCGCTCGTGCACCCGCACCGCGATGTGCCCGTTTCGGCTTGGCGACACAGCGCTGATCTCGATGCCGTCATTTACCCCCACAATGTACACGGCATCGCCGAGGCGACTGACGCAGGTGAGAACACTCAGAAGAACGCGGATGTTCGGGCCACTTACTGTGAACTGAAGTGACATGCGCTGACAACAGCTTCCGCAGAGGCGTATCGGTGCTGAACTCAGCTCGTATCTCGCGCTTCCGCTTTCGTCGTGATGAAGGAAGCGGCGAGATGAGAGTGGTGGCGGTGGTGTGTAGGACCGAAGGACGCCAAAGCTTTCTGTGAGTGCCCGGTGGCTTCGCCAGCGTTGTTGGCGTTTTTGCCACTGCGTGTACAGCGAAGCGAATAATCCTTTGTGATGAAACGTTTCAGCAGAGAGAGAGAGCTGTGCTGCTTCGCAAGTGCGTGTATCACCTGCACAACGGTGAAGTACGACATCAGCCGATGATGGCGGTGGGGGCACGCCGGATCGAAGGCGTGTTGAAGGGAGGGCAAAGACAAAGGGAGAAAAATGTGTGTGTGTGTGTGTGTGTGTGTAACAAGCGTGCAGGGAGGGGCTGAGGCAGCCACGTACACAGCTGCACGCGCGTGCACCCTACCTTTCCATGTGCTCCTTCACTTTATAAAATCATCGATACCCGTATACATGTGCCAGCCAAGGGGGCGCATCCGGTGGCGCAACCACGCGACCACAGCATCGTTGACTCCCCAGTTACGGAGAGGTGATACAGATGGGTGTTGGAAGGCGCTGAGCGCCCCCTCCCTCTGTGAGAGTGTCTGTGCGCGTGCGTGCTACGGAGGGGATCAGTCGGTCGTGGTAGGGGGGGGGGGAAGATAACGAGTGAACAATAGGAACGCAGCTCCACGTCACCGTGCATCAGCACACAGAGTGGTGGGTAATGCGCGCGTGTTTCCCTTTCTCGGTTGGGGGCGGGGGCGGCGGCTACAAAGGAGACCTTCTCTTCGGTCGTACTCATGCAGTGCGCATCTATGCTCTTCCCCCCCCCCCATTGTCTCCTTTTCCCAGAATGCACACACAGGCGAGGCGGGGAGCGCACGAAAAAAAAAAGGCCTCTGAGACAATGCCGGCATTGCAGGCGTTGACGCGATGGTGGAAGTGGGGGAAGCACGATCATTTTACTTTGCCGCCACGTCTCCTCTCTCTACTGAGACTGTCTCCATCGCTGCAGATGTGGTGAGTACATCAATACACACACACACACACACACACATCCGCCCACCGCACAGATCCCTTCCTTTGCATTATCCCGCTACTTCAGGGAGAGGGAGGGGGGGGGGGAGGCAACAAGGACGGCTGCTCGGCATCCCTGAGAAAGAGAGAGAGAGGCGCGCGTCACCCCACCGACATAGCGCGAGATGATGCAACGACGAAAAAGGTAAGATACTGCTGCTACTACTACTAAAGTGATCACATAAAGATGCGCTTGAGCGGGTTTACCGCCTCTGCGTGGCCCCCACTCCTACAGCACACCGGGGCACGGCGTAGACACATGCGCATACTCACAGCGAAGGGAACGAAAACACGATGGCGCTCAAGCGACATCACAGGCAAGCACTACGCACAGCATGCAGACACCATCCACCCTGAAATCACAGAATGTGCTCCAGACACCTTTCCTTCCCCCCTCTTTTTTAATCAGTTCTTGCTGGGCTCCATCTCGATTGCCGGCCCAACGCGTTTTGCCGCCGGAGACGACAAGCGCTTGATTTCCTTCGACGCCAGACCAGGGTTGAGGAACTTCGGGCACGTGATGCTGCAATTGAAGATGTTGTGGCACATATTCACCAGAGTGCCCGTCTCGAACATGCGCACACGTTCATCAAAGTCGCGGTCGAGAGGCTCGACAAGCCAGCGGTACGACTGCAGCAGTACAGCAGGACCCAAGAAGTGCTCACGGTTCCACCAATACTGCGGGCAGGAGCCAGTACAAGAGGCGCAGAGAACACACTCGTAAAGTCCCTCGAGACGCATGCGATTGCTAGAATCAACCTTCTCCTTTAGGTACCACCGGTTCACAGTGTAGTTTGCGGTAGCGCCGCGCCGCGTAAGGAGGTGCATCGCTGTTTTACTATTGTCCTTAGCCGTGTACAGCTGCGGTGTCTTGGCCGTCGAGTTCTTGATGAGGTGGCTGTACATGTACAGCGGGCTGCTGTAGTTGGCCAGCTGGCCAGGGAGAGGGGCGGATGGCATGTTCGCGTTTCCTGTGTGCTTGCTGTCGTTTTGGAGGTGATGGCAACAACGACGTGTATGTGTGTGAGTGCCAGGCGGAGACAAAGGCTGATGCAAGTAGAAGAGAGGTGTCAGTAAAGCGTGGTGCGTTATAAACATATTCCACACTTGTGGATGCGTGCAATTGTCCGTTGCCGTCTTGACGGGGCCTGCCAAGCCCGTCTCTGCACGCCCCTCGGAGCCCTAGAAGGCTATAGGGACGGGAGATGGGAAGGGGTGGGTGGGTTGAGGAAAGCAATGCAGTCCCCCCTCCCCTCCCGAACATAGAACGAGCACGGCCGCATTGTGCACCGAATATACATGCACACGGAGACCTGGGGCTATTGTGATGGACACTTGCTCCGCTGCACACTGCCTCGCCGCCACCACCTTCCCTAACCTTCGCGTAGCATGTTGTGGATTAGTGTCTCCTCTCCTGTGTGTGTGTGTGTGCGCCGAAGCGAGAGGGGCATATGAGACCAGAAAAGTAGCAAAACAAAACAAAAAAAAAAGAATGTGGAGCGAAGGACAAAGCCCCGTGTGTACGTGTACATACACACACACACCTGCCTTACCAGTTCCAGCGGTGCGGCGCATCACCGGGCTTCACCGTGAAGACGGAGCGTAGATAGCCGGCCTTTTCCTTCCCCTGAGCATCCTTCTTGATGGCGGCGATGAGGGCGGCGTCGATCTTCTTCTGCAGCTGGGCGCGCGCGTCCGACACAACGGCCTTCTTCTCGGCCTTGGAGGTCTTCTTGGCCGCCTTCTCCGCCTTGGCCTTCTGCTTGTCGCCCATGAAATCGCCCTCGCTCTTGGTCGGCTTCTCTGCCTTTGGGCGCTGGAACACCTCGGGGGTGATGGACGACGTGTCAACGCTGGAGATGTCCACCTTGGTGCTGGTGGCGATCACGTAGCGGGAGTCGATGCGGCGGATGGGGACGCCATTGTACTTCATCGGGCCTGACACGACCAGCGGGCCGTTGTTCGGCAGCTGCTTCAGGATCACCGCGCGGCGACCGCGGAAGCGGCCAGCGAGGATGATGGCGATGGCGCCCGGAGCACAGCTCTTGCGCAGAGTAGTGTACTCTGGGCTCTTGCGCGTCACCTTCTTCGCGGCCTTCCTCTTCGCGAGGCACTTGGCGGCGGCAGCGGCGGCGGCCATGTTTGGAAGCTCTGTGGGACAGAGAGGCGGGAAGTGGTGCTCTGCTGGTACCTCACTCTGTAGTGGCGTGTACGTGGAGGCGAGGGAGAGGGAGGGGGAGGGGAGGGGAGGGGAGGGGAGGGACGAGTGGGAAACGACTTCGAGAACGCCGATTTGCACCATAGGGGCAGCGTGGCGAGCATGGAGGGCGAAAGAAGCCCAAATCGTGCACGTGTGACTCTCTGAGGGCGGGCACCACCACCTCTGTGTGGAAGCCCGGGGGCCGGGGAGGGGGTCGGTCTGCGGTGCAGTCGAGGGGGTGAGGGCGTACACCGGCTCAAGTGCGCCTCCAACAGGCGTTCCCTTTGCAGACGGGTAAAGTCGCGGACGCTTTCGTCTTTCGCTTCTTGAGCTGCTTAGAGCGTTATGCCCCGCCAAGGTGATGGAATAAAAGGAGATGCATCTCTCCCCTCCCCCTGTATACACACATACGCACGCACGCACGCACATGTCAACAGGCCCTTTTCAACGCCATCTTTACCTTTTACTCACACGCATAGTAGTAGACACACGCGACACAGTATTAAGAAAGCGAACACCTACGCATGTACGGCCGAGACAACGAGAGAAAGGTAGGATAGGCGGTTGGAGAGAGAGAGAGACTACATCACGACCGTTGTACCGGGTACGGCGCTACGCCGTATCCGCGGTTTATAAGGGGAGGAGGCCAATCAACAAGAAAGGAAAAAAAAAGAAAAACAGCGCCGGATGCCTGCAGGAGTGCAGCGGGGCAATACACACACTGTCACACACACACACACACACACACACACGCAGAGAGAAAGGGCCCTCCAATACAACAACGGCAGTCTCCTCCCACCCTCATCGAACTACTAAATGGATACATAAGGAAGATCCCATACAAGGAAAGCGGGAAAAGTTCACTCCTGCTCGATGGCCTGCATGTGCAACTGCCTGGCCTCTCCTCTGCGGCTTCTCGTGTGCACGTCAAAAAGTGTGGACGACAGTACGAGAGGCCGCAGAGGAGAGGGGCGAAAGAGGCGAAAGACACTGCCCCTCCCCCCTCCCCACCCCCATATATATATATAATATATAATATATATAATATATATATACACACACACAGGGAGGTAGACACGTGAGGAGGGGAAAAAGGAGAGATGTCCCGCCTGTGAGTAAAACATAAAGAGGTAGTGAAGAGAGCGAGACAATAACATCAAGGAAAGGGGAGGGAGGAGTGAGATGAGGAGTCGACGCAGCATTCGGTGCCGTGGTGGTCGTTGCCGGTGCAGACGAAGGTGAATACCCACACACACACACACACACAGAGGGAGGCAGGGAGGGTGCGGAGGTGGTAGGACGGCACAGAACGCAACGACACAACACACAAACAGGAAAGGGCCAAAGTGTCGGTGTGGCGGCAGGGGGGGGGGAGGTGAGGGAAAGGGGCCATACCCACATGGATGTGGGGGAGGGGGCATCCATCTTAGCTTCCTGAACACCACGAGATCGACTGGGCAGACGGGACGCCCGCCCGTGCACTCACAGAGCGAAGGCTCCCACTTGATGTGGCTCATGTACAATAGGCACAAAATAAAGATGGCAGGGGTAGCCCCCTCCCCCCGCCGCCTCGACACACGGGCTTCCACCGTCGTCGTCGTCAGCGGGGTGTGCGCGAGCACGCATGTGTGTATTCACGTGTGTGTGCGTGCGTGTGTGTGTGTGTGTGTGTGCCGCATTTCGGAAAAGTTATTGCTGCCACCGGAATGCCACGTCCCGCTCCCACGCTGCGGCTCATCATGGGGGGGGGGCGTGTGCTGCACTGCGGCCGTTTCTCGTTGCACGCTTGCTCTACCTGGTTTGCCGCTGTCTTCGCACCGGTTGTGCTGTCCCTCCCCCCCTCTCCATTGTCGTCTCGCCGCGATGCGGTGCACACTGCCAACACATCGCGCTCTGAAGCGGGTGGAGAGGGGAAGGGCTGCATCAAAATCACACGTGAATGCTATAGCGTGCTTATCGGCGGTCTGCGCTTCTGCGGAGGGTGGTGGCAGTGGTGGTGGTTGAAAAGGATGGTGGCCCAGAGAGGCCCGCCAGGCGCTACATGATGGCCCCTACTGGGCACTCTTCGCCACGGTGGCGTAGACCTCGGTCATGTAGCGGAAGAAGTCGAACTCGTTGCTGTCCACCCCGGTCTGGTAGACGTAGCGAGAGGCAAGCCACATGGCACAAATTGCGTGCTGGTAGTTCTCCGGCACGCGCTTCAGCATCAAGTCCACTGGCACCACCTCCTTCAGCGTCTTGGGTGCGTATTGATCCATCACGTAGCGGATCAGGTCGCGGTTCTGGAATATGTCGCTGCTCAGCATGTTTGCACGGATCTGCACATTCTTTCTGCTGAGCGCGTCGGCGATGAAGGTCTTGGGCTGCTGCGGGTTCTTTTCCCACTCGCGCCAGATGGCGTTGAACTCGAGTTTCGCGTTCTCCTCAATGCGGTCGAGAATTTCCTTCACGTACTTCTTATAAAACTCCGGCGCATCCGTGGCACTCTTGGCGGACATATACTTTCGGTGCTCCTCGTCGGAGAGGCAGAGGCCTGCGAACACCTCCAGTGATGAGGACGTCACGCCACCCTTATTTGCGGACGCATCCTTGATGAGTGTCACACCACACTTTTCGAGCGCCACACGCGCGTCCTGCGAGATGAACAGGTTGGCACCTTCCACAATGATCTTGAACTTCAGCTGCTCCGGTGACAAGTTTGAGTACTTTCCTTCCATCATGGACGCACCGTCCGCGTCTGGGACCTTGAGAAACCTGCCAACGTTTTCGAGCGTCACGCTCCGCGGGCGGCCGCCACAAGGAACGAAGACATCTGCGTCGGAGTACTTGAGAAAGTGGAACTCATTACGCAGACGAGAGCCGTCCTCGACGAGGGTACCGTCGGGGAGCTTCACATTGTGGTCCTCCGTCAGCACCAGGAAGCCCTCTGGCGACAGCTTACTGCGGCTAAACTCGCGCAGCGGCAGGCGGTGGTGAGCAAGGCGGGCGAGTTCCTCTCGGTCGATGCCATTCGGGTCGTGCAGCGACGCAGAGATGTCCACCATGCCGACCATCTTCTCCTTGCTACGCAGTACCTCGTTCGAGCCGAGGTCGCCGTCCGGGCCGCCCGTCTGGAACTTGCGCATCTCCGACTCCTTGAGCCCGAGTTTCTCGTAGATGGACGTCACGTAGGCTCGCACGCTGTGTGTCGTCATGCCGTACACGTCGTGCGGGATGCCACCAAGTTCGGGGTCCTTGCCAGTCGTGAAGGACTTCCACGACTTGTAGCCACGCCCCTTACTGTAGAGCGCGCCGGCGGCCGGGAAGGTGCCGGCGGTGTTCTCATCCGGACCCAGAAAGATGATCTCCTCTGACTTGAGCCCGTCCACGACGCCTTCTTCGCCGGGGATGATGACATCGAGCAGCGCGTCAACGTACTGAAGGAAGATGTGTTGGCAGCGCACCTCGTCGAACTTGTTCAGGTAGCGGCTGGAGACAAGGATCGTGCCCTTGCTGCCGCCCTCTGGGATGTCTTTGTTCTTCAGAAGCTGCGTGTGGGCGAGGTTGTAGTTCTCCTGGAAGACGGAGCGCTTGTTCTTGCGGTAGTCACGGTCCTTGCAGAGGATCATGCGCACACCACCACGCGCGATGTCGGTAAAGCGGATGTGGAAACCGCGCCACTGCCCGCCAGCAAAGAGAAAGATGCCGTGCGGCACAAGCGGGTACTCGAGCTCCTTGAGAAACGCCGGGTCCAGCCGGAAGGCGAGCGCGGCCTTCTCCGTCTTGCAGAAGTTGTGCTTTACGATCACCTCGTTGAATTTGAGAAAGCTCATGAATAGCGTGCGATCGTACTCGGCGCGGTCGTCCTCACGCAGGCGTTGCGTTATCTTCTCAGCAATGGCGGCGCGGCGCTCGGGCGTCGAGCCGAGACGAAAGTCTTCGTAGATGAGCTTCACAAACTCCGGGTAGAGGGCGATGACTGAGCCAGTGTAGCGCTCGGACATGACCTCCTGCGTCAGTGAGCTTCGCAGGTTGTTCAGTCGGTTCACGCCATTCGGCTCCTTTGACAGGATCGCCTTGAGATGACGGTAGTCGTCGGTCGTCGGGCTCGGAGTGAAGTACATGGCGAAGATGACGGCTGCATCGATGAACACCGTCTCCTCGCAGGACAGCGCACCGGCCTCGTGCAGACGTGTAATGGCGTTGAAGGGGCGGTTTGGCAGCAGTCCCACCAGCGAGGCTCGCTCCTCAATTTGCCCAACCTCCGCGCCGCGGATCTCAAAGCCGTACACCTGCACCCCGTTCGAGAAGCTGTAGGACACGCTCATCATGACCTCAGCCCCCTCGATCTCCTGGAAGATGGACAGCAGCGAGGCGACGTAGTTCGTGCGCTCGACCATGGTGGCCATCGTGAAGGATACGTGCCCCTTTTCGACCTCCTCTACATGGAAGACCGGGAAAACGGAGTTGAGCTGGCGGCGGAGAAGGCCACGAATAATTTTTTTTTGCTCCTCCGTCATCTGCCTGGCGGCCGACAGCGTCGGCAGTGCCGGGCTTTTCGGGTTGACATGCTCCTCGCCGCTGCCGCTCTCAACGAAGGGCTCAATGGAGGCAATGTAGATCGCGAACTTGCGGTCCTCGCTGACGTAGTGGTGCGTGTTACTCCCAAGGTTCGGGTCCTGGTTGAGGGACACGAACCGCGCCATCTTGCGCAGCATGCGCAGCTTCTTCTGAGGATCGTTGTGGCAAATGTAGAAGGCGGTGTTGCTGTTCTCGTGGACGTACTCGAAGGAGTCGCCCGTGCGGAAGCGAGCCTCCGCAGTCAAGAGACCCTGCACATGGTCGATCATCTGAGTCTGAGAGAAGTTTCGTGAATAGCTCGATTTCTCGAGACCACTCACAAAAGTCTTTGTCAGGGGCTCGGTAATGCTCTTGTCGAAGACAGCCTTCGCCGTAACCGCCTGGACGATGGCGTCCAGGCTCACCGGCGGTGACGTGGCGTTCGAGGAGGCGAAGCAGCGCTGGGTGCTAAGCGAGGAGACACCGAGCTGCGTCTTGGCGGCGACGGCGTGGTGAACCGCGAAGGCACGACCACCGAGTTGGGCCACGGCCCGGGAGACAGTATGGCGCATCATCTTCGTTTTGGTTTCGGTTGATGTCGAACTTTGTGTTGTTCGGAGAGGCCGTATGTCGCTTAAGAAAGAAAGAACGGTGCTCACGAGGGAGGGGGGGGGGAGGGGAGGGGGAGAGGGGGAGAGGGGGAGGGCAGAGGTGGGACTACAATGAAGCGTCTTGAGTGTTAGTAAAGTAGTCGCAGAATAGCTTACACTTGCCGACAGGAAAAAGAGAGAGAAGTTAAAAACGAAAAAAAAATGAGGGGTGCAGAGACGATCTGCGAACGTGAACGATCGAGAGCAAGAGAAAGACTCGTAGACGATCGAGCAGGAATTACGTCAACGGAACTACGGAAGGCACGTGTGGAGTCGTCTTGGGTCACTGAGATGTGTGTAGATGTATATATATATATATATATATGTATATATATATATATATATATATGTATGTATGTATGTCTGTGTGCCTGTGACTCTGTGTGTGTGTGTGTGTGTGTGTGTGCGTGTGCGATCTCTGCGGCGTCTCTTGGTGTCTCGAAGAGAGATGAAAAGAACTGCGACAGGAACGACGACAAGAAGATCCGGCTGAAGTCGGGCAAGATATGGGAGCGATCGCAAGACAACAACAACAAAAAAAAAAATGAAGTGGGTGTATCAACTATAGCAGCGTGCAGATACAGTGTGGCAGAGAGCGATGGGGGGGGCACACGTGTGGCAAGCGGACAGCTTGGACTTCTTTTTTCGTTTTTCTTTCTCCTCTGTAAGTACCGCTCCGGCTTCTTTGGCCCTTTCCAGGGAGAAGGCCTCTGCGATATCGGCAGGAAGCGAAGGCGGGAGACGAAGACGAGAGCACACCGGGAAATAGAACAGGACTGCCTCTCCGATGGAGGAGGACAGTGTCGAGGTGTGGCGGTAGTGGTGGGGGGAGGGGAGGGGAGGGGAGGGGAGGGAGAGGAGGAGGGGGGGGGGGTGCTCGTGTTTTGATTTGCTTGTTTGTCTTAGTAGCGGATGTATACATACGTCGAAACGCGTGGCGTTTTCTTTTTTACTTCGTTTTCAAGTGCAGCTGCATTACCTTTCTCGGTGTGGTCACGTGCACACAGACGCACGTGCAGGCACACCGTATATGCAGAGAAACACATAGAATGCCG
This sequence comes from Leishmania tarentolae, assembly GCA_033953505.1. Classification (NCBI taxonomy): domain Eukaryota; phylum Euglenozoa; class Kinetoplastea; order Trypanosomatida; family Trypanosomatidae; genus Leishmania; species Leishmania tarentolae. The sequence continues at coordinate 426,664 of CP119839.1, forward strand.
ATGCGTTCTGTGTGTGGTCTACCCCAACAACCCTCACACTCCTTCTCTCCCACGCACCACACCCAACGACCGCGCTCGCAGCGCCACACAGGGACGAAGAGGAGAGAGGAAGAAGAAAAAAAAAGCAACACCACGAAAAGCTCCACAGTCACGCAAAAGATACTATGGGAAGTTTTCCACAGGACATCAATCAATCAATTAAATTAATATATCCCAGAATACACATATACACACACATATACACATATACACACACACACGTGGAGATGAACTATAGATAACTATAGAGGGATATTACCGTATCCGGCTGGGGAGGACTCGGGCTCCGCTGCTCTCTTCTAGATTGTTCGACTGCGTTACCGTGTGGTGCTCCGTGTGTGGGATGGGGGATGGGGGAGGGACTCAGTTGACGCACCCCGCCTTGCGCTGTTGACGAGTGTTCTCGCCGTCAATGGAGCACAGCTGAAAGTGACGGAAAAGAGAGACCGCGCTCGCTTGTGATGCCTTTGAATGCGTCTACACGCACGCACACACAGACATACACATATATATGTATGTATGTATAATGTATCGTTTGCGGAACTCGCGCAAGACTTGACCACTCGAGTGGAAGAAGGAAGGGCGTGTCGGCTTCGTTGCGAGGGCGCGATCGCACCAAACGCTACGGGTAGTGCTGGGGCGGGTTGGAAGGGAGACACTTACGGCGTCACCACTTTGAAGAACACAACCCAACACACGCGAAAAGGCAGAGCGTGCGGAGCTACCGACAAGAGAGTGAGGGAGAGACGAGGATCGAGAAGGAGAGGCTGGAAGAAAGACATCAAAGCTGGAACTTCTACACCAACTCTCATAGGCGAAGGGGAAGCGGGCGGTGGCAGTGGCGCAGGCGTGGCGCGGATGCGTAGAGAGGGAAGAAGAAGCGTAGAAAAACGTGATGGAGAGCTTGAGGGAGGAACACGAACATCCGTCACCACGTGGTAAGTGGTGCGAGAATAAGAAAGATGAGGCACACAGAGAGGCACATACATAGACACCACCGTATGTGGGTGGGAAAGCAGAGCGGGTGGAGGGAGGGGGCGGTCGAGCAGCACGGGTGCTGCTTCTGTGCTCTTGTCTGGCTCCCCTTCCTCTCTTGTGCCGGTGGTGCCTCGGCGACACATTTTCGTTTTCTTTAGTCCACCACATCATCCGCGGTGGGTGAACGTTCCAGTTTAACCGTAACTGCTGCCAGTCGTGCCGGTGGTGCGACTGCTTGGGTGCGTGTGCGCGTGCGCCGGCGGTGGTAGGGTGGAGAAGGGCGTCGGGAAGACACTGTGTGAATAACCAAAGGTGCCGTGAGGAGTCAGGATGAATGCCCCCAGAGACAGCCGTGCTCAACGACTGACCACGACTGTGAAATCGACCAAAGTGGTGCGGACCGCGGCTGTCCCCCCCCCGTCCCCCCCGGCAGGAACCACCGAGTGCACGGCTGCCACCTCTCTAATTTCTTTTTCCGGTGCCCATGTCCGTCTGCCGCCGACACGGTCTTCTCTCCACCATCCTCGCGGGATGGAGGGAGAGGGCGATGCGTCTCCGCTACATCGTGAGCGACCTCACGAATTCGAACAGCACTGACAACGACGAAGGCCCCAACACCTGCGAAGAGTCGTAAAAAACAGAGGCCACCTCGAGGCAGGCCTCACACGCGGCATACACACATGCACACGCACGAGCGCGGCTCACGACTTGCGGTTTATGACCATCGACAATGCGCTCTCAAGTGCATCGCGCGCAGGCGAGTGGTGCAACGTGTGCAGCGACTCCAACCCTAGCCGGCAGTGCTCGTCCGCGCGGTGCATGGCCTCAGCCACAGCACCTTCCTTCTCTACTACCTCAAGACAGTAATCCGCATCGCCCGGCTCAGAAAAGCGCCGGCGCACCATCTCATCCACCTTCGCGTTGCGCCGCGCCGCGAGAAGCACCGGCATCGTTGCAATGCCCTCTTTCATGTCCACCAGCTTCGGCTTCCCCAGCATCTTCTCGTCTCCGGTGATGTCGAGGCAGTCGTCGAGGATCTGGAAGGCAATGCCAAGGTTCTTGCCAAAGTCAAATGCCGTCTGCTCCATCGCCTCATTGCCTGGGTCCGCCAGCACGGCTGTGGAGGCGAGCGAGTTGGCGATGAGCGACGCCGTCTTGCAAAAGTTCTTTTGCTCGTAGCGTGGGATGTCGAAGCAGCCGTCCATCTGAATCAGCTCACCAGACGTCAGCTCCTCCAGCGCGGTCGTCATGAGTATGACGATACGTGGCACCTGCAGAGTAGCAATGTAGAATGACGCACGGGCTAGCATGTAGTCGCCGGCGAGCACCGAACGCTTTGCGTCGTAGACGTTGTGTAGTGCTGGGCGCCCGCGACGCGTGTCGGTATTGTCGATGACGTCGTCATGTATCAGCGAGGCTGTATGGATGAGCTCTGTGACCTCTGCAAGCCGTAGAAAGGGCAGAATGGTGCCCGGCGTCACCTCATCGAGCGACCCGATCGGCTCCTCGAGGAGACGTGCACTCACGTCGAGGGGCAGTATCGCATGCGCCATGAGCACCACCAGCGCCGGCCGCATCAGCTTGCCTCCCGCCGCCAGAACATACTTGCTGGCATGATCCAGTACCTCGTTGTTTGTGTTGGTCACGAGCGACTGAATGTGCTCCTTGATGGCGGTGACCTCTCGGTTCACCAATGCAAATGGGCGACCCTCAGCCGCGAGCACCTTGCTGCCCTGCGCCTGCGCCGCAGCACCCAGCCGCGCCAGAGAACGATGCAGCATTGCGTGCCGCCTGCTTCCTTCCTTGCTTGGAAGTCTGAGTCCCCGTGTGATCACGATTCGGCCGTGAATATTACGCTACAGAGAAGAAACAACGGTTATCGCCAGATTAACAAAGGGGGGTGGGAGGGCGCGCACACACACACACACACAGGGAGGGAGGGAGGGAGGGCGACGGTGATGGTCGACGGAGCCACCATGTAAGCACGCAATAACAACCACAAAATAGTACGCAGGGAAGTGCTACTCCCCAGAAAGGCACGATGCCTTGTCGACTGTTAGGCCACCACTGATGACGCTTACTATTTTTATCGGTATACGCATACACGTATAGCTGTTAGGGTGGCGTGCGTGTGGTACTGTGAAGAAGGTGTACAAAGGGTAAGAGGGTGGAGGGGAGGGGAGGGGAGGGGAGGGAGGGGGCGGGTGCACGTCTCTCTCTCTCTCTCTGTGTGCCTGTGAGCGGAAGCGCCGCGTGATGGCTGTGCGTCTTTTTTCTTTACTCTTTTGGTTGTTGACGTGTACGTGTATACATGTATGCGTACAGACGTAGGGGGTAATAGACACTGCGCACGCACACAAGTAGCGGAACCGTGTATATGATACGAAGTCGACGCACGCAGAGACACGCAGGGTTCTACGATGCCGTAAATCTCTGATCGCGTGTACCCCAAAAGCAAACACTAAACAACAACACCAACCGCAGCGGAAGGCTGAGGTTCCGTGCATAATATATACATTATATATATATATATAGATGTATGTATAGATGCCGTCAGCGGAGAACGTGTGTGGATAGTCAAAATAAAGATCAAGAACCGTACAGGTGGCAGGAAAGGAGGGGGTGAGCCGAGTTGAAGAGAGGGTGCATGACGTCAGCGAAGCAGTGGTGACCGTGGAGGGAAGAAGGGCGGAGCGGGGGGGTGACAAGAAGGTGGAGGACACGTCGCGGGCTGCGGAGAGTGCCATTACCGGATCCGCAGACGGCGACTTCCTCTCCCTCTCGTTCCTGCAGTGGCACTTTTTTAGAGGTGACGATATTCACCTGCTGATCGTGTTCAATACACTCACACGCACACACACACACACACAGAGACACAGAGACAGAGGGAGGTGTATTTTATGAGCCTCCTTTGCCATCAGCGCTGAGTCATCGGTGGAACTTGCGCCTGCGCTCGTCACAGACGTTGCTTCTTCTTGAACTTGTTGAGCTGGAAGCTGCCGCCGTCATCGTCGTCGTCATCGCCGGCGGCACTCGCTTCGTCGTCCTCGCGCAGACGAATGCCATCATGGTGCTGCTGTTGCTGCTGCTGTTCCACTTCGGCGAGTGCTTGCATCTCACGCTGAATGCCCTCGTTGCTGATTACTGCACTCGCGAAGACGCCACCGCGCACGGCAGCCTTCCTGCTACCGCCTAGGGTGCCGTCACCATCGTCTTCAAGGTCATTGCCGGGCACTTGTCGGCTGGATCCCCCGAATGCCTCTTGCTTCTCCTTGGACGATGACGCTGTCGTGGGAGCAACCGAGGCCATCGCGCCACTACCGCTGTTGGCGTACACAGAAGCTTCCTCTACGGATCTGAGCAGCTGCTCGTCCGCATCGAGATCCTCTACGGTAATGTTCAGCCTCGTAGCGGCCCGCTCACGCAGTCGCTGCTGCTGCTTCGCCAGCTTCTCCTGCTCTCGCAGCTCGCGCTCCAGCCGGATTCGCTCCATCCGCTGCTCCCGTGTCTCCCGGCGCTGTGCATGGGCTGCAAGCTCGGCCGCCTTCTGCTCGAGCAGTTGACGGGCCTTTTCCGCTTCCGCTGCCTCGAGGGCGGCCTGACGGCGCTCTTCCTCCTCTGCCTTTGCTCTCTCCTTTTCTGCCAGCTCTGCAGCTACCTCCTTCGATGCTTGCTGCATCGCTACCGCAAGGTCCATCACCGCGTCACCAATGCCGCCGTCCGCATCGAGCCGGTCATCCTGCTGCTGGGCAAGACGCTGCTCCACTGGCACGATAAGTTTTTTACGATTTTGCCAGCTGCTCACGCAAAACGGGACCACTACCGTGTTGCTGCTGGCCGAGGCGGCGGCGGCGCCACGACCACCAGTGCTGCCCTCCGAGACCGCCGCCAGCATCATTGATGACGACGACGTGCTCGCCGCCAGGTCGCCGGATGCGCTGCCGCCATCACCAGCCCGCTGCCTCTTGTTGTGGTTGCCGCCGCCGGGGCGCAGCCGAAGCGCCTCGGTGATGAGGGACGTTTTTTTTGTCGGCGAGCGCACAATGGGGCCGGGATCTGACACAGCGGCATCGACGCCGGTGGCGTCGCCGCCCGCCGCCGTGATCGTGAGCGTGAGCGCCTGGCGGTTCGGCTTGTTCGAGGCGGCGCGAAGACGGCTCTGCACAACGAGGCTGTGACTATCAAACACCTCGGTTGTCTGGCGGGCAGCGGTCAGAGTTTCTTGCAGCATCTGCGCGGTGCGTGCGGTTGCCTCTTCAGCTGTTTCACTCGCTGTGGAGGGAACTTCAGTTGTGGCAAGAGCACAGGAGCCATACAACTTTTCGGAAGTCGCGTGTGGGACCACCGTCAGGGCTTGCGAGGCGGAGGGTTGCGAAGGTGGGCATGCGGTTGCCAGTGGACTGCCTTTGCTGACTTGTGCAGAGCCCGGGGTGCCTGGCAACCGACGCACTCTTGCCTCCACCTGGGAGACAGCCGCGGCGGCGGCGGCGGCGAGCACCATGGCGGGTGCACGTTGCGTCCCCATGCCGTGCGGGTACTGGATGTATGGGCAGTCCGCAAAGGACCCCCCGTCGTGAAACTGCAGACTCATCACAGCGCGCCTGTCTGGCTGCGCGTGCTGGGCCCCACGAGAAATACAATAAAGCGTGACAGAGAGAGGCTCCCCCAACTCGCACCACACGGAGAGAGAGAGAGCCACACACACACACACGAGGTGGAGAGTAGTTCGCGCACGGAAGGGCTTTGACCGGGGGCGCTGCGTACTGAAGTTTGGATTGGGAGGGCGCATGTGGAGGAGGAGAGGTGAGCGAGGTGGAAGAGGTGCAGTGGGAGACACATCTGCAGGTAGTTGCTGTGCATCCAAATGTACAGGGTACTCACCCAAGACACAGAAAGGAGCGGGGTGGAAAAGCTCTCGTCAGCACGATCATAGGAGGAGGAGGTGGCGATGTCCACGGAGTGGAGGGGGAGGAGAACACGGGGCGAGGACGCCCCTCCCCCCACCGCTGTTTCTCTCTTTTGTGTTCGATGCGTCACCAAGACGTGCCTGCCCTCCTTGTTTTTTTTTTCGCTTGTCTTCGTTGTTGCCGTCTCGCACCTGCAGCGCCGTCGCCCATACGTTCCCGGACACTGACAGCGCGGCCACGCACAGGAGAAGGCGGGGGCGGATGCGTACAACCACAAAAGAGCTGCCACGAGGGAGGGAAGGGGGGCGGGCGGGCGGACATCATGAGGTAGACGGGATGAGCACACCCGTTCGTATTTGCTACACACTGCTGCGTACCCCCTCCCCCCATCCCTGCATCGCTGCTTTCCTCAGTGTCTCAGGTACCACCGCGATATGTGCAGCGGAAAAAAATATGAAAGCATGTACAACAACAGGAAAAACTCTGGTGACAATGCATTAGGAAGGCGGCACACACACACACACACACACACACACACACACACACACACACACACACACACACACACAAAACGCACCAGCTTCACACAGACGCAGCCACACCAACAAACGGCCATCCTGATATGGGTACATGCACACATTTTTCATTGTGAGAGGTGGGTACGAGAGGCAGGGAGGCGCAAGGAGTGGTGGATGGCGTGAGGGCTAGGTAGGACCGCGCAGAATACATTAGGGGACAGAACCCCTCGCCTCCACCCACGACAACCGCCCCTTCTCCTCTTCCTCCCAAAGGCACGGCTTCCATAACCATCATCCGCATCTCGTCCCCGGGAATCCCACACAGAATGCCTATCTCGGAGCCACAACATGTGTGCGTGCGTGCATGTGTGTGTGTGTGTGGCCTCGCCCTTCGTGAGTGGTGGCGGGTAAGAAAACAACACAGCTGAAAACCGAAAAAAAGCACAAACCAAACAAGCGCTCCGTGACGACGCGCACGTGAGTCCAAACGTCCCCACTACCCCCGCCAGGCAGCCCGCCACTCGTGTGCAAGTAGCACACACCCACCCACACCCTCGAGAAAGTGCAGGGGCGGGGGACAGGGAAGGGGAAAAAGGTGGCGGGATTCCACACCCCGCGTTCTCCTGATCGGGTGCGTCAAGAACGTAGAGATTCCATCTGGATACTCACCACCAAATCGAAAGAGAAGCCCGTGTATGTGGCCACTAGATGAGTCACGCAAACACGACGTGTAGCTGGCATCGTCTCTCAAAGCTTGCTGAAGTACCCCTCGACCGCCGCCTTCGGTTCCGGCTTCATCGTGGGGCCGCCCTTCTTCCAGTTGGCGGGGCACACCTCGCCGTGCTTCTCCACGAACTGAAAGGCCTCCAGCAGGCGCAGAACCTCATCCACGTTGCGGCCCACCGGCATGTCGTTGATGGTGATCTGGCGCACCATACCGTGGGGGTCGATGATGAAGAGGCCGCGGTAGGACACGCCCTGCTTCTCCTCCAGCACGCCGTAGGCACGAGCGATGGACTTGGTCTTGTCAGCCAGCATTGGGATCGCCATGGGGCCCAGACCACCCTTCTTGCGGTCCTGCATCGTCCACTGCAGGTGCGAGTACTCGCTGTCCATGGAGCACGAGATGACCTCGCAGTTCAGCTCGTTGAAGCGACTCACGTTGTCCGAGAACTGAATGATCTCTGTGGGGCACACGAAGGTGAAGTCGAGCGGGTAGAAGAAGAGTACGACCCACTTGCCCTTGTAGTTGGACAGGCTGATCTTCTTGAAGGTGCCGTTGGGCATGAGCGCGACCTCCTCGAAGGCCGGCGCGGGGCAGTTGATCTTGGCCTCACCGCAGGACATGGCTGGCTGGTAGTTGCGAGGGGGCGGGGTGGTGGTGGTGGTGGAAGAGAACAAAGATGAGGTGTGGATAGGGCTGGGAGAGGGGTGGGAGCGGATGGATATATCGGCGCTGATCCTGCGTGTGTGCGTGTGCATGTGTTATGTGTGTTGTGTGGTGGGGGTGGTGGTGGTGGTTGGGGAGGATGGCGGGCGTGTGAGAGGGTGATGAGAGTAACCAGCAGGGGGGAGGGGTGGCTGGGCATACCGGTTGAGGCCTTCATGTGCCTGGTGGGTTCGGTAGAGCGCTCGCGTGTGCTCGAGCTGAATTTGTGGCTGGGGGCGAAGCAGAGCACGCATACATGTGCGGCTCTCGGCTAGAGAGGCGAGCCGGTCGCCGTGCCTCCCCGTTGCGGTAGTGTGCTGTTGGTGCACAGCTGCTGAGCAGTGCGTGCCCTGCTCAGCAGCGCACGTATCTTTCGCTGATGTGGGACAGGCATGCGCGCCGCAAGAACGGGATCAGCAGCATCAGGGCACCGTGTAAGTGAGTCCACCTTGGATGTCTGGTCATCCTGATAGACGGCCCTCTCCGCGGAGGCCCTTGATGTCGAGGGGTCCTCTCCGCGGTAGATGCGCGGGCGCCTCGCGCTCTAGCTCAAGCGACTTCAAGTGCGGCATCTCGCTTGTCATCGAGTACCCCAGCGACGTGGGCAGCGGCGGCGGCGCCAGCACTGGCGGGTCCGCAAAGTGCCGCGCCGTGAAGTTGTCCGTCGAGCGGAACACGTACTCGACAAGCACAACGACGCTGAGGATGAAGGCTCCGTGGAAGCGCAGCGAGGCAAAGCGTGCACCACGCGCGCCACGGATCTTGCGGTGGTCCTTGCGCTTCCACCACTGAGCCTGCCAAAACACAGTCATGGCCCGGTGCGGGGACGGGGGCGGTGTTGGTGGCGACTGACGTGTGCACTGGCAGCGATGCGTGTCGGAGTGTACATCTATGTATGTGCAGGAATCTGCGCCATGACACGACCCTTCATACACTCGGAGGCCGCAGGTGTGAGTACAAGAGCATATGAAAGGAACAGAAATGACAAAGGTGCAAGATATTGTGTGGGGAGAGGGTTGTGTGAGCCGAGAAGAGGGCGAGGCTGAGCGATATCTCAGCCGCGTGTGTGCATGATGGCCAAGCGAGTTGGAGGTGGGGTGTATGCAGACGCACGTTGACGCGTGCGTACGCACAGTGCGCTCGGAGAGGCGATGGCGGACCGTGCGTGTGACACCGCATCCTAGGTAGGTGTGCTGTGGTCTGCCGACGCGGATGTTTCCTGTGTGCACCCCTAGCGAGGGGGCCAAGAGAAGGTGAGCTCCGTGGGCACGCTTACGGAGCACGAATCATGCAAAAACAAAAAAGGAACGTAGTGCACAGCGCCCATCTCCCTCGCCGGCTCCCGTAGATGTTGGCATGTGGAGAGGAGATGGGTGGGTGGGTGGGCGAACGTACACGCTTATTATTCATGTTGACGTGCATGTACGCGCCCTGGCACACATGCACACACGCTCAGCTCGTCGCGTACACCGCACGCGCCGCGCATAAATATGAAGACATCAGAGAGAATACTAACAAAAAAAAAGCACCAAAACAGATGAAGGGAAGCAAGTTTGCACGCGTGTCCGAGTGTCTCCTGCAGAAGCAGATGGGGGGACACGTGGTTAGGCAGTGGTGGTGGGGTTGCACACGCGTGTGTACGCGTCAGCATAGAAAGCATGGAAGCACACACTCGCGCGAAAGCACACCGGCGCGCACCTCCTCCGCGAGCAGCGGCCTTTGTGGAAACAAAACTATAAATAAATGTTGAGGTGGAGAACCCAGTCTGAGGGGACAGGTACGCTTGCGTGTGAGCGTGCACGGATGTGAGCGAATACTCTGACGCAACACCTGTTTACTTATTTTGGTCGCCCTTCAAACCAGGGTCGCCCTTCTTCCAGTTGGCGGGGCACACCTCGCCGTGCTTCTCCACGAACTGAAAGGCCTCCAGCAGGCGCAGAACCTCATCCACGTTGCGGCCCACCGGCATGTCGTTGATGGTGATCTGGCGCACCATACCGTGGGGGTCGATGATGAAGAGGCCGCGGTAGGACACGCCCTGCTTCTCCTCCAGCACGCCGTAGGCACGAGCGATGGACTTGGTCTTGTCGGCCAGCATTGGGATCGCCATGGGGCCCAGACCACCCTTCTTGCGGTCCTGCATCGTCCACTGCAGGTGCGAGTACTCGCTGTCCATGGAGCACGAGATGACCTCGCAGTTCAGCTCGTTGAAGCGACTCACGTTGTCCGAGAACTGAATGATCTCTGTGGGGCACACGAAGCTGAAGTCGAGCGGGTAGAAGAAGAGTACGACCCACTTGCCCTTGTAGTTGGACAGGCTGATCTTCTTGAAGGTGCCGTTGGGCATGAGCGCGACCTCCTCGAAGGCCGGCGCGGGGCAGTTGATCTTGGCCTCACCGCAGGACATGGCTGGCTGGTAGTTGCGAGGGGGCGGGGTGGTGGTGGTGGTGGAAGAGAACAAAGATGAGGTGTGGATAGGGCTGGGAGAGGGGTGGGAGCGGATGGATATATCGGCGCTGATCCTGCGTGTGTGCGTGTGCATGTGTTATGTGTGTTGTGTGGTGGGGGTGGTGGTGGTGGTTGGGGAGGATGGCGGGCGTGTGAGAGGGTGATGAGAGTAACCAGCAGGGGGGAGGGGTGGCTGGGCATACCGGTTGAGGCCTTCATGTGCCTGGTGGGTTCGGTAGAGCGCTCGCGTGTGCTCGAGCTGAATTTGTGGCTGGGGGCGAAGCAGAGCACGCATACATGTGCGGCTCTCGGCTAGAGAGGCGAGCCGGTCGCCGTGCCTCCCCGTTGCGGTAGTGTGCTGTTGGTGCACAGCTGCTGAGCAGTGCGTGCCCTGCTCAGCAGCGCACGTATCTTTCGCTGATGTGGGAGAGGCATGCGCGCCGCAAGAACGGGATCAGCAGCATCAGGGCACCGTGTAAGTGAGTCCACCTTGGATGTCTGGTCATCCTGATAGACGGCCCTCTCCGCGGAGGCCCTTGATGTCGAGGGGTCCTCTCCGCGGTAGATGCGCGGGCGCCTCGCGCTCTAGCTCAAGCGACTTCAAGTGCGGCATCTCGCTTGTCATCGAGTACCCCAGCGACGTGGGCAGCGGCGGCGGCGCCAGCACTGGCGGGTCCGCAAAGTGCCGCGCCGTGAAGTTGTCCGTCGAGCGGAACACGTACTCGACAAGCACAACGACGCTGAGGATGAAGGCTCCGTGGAAGCGCAGCGAGGCAAAGCGTGCACCACGCGCGCCACGGATCTTGCGGTGGTCCTTGCGCTTCCACCACTGAGCCTGCCAAAACACAGTCATGGCCCGGTGCGGGGACGGGGGCGGTGTTGGTGGCGACTGACGTGTGCACTGGCAGCGATGCGTGTCGGAGTGTACGTTGTTGCTTGTGCGGCAGTTTTGTGTGTGTGTGTGTGTGTGCGTGGTGAGACGAAGAGTTAGTGAGGTAGGGTGAGGGAAGAAAAGAGGGGTAGAATATTCATGCGGGGTCAGACGCCATGTAAGTAGACTGTGTGGTCATGTGTGCAGCCGGCTCCTGGCGGACGCACGGCAGCGTCTCTCGGCATTCTGTGCCACTCCCTTCTGCACGAAGGCAACGCCCTGTAGTCTAACGCGCTCACCCCGTTCGCTTCACTCCCCATGAGGTGTCCAGCGGCACAAGAATCCGACGTGGCCGTGAGTGCCGCAGATGGTGAGGGTTGGCATGAAGGAGAGGATCGAGAATGATGGGGAGGCAGTGGCTTAGGAGGACACAAAAAAGACCACGGAGGGGTGGGCCGGGGATGTGGCTGCCGACCTCGTGACAGGTGTGCGCACACAACGGCCCATCGAACCAAGAAGCGCCTCGCCCAACGCTTCGAGCGACGGGGTGCGGCACCGCACCTGTTCTCCTCTCTTTTTTTCTCTCTCTCTCTCTTTCGTTATGTAGGCACGTACAGTTTTGTGCTTTGTATGAATGGGTGTGTGGCTGCCCAGGCACCGCCCACCGGCACTGTCATGCAGTTCATCACCCCCACACAACCCCTTCACACAGGGGAAAAGACGGCCAGGAAGGCCAGAGAAACCACGGAAAGATTCGTTAACATGGGAAAATAATAGAGGTGACTCGGGGGATGGGGGCGGGGGGGGGCGGGGGCGGGGGAGGTGCCGTTCCCCACACACACACACACACACACGCACACGCACAGCCACCACACGCAAGTGGTTCAGTGCGTGACAAAGACAAAAAAAATGAAGGGGAAAATAGAGATGTGAAGTCGCAGATGATAACATCGGATGATATTCGTCGGACGCCGACCAGCATCGAAGATACGATAAGGGAGGTCGTCCGGGTCAGAGGTGAAAAGAGTGGTGGTGGTGGTGAGTTGTATGGGCGATGTTCCCGTGGGTGACTCAGCACACTTCTGCCTGTGTGTCTGTGTATCGGATCAGATGTCACGGGTTCCAAGCGGTCACACACCCACCACCACACCCACACACCTACGTGAAGACCATCGGCACCATCATTATGCATCCGGAGTCTTCAAATAGAAAAAAAAGAAGTTTAAGGAAAACAAGAGAACAGAAGTCGCCCACAAGCACGGGCATACACACACGCACACGCACACGCACGCACGCACACACGCACACACCCCGAGATACACCGGCAAGGACACGTCCCGCGCTCTTACCGTGTGCGAGACATCATCTATGATTTCCTCCTTGGCTTCTCATTTGTTTGGCTCCGTCGTTTTCTTGTGTGTGTGTGTGTGGCGGAGGAGCAGGGTGGGGGGTTGAGGGTTGAGTGGAGCAAGTGTGCGACAGCTGCATTCTCTACTGAATTCATTATACCCTGGCGCCCTCCCTCACCTACTCGCTCGCGCGTGTCCACTGGCAAGGGTGAGTGGGGTCACACTGACTCCTGTAACCTGCGCAGCTTTAGTGCTTGCTGAAGTACCCCTCGACCGCCGCCTTCGGTTCCGGCTTCATCGTGGGGCCGCCCTTCTTCCAGTTGGCGGGGCACACCTCGCCGTGCTTCTCCACGAACTGAAAGGCCTCCAGCAGGCGCAGAACCTCATCCACGTTGCGGCCCACCGGCATGTCGTTGATGGTGATCTGGCGCACCATACCGTGGGGGTCGATGATGAAGAGGCCGCGGTAGGACACGCCCTGCTTCTCCTCCAGCACGCCGTAGGCACGAGCGATGGACTTGGTCTTGTCAGCCAGCATTGGGATCGCCATGGGGCCCAGACCACCCTTCTTGCGGTCCTGCATCGTCCACTGCAGGTGCGAGTACTCGCTGTCCATGGAGCACGAGATGACCTCGCAGTTCAGCTCGTTGAAGCGACTCACGTTGTCCGAGAACTGAATGATCTCTGTGGGGCACACGAAGGTGAAGTCGAGCGGGTAGAAGAAGAGTACGACCCACTTGCCCTTGTAGTTGGACAGGCTGATCTTCTTGAAGGTGCCGTTGGGCATGAGCGCGACCTCCTCGAAGGCCGGCGCGGGGCAGTTGATCTTGACCTCACCGCAGGACATGGCTGGCTGGTAGTTGCGAGGGGGCGGGGTGGTGGTGGTGGTGGAAGAGAACAAAGATGAGGTGTGGATAGGGCTGGGAGAGGGGTGGGAGCGGATGGATATATCGGCGCTGATCCTGCGTGTGTGCGTGTGCATGTGTTATGTGTGTTGTGTGGTGGGGGTGGTGGTGGTGGTGGTTGGGGAGGATGGCGGGCGTGTGAGAGGGAGGCGGAGAAGTAAAGGACGTGTGGGGGATAGGTATGTGCCCGTATGGATGAGGGGGATCGCATGGCACACACTTTCAAAGGCCGAGCACGGGACTAGACAGGTGCGGGCGTACGATGGAGCGGCAGGAGTCGAGGAAGGAGGGGACACGCCTCACCGCCAGAGCACCACCTCATCTCCACGTAGAGGCCGACTTAAGACGATGGCAAGATGCACTGAGCGGCGGGAACCCCGAGGAAGCAACGCGTGCGCTTGAGTGTGAGGCTCTGGGCTTCAGCGTCCCCCCTCCTCCTTGTTGCTGGCCCTTCTCTGCGTGCTGGGGCATAGCGTGTGATTACGAAACAGGACCAAAAGGCAACAACAACGGCGACCGGGCGTGGAAAGGGACTTCCCACGGGTGTATGCCGCGCTGCTGCGCTCTGCCGTGAGGCACTCGTTACCAGATCATCACCACATGCATGTGCGTTTCACTAAGGGAGCGGAAGGATGTCGCTCGTTTTGAAGACACTCGCACGGAGGGAGGGGGAGAACCCCCTCCCCCGCCCCCTCAAGCAGGTGAAGGTGGCATCAGGAGTCGTTTCCGTTCACCACCAGATTTGGCATCTCGTCCGCAGTGCGCTAACGTACCCCGAGTAAGTATGTCACACGCGCTTTTTCGCGTCGCTGCTTCTTCCTCGTGAAGGGCAAAGCGTCCGCTGGCGATGCAATAAAACGATGAAGAGGAGAACCCTTGCCCTTTCCCCATATCAACCAGATTACCACTCCTACAACGCAGAGGGCGGTGATTCTTGTGGTGTAATAGAGCGGCTGCGACTGCGCTTCCGATGACCCTCTGCACTGCTCAGCACCGACGGCGCGCTTGTGGGTATCGGCTCTGACTTCACTGGAGTGTAGGGCTTGGTGTCCTCCGTCATCACGGACATTTTTACCACTGCCCCACCCATGTTATGTATGGCAGCCGTCGCGAACTCTGGAGTCTGCAGGAGGCGCTCAAACTCGGGCTGGATCAGTGGAACCGCCCTCTCCGCCACACGCATTAGCTTCTCCACGCGCACCGGCTGCAGACGCGCGCTGGACGCGAAGCTGCTGTACAAAGTGGCGCGTGACGGCTCGGTTGGCGGCGGTGGCTTGTTTGGCCACCGCAACCGCGGCTCTGTGAGGGCCAGTAACACCGCCATGACTACCTTTTCCGCCTCCACGAACGCCGCTAAATCGGACGCGCCTGGGTCAGGCTTTCCTTCGCACTGCCGTATCGCGCGGAAGAGGGCGAGACAGGGCATCTCGTAGTGGATGAGAGGTAGCTGCAGCAGCCGAACGTAGTAATGAATTAGATTTGGAGCGTACTGCTTCGCCATCCCCGCCATCTCCTGGCCCAGGCCCGTCGCATCCAGTATTTCTTGGCGTCGGGACTCCACATCCTTGAGCGTCCCATCCAATACGCGCATCTCGCTCAGCGGGATCGGCTGCCCCAAGTGCTCGGCCGCCAACATCACGGACGCGGCCGCGACCTCTGTCTGATGCTCGACTCGCATGCCACGCTCTCGGCGAAAGCCGACAAAGTGCTTCGCCAAGGCAATCGCGTTGCGCAAGATGGCCTCGTCACGACGACGAGAAAGGCGATAAAATACTTCCAGCTGAGCCGACATCCTCGGATGAAGCCTTGTCTTCGCGTACTTGGCTGTGTCGCCGAACGGACCCGCGCTGATGGCTGACGCCCCGGCGTTGGGGTGCCGCAAGAGGCCTGCAGCGGCGGCGGCGGCTTCCTCCCGGGTCAAACCTGCATTCCTCGCCGTCGCACGGCCGATGACCCCGCCGTTCTCGGGGTCCCAGCCGACGTCGCCGCCGCGGTCGACGTCCGCATACGTCGCGTCCTTCTCGAAACGCGTCGCCACGTTCTCCTCGAGACCCATCGCCACTACGGTAGCACAGTTGACACATGCAGCCTCGCCGCGTGCCTCGTCCGTCTCGATGCTGTCGATAGCCCCGCAGTAGGGGCAGTTCTTGCCAACGTAATCTGCTGCCGTGGCCATGATTGGCTGGTGTACTCTATGGATGTGCGGTGTGGCGAGGAGACGCCTGTCGGTTGCCCGTGTGCGTGTGCGTAAGTGGACGCGCGCCAGCACCGCGCCTAAACAGAGGAAGCACCAAAGGTGTGCAAAGACGAAGGTGCGCTCAGACCCCCACACGTGCACCTGTGCCCATGTAGTCTGACAGCGCGAGGAGGAACAGAGGGCGTGATGAGTGAACTACGGCGGTGGTGTGCACAGCGCACAGTGGTGTGAGTTGGACACGTGCTTGCATTCTTATTGTAGCGATCCCCGTTGACCATGCGTGAATGAGTGCAGGAGGGGCGACGTGGGGAGAAGAGTAGGAGTCTTCGAGGTGGGCCTGCGATGCGCACGACTACCGCTACAGAGCAAAGCCCGACTCTTGACCTTCTTTGTTGTTGTGGCAAGTGCTTTCTGTGCCCGTGTCTGTCGTACTTCCCGTTCGACAGCTTCCTATGGTGGAGGCTCCTCTCTCTTTCGCTATCCCTCCGCGTCCTTCGCACCTCCACCGTCTCGAGGCGGCGAGCGGGCACCTTTGCCGTTACACCGCCCCGTGCAACGGCCTCACTCCGCGTCTGCGGACTCCGCCACTGCAGCCACTGCGAGAAAGGAGAAGGGGGTGAGGGAGCCCATACACACACACACAGACGCACACACACACACACACACACACACACACAGATGCACACATGTCAAGGCAGCCTCGCTGCCAACCAAATGGCTGCTCTTGCATCCACCATTCGTCAACGCGCCCTCTGCCACTTCACTCACAGACGCTCACCAGCTTCTCTTTCTCCTCGTCTCTCAGACGCGTGGGTGCGGGCTGCACATCCTCACAGAAGCTGCACCAACCGTGAACGCATCTCGAGCTCCGTAGTGTACATTTCCAGAAAGACTGCGAGCATCGCAGATCTCCTTTCAGGCTCTGCAACAGAGCCCGGAGGAGCGGATGACACCCCACTCGGTGCTGTGCCGCCCGCCTCGACGGCCACGTCGCTGCCGAACGAGTCGTTGTCACTTGACCACCCGTATTTGGAAACCATTTTGCCAAGGTTAGACAAGTGCGCGGACGTTGGCGGCGCTGCTGCTGCTGTCGCAGTGACGTCATCGCGGGTGCGCGGAGGCTGTGGCGGAGGTGGTTTGTGTGTCTCCTCAGCAACTACATCCATGGCCACGCCGTTGGAGCTCCACCCCCATCCATAACCCTCTACCACCGCCTTCGGCAGCGACGCCTCCGGGGCCGTCAACACTGCAGGCGAAGACGAGGGATCTGCGCCAAACGCACGCCTATGCAACTCATGGTCCATGCATGCCGCATCTGAGCTCAGCGCGAATGGAGCTGGCGGTGAAAAAGCATCATTGGCCATGGCTGCTGCAGCTTTGCCGACGCCCACCGTGGGCTGCGCGCTGCAAATCCGAGATTTGGGCCCCATCACCGCATCGTCGTCGTCATCGTTCCATCCCCAGGCATCCAGGGAAGCCGCACCGCTCTCCATGTACTCTACTCGCCCAGAATTAAGTTCCGGGCCGGCAGCAGCGGGTTCGGACTGCATCTCTATTTCCACTCGGACCTCGAGGCCTTTATTCGGGTCCAGCGCTCCGGCCACTGGTAAAGGAAGCGTGCTTGGCTCACCCAGTGGAGAGGGGACGCCGTGACGACTGCTGCTGCCGCTGGCAGATGACGACCCATTCCAGAGAGTGCGCGCGGCACGCAGCGATGAAAAGCCTTGAGGTTGTGGTGGAGGTGATGCATGCGCTCCTTGTGCTGCAGGTGACGGTGCCGCGTTGGGCGCTGAACCACTATCCGTGACTGCCGCCTCGATAGCAGACAGGATGTTACGGACTGGGTCCGGCGTGGAGGGATCCTCCGGAGAGGACGCATGATTCAGCTGCTGCTGCTCTCCACGGAGCTGGGTCTCCGAGTGTGGCAGCGACAGCAGCCGGGACGACGCTTGGGGTATGACGTCAGCGGGGGCGGAGGAGACAGGTTCGACGAGAACGGCAGCGGCAGCAAACCCTTTCTTCTTTCGAGGCGGCTTGGTCGTCGCAGCAGCTGCGGTGGTGTCCTGCTGAGGACGATCTTTCGGAACTGGTGCCGCAGCCTCCCACGTCGAGGCGCCAGCGGAGGCTTTCCGTAGAGGTGCGATACTGCGAGAGGGCAGAGGCACTACCAGAGCGGCGCGCGCCTTGTTTGCCTCAGCCGACGACTCAGGCGGTATCGTGTCGACGGGTGATGTACTCTTGCCCGCGTTGGACCTCCTGCCCCAGTCGTCGGCGTGCACCGCGCAACTCCTCGTGGTGTCCGACATGACGACGTGTGCTGCTGGAGCACTCTCCTTGGCAATGCCAACACCAGCTGACGGCTGCGCAGCGGTGCTGCCCGTGGGTTTGTCTGACGCCGCTGCTTGCCAACCCGTAGCACTCCCCAAGCTGCGTGTTGGCGGAGGGGCGACGGTGTCGCGCACCGCCGTTTGCCAGTTCGACAGGGTGCTAAAAAAGCCGCCGGCGCCGCTGATGGCCGACTGCACTGCTGCGTGTGCCAGACCGCCACCCCAAGCTGGCACCGGTTCCCCGTCCTCTGAGTGCGTGAGGCGGGCCGCTAGCGAAGCGCTGTGGGATGGCACCTGCTCCTGCTGCTGCTTAGTCGACACTAGTGGAACGGTATCGTCTGCCTTTCGCTGGCCAACACCGCTGTGCGAGGAGTGGAGGGCAACCATGGCAGAAGCGCCGCCGCCCAGCCCTTTGCGACCGCCTCGTCGAACGTGCTTCGGCGCCGCAGGGCTGCTGTCGTTCGCGAGAACTCGTGCTATGTCCTCAGGGGCGACTGTTGGGTCCGCCGCTACCGCGGCTGCGGTGGGGGGACTCTTTCGCGTGTTTGACGGCAAGTCTGCAGAGGAGGAAGATGATGCACCCAAGAGGGATGACATGCGGTTTCCCTGCCTCTGCACCGCGGGCAGCGATCCTTGTAGGTGCCAGGTCTTCTCGTGCTGCTGCTGCTCTTCTTCTTGCATGCGTGCCCAGGCCTCCTCTTCCGCTTTCCAGTAAGCTTCTTCCTCAGCCTCTGCGGCAAGCTTCGTAAGCTCCAGGTGCGCGCGAGCCGCAGCCACCGCTAGCTCATCTCGTGCGTCATCCTCGAGAGCCATGACGCCGGCACGGCCCTCCTCGTAGAGGATCCACACACGTCGCTCCTGCCGCTCTGCATCCATCAGGAGCGACTGGTCAGCGTAGCGGATGGCCTGCACCCCCATACGAGCGTCACGTTCCTCCTGCAGCAACCGCCGCACCGCCAGCCGCTGCCGCTCTCCCCACTCACACCAGGAACGGCGCAGCGCCTCGCGCGCCTCACCAAGGCGAAGCTGCTGCTCTCGATGAACCAGAGCAAAAATGAGGTCGTGCTGATCGAGTGCAAAGGCCACCAGCTCTTTCCGACGTTTTTCCGCGCGCAATGCCACATACAACTGAAGGAGACTGCCCAGGAAGACAGGGGAGGCGAAGAACTGCGCCTGCTCACGCACGAGCTGCTCGCTACACTGGCGTCGCTTGAAGGCCTCCTCTTTGCGGAGAAGGTGTAGCTCATCTGCACCGCCTGCCGCCAAGCCGAAACTTCTGCTGCCGCCGCCGTCGCCAGAGGTGACAATTGCCGCTGCTTGCGGCGGGGGCTTGGGGAAAAGGGGCGAGACTGTAGTCGGTGGCGCTGCAACGGAGCGCGCTTCTCCTCGCGAGGGGGAGATCGCGAATGAGGACGCCTCTGCGCGTTGCTCTTGGTGCTGATACACCGCACGAGGGGCGACTGTCGCCCCAATGGTGTTGAATAGAGAAGTGCGCAGTGCACTTCCGACGCCTAACCAGGTAGATCCAATGGACGCGGCGGCGTCCACAGAGTTCCCAGCTACCTTTGAGACGACACGGATCGGCGGCACAGCAGAAACTACTTGTTGTGGAGCTTTGTCATCACTCGGCGTCGGCAGAGCCCTGCGCACGAGTTCCTGATGGTCCGCCGCCACGCACGCACTTAGACACTCCAGCAGTACAGCCCCTTTCATATTCCCGTTGCGTGCAGCTGCCTTGCTACGCCACTCACGCCATTCGACATGCACATCAGAGTCCAGGTAACGCCTTGACACTGAAGCAGTGTGGCCCGACGATGGTGTCGCCCCCTCGTCGCGGGGCGCAGTTAGGTATTTGCGCGCGAAGCTGTCTGTGACGAGGTGCAGCACTACTTTTTTTTCAGAGCCATCCATGCGCTGGTAAAGCGGGGCCGCGACGCTCTGGATCCATTGCCCAAGAAGGTGTCGCATGGACGCATCTGTGCGCAGGACAACAGAGGCCCACGTCTGCTCCGCTGCTGGGCTGCACTGCGCCATGTCGTTCTCTGCGTCCTCCATGTCATGCGTGTGCGCATGGCTGTACACAAGCGCGTGAAGGACATCCAGGACGAGCAGTAGTACGAGCGGTTGCAGGATTTCGAAGGACATGGACTGCACCAGCGCACACGTGAGCGGTTCCACCGCGTCTGCAAGAGCGTTGATGAAGGCCTTCAGTTGCGCCTCGGAGATGACGAGACGCCAGCATGGCGCCGGAGTACAACCGGGAGTGTCTTCACTGGCCTTTTCCGCCGCGTGACTATCCGCTGACTCCTCCACGTGGCCGTTCACCCGCAGCTCTTTCAGGATGTAACCGCACAATTCGCGGCGAAGGACTTCGAACAGCACGACGACGCATCCAACGGGCAGCGGCGGTGCCACAGAGGGCGACTGCCACAGCGGGGAAGTACAGCTTCGCTCAACTTGTCCGGAACTCGTGTTATCGTGTATGGAGACCGCTGCCACGGCTGCCACGTACGTGGCTGCATGTGAGAGAAAGAAGGTGGGCAGCTCCAGCGTCGATTCGTTTCTGTCGTCAAAGGAAGCGGTGCTACTGCTGCTGTCCATGGGGCTGTGGCAGGAGGCGGGGAACGACCGCGGCGCCGATTGCTGCTCAGATGCGTCCCCCTCAACGCCACGTCGTGCTGCGCTTTGTTTCACGCTGCGCAGTGCGACGCGCCTCTGCGCTGCTGCCAAGTTACACGCCGTTGGCTGCAGCGCCATCAGCTGCGCCAAGGTTCTGAAGCGAACATCTCCGTGCCCGGCGGAGGAGGTGCTCGGCGATGCCGGCGGAGCACTGTCGTACAGAGCGACAAGTCGTCGCAGTTGCCGACGCATGCGCTGACACACTTCGCCGGCGCAGAGCCGTTCCAGCGCACACCCGTCACGCAGGCCCTCGTCCAGGCTTGGCGTCGCCTCACTCGCGTTCCACGTTAGTGCCTCGTTGTACTGTGGGTAGGATGGGGCTAGCGCTGGGGCACGGCTGCTCTGGCTGTTGCGGCGCACTTGCTCCTCTTCTATCGCGAGCTGCTCCAGAGCGGGAAGAGCGTACAGTAGGCAGGGCCTCAGCAGGGCAAAGGCTACATCTGCGGCAGCGGCAGTGGCGCCCAGCTCCTCGCCTCGCTGCTTCGCGTGCGCGAGGGAGGTGAAGAGATGTTCGTACATGCCTACATCGGTGACCGCCTCTGAATCACACAGCAGGACATTGGCCCAAATCTGCACTAACCACGCGGCGATCGTGTCTGTCACCTTGGCACCGTCGCTGTGCATCGTTGGCGTGGCGGCACGCGGTGCCGAAGTACTGTGGTGGTGCTGCTTCTGGGCGATTGCTCGCCAGCTCTGCAGAGCACATGTGAAGGCCGTGTAAGAGTGAGCGTACCCCTCTGCTGCTTCCTCTCGCCTTACCTGCTGCTGCAAACCCATCGCCCGCAAGACCTGTGCGCGGAGTACACGCCCACTGCCTGCGCTTGCGTACACCATGTGCAAGACGCGCATAACGTCTCCAATATGCGGTGCTGTGGGCGCCGCGGCGTGAAAGCAGCGCTCCTGGTAGGCGAGCAGAGCACCTGCCGAACACAGCGGCGGTGCTTCCAAAGGGAGAAGATGACGCCAGACGATCAGGTAATGGGATACCCACGAACCGCCAACGACACTAGTTGTCGCCGCCGCAGCTGGACGCATCTCCTTTGCCGTTCCCGCGTGCTGCACCTGCTGGCGTGCACTCTGGTGGTTGGAATCTCGCTGTTGCCTGCTGTACAGAAGGTGCATGGCGGCGAAGAGCTCCTCGGCGGCGGCCGCGTCCTCCTGAGTGAGGCACCGTAACACGCACACGCCGCGGTGAAGCTCCTGCAGCTGCTCGTTGGCGGTATCAATGTCCGGCATATTCTCGGGCTGCAGTGCTGCCGTGACCTCTACTGTTGCTGATGGAAGCAACGACAGCGCTGCGCAGAGACGGTGCGTCATGTGGTACCACAGGTAAACGGTGAGGAGAGGCGCGAGAAGTGTGAAAGGAAACGGAGTCGACGGCACCGTCGTCGTCGCAGCCGCGGCCGCGAAGACGTCAAGTTCGGAGGTGTTGAGCAGCGGGTAGACTGGTAGTCGATCCGTAGCATCCACAGTTTCAGTTTCTGCGTAACTGGCCTCACGCACTTGCCATCCTTCCTCACGGGGGCTGTCTACTTCCCAGGTATCCAGTGACGCAACCGCGAGTCGCTCGTACAGTTCTGCCATTTCTACGGTACCCGCTTCGGCTGGGGGGACGGTGTTGATGAACGCCATGGCAACTTCCACGATGCAGCACACGAACGTGAAGCCACTAGGGGGGGCGGCGTCGTGCGGACGCCCAGATGCCCAGCCGGCGCACAGGAGCGTGTGCAGGTCTGCCACCGTAAGCACACCGCGCACAACAAGCCGCTGAAGCCCGCAAAGCCCTCGTCCGCGTGCAGCACTCGTGGCGACGGAGCCCCTCTCTAGATGAATGGCGGGAGAGACGTGGGCAAGGTGATGCACCACGCGATACAGCTCCTCTGGCTTTACCAAGCGTAGCAGCGCGAACTCCATTGATTCGCGCAGCTCCGCTGTGTCGCAGTTCAGCCATGGGGGCACTGCCGACGCGGCGGCTTCCTTGTCACTTGCCTCACTCCAGCCACTGGAGAGGGTGGGCTCTGCCGCCTCTGACGTCATCTCTGGCTGCAGCAACACCTCTGAGGCCCCCAGGATATCTTCAATTGTGAGTTCAAGCGGCAACTGCCTGTTCCTACAGGCGAAAAGAAGAAGTGCACGTCGCAGCCAATCGAGAGGGAGCAGGGGCACTGGCGTCGATAAGGACGCCGCTTCGCCCCGCACTGGCTCACGGGCCGCTGCACCAAGGTGCAGAAGCACTTGCATGGCTCGCCCTTCCACCGCAGCGGCTTGTTCCTGCGCCACGGCGGTGGTGGGCAATGAGGAGCCTTTGACCCCTGCCACAATGGCCCCAGCGCCGCTGCCGAGGAACCACCGCACCATCCACTGGCAGCACATCCACCCTAGCACGTCTCCTGCGCACCAGTCGAGCTCTGCGAGGGTGCGCAGCACCAGCCGAAGAAAGACCCCCGCGGTTCGACGCATGTGGCGCACCTCTGTCTCCAGCTTGGCTGTGTCATTTCCATAGCCAGACGCGAGACGCGCTATCGTGAAGGTCTGGACGGCGCGCGCATAGAGGCAGAGACTTGTCTGATGCTCCGTCGCCTCGGAGGCGGTGCTGCGCAGCACCTCCATAAGCTCGCGTGGCCACTGCGGCAAGACAGGCCTCCTTTCCTGCAGCACAGCGTACGCCCAGAGCACTCGCATGGCCCAATACGTGACAGCGGCGGCGTCAGCGTCGCTTGGTGGCGTTGTGGACGACTCAAGACGTCTCCGTATCTGCTCCGCCGCCACCCACTCCGCCACATTTGCCTCCCACTCCTGCAGCGAGCTCGCTGCTGTCCGCCCTACCCCAATCGGGGGCTGAACAAGCGCGACCACCCTCTCCGTAGCGGCTTCATCTCTTTCTTCGCTACAATGACCCTCGGCGTCGCTGCAGGAGTACCAAAGCATTGTCAGCTCGTGCGTCATGTCGTTGAAGCAAGGGAAGCTGCGGACAACGGAAGCGGTGGTGGTCGTTGATAAGGATGTGCACGTACGTGACTGGACCGCCGTCACTGTTGCTGTGGAGAAGGGCGAGACGGATGTGTTGGTGCCTTCCCCCTTGACAGCGCCCACACCAACCATGAGACCTGTGTGATGATCCTTCCCGCACTCCTCATCTGTGCCACTGCCAGCGGCCTCTGAGAACCACGCCATCCAGCGGTCCAAATCGGCAATGTCCCACGTGAGAGCGTCGAGATGGCCCGCCAGCGCCATGTCCTGCGTTGCGTCATCCTGGCCGCCCCATTCCCCATCCGTGATACCCGCAGCTCTCCTTGGCACTGACGGTGCAGACAACACGACCGGATCCAGCCCGCACCATAGGGTTCTGGTAGGCGGTACGTGGTGGACAGGCACCCTCGGCTTCCACCCCTCTGGCGCCTCCTCCGGTTTTTCAGAGCTTGCCAGCTGCGCCAAGACATCGTATGGCAGTGTCTCCGTGAGGTAAAGGCCTTGAGGCAGCGCAGTAGCCGACGCTGTGATCGTACGCGCTGAGATGAGCTGTGATAAGTCCGCTTGTTGCGCAGCGCTGCTGCTGCTGCTGCTGCTGCCGCGAGTGTGTATACCATCCATGACGACCATGAGAAGGCTCGTATGCGCGGGGAGCACTGCCACTGGCGTTGCTGTCGCGTTCGATGCGATGGTGGCGGAGGGGCAAATACACTGGGCCGGGCTTCCTACAACAAGCTCATACACGGAACGCTCTGGTGATGGCAGAAGCTGCTCGATGATCTCCTGTACAGAGGAGTGAGGGACACGCCCTGGATGCTGCTGCTGCTGCTGCTGCTTTGCCTTTGCGTGGGAGTCCAGCTCGGCACTCGATACGCCCAGCACACCGTACGGGGTGTCGCTCTTGAAGCCCATGCAAAGGACGGTCGGCGGCGACGGCGCAGAGCTGGCGACCGGCAACGAAGAAGCAACAGGCAAGGAGAGCGCTACTAAGGCAGGGTCAGGGACGCAACTACATGGCAGAAGTGCCACAAGGCTGCCGCACAGCTGCCCATCACGGAGTGAGTGCGCTGTGCCGGTATCTGCATCCTCAACAAAGGCCCAAAGAAGGTCATGCGGGTCCAGTGGCTGCTGCTGCTGCGGCGGGGAAGTGGACTGTGTGCCCTTGCTTCCATCAGCGCTGCCGTGGATGCGTCGCCAACCGATGCTATCGTCGCCGAGGTGCATCCCTTGCTTCGTCGATGCCTCGTGTACACATAAGCGAAGCACCGGAAGCGTCACAGTGTGCCGTACTCGAACGTGTAGTGAGTTCGGGTCGTCTGCGGAGGCGGTTCTACTAGAGAGATCCGCTACACATGCCATCACGTTCCATGATCGATGCCCCGGACTGGCAGTCTCGGAGCTGCTGCCGCCTGGCGAGCTGCCGAGGGCGGCAAATACGTAGACGAGGCGCATGAGTGCTATCTCCGCAGCAGCAGCGGAAGTGTGGTGCGGAGCCCGCAGTGGGACTCCAGTGACGAGCAGCAGCGCCGGCGAAGACCTCGATGAGGGAGCCGAGGTAGGACTGAGGTGGCGAGTCACCTGTGGTGAGCCGAACGAACAGGGCAGTGATGCCGACATTGCCACACGAGTCCATGAATACGCACAAGACGCAGACGTCGCAGCAGCAGCCGCATCACCGCTGCTCAGCACGAAGCTGTCCATCAAGCCGTCATGAGCAGCATAATGCAGTTGATCGTTCGGCGATCCTCTTGAGGTGGCGACTGGTCCTGTCGCCACTCCCGTTCCTTCCGGGGCTTCCGTGGCGATCAGGATGTGCCGGCTGCTCAAGAAGAGAACGCCGCCGGTACCTTGCAGCGTTGACCGCGCGAGTGACGATGTGCGATGGAAAAAGAAGTGAGCGCGCGCTGGTCGCTGTTCCTCGCGGTTCGCCTCGCCGTTGAGGACGCCGCTCGATGAAGCCGCTTCTGCCGCTGCGCCTGCCGCTTCGGACGACGGACGCGGGCTTGGCATCCAGATGAGCTCCCACGTGAACCCGCAGAGCCCGTCGTCGCCGCTGGGCCCCTCCGCGTAACCACGCGCCTGCTGCAGCCATGATGTCGCACCGGTGGTGCCCTCGCCCTTGACATCCACATGCAGAGAATAGTGCGCCTGCAGCGTGACGATGCACGTCTCGTGACGCGACGTATCGACGTAGCTCCAGCGGTGGCATGTACGCGTCGTCACATGCTCCTCTGACGCACTGGGCACTACTGACGGGGAGGCGGACGAGGGGGGTGCATCTGCATCGGCGGTGCTGCCAACATCCAGCTTGTACGAGCGCTGCACAACGAGCGGCATGTCGTTGGCGCCGTCGGGTACTTGCGAATGCCGATCGTTGCCGAGTGTAGTGGAGCAACTACCACGAAACGTGTGTGATGTGCGCACAGTGAATGCAGAGTAGCTGACCCTTTCCTCCCACCATCCACGGCGATAGGCTTCCACGTGCGTTGATGCAGTACCGGGAACTGTGACTGCGTAAGTAGAGATCAGAAGGACGCTTGTGTGCGTGTGCTCAATGCAAGGGAGAAGACAAGAAGACAAGATTGGCGCATGCGTACGTTCGTCTGCGCCTCCCCGTATACATACAGATATAATATATACATACATGTATATATATGTATGTAAAGAGCACGGCAGACGAATGAGGCGCACATGGGGGAAGGGGAGGTTGACGAGAGGCCAAAGGGCGAGCGTGCTGCGAGCGCATCCATGGGCGTGTGCCCCCCCCCCCCCCCCCGGCAGTTTCGGTTGCTTTTCATTATGCGGCTTGACCACCGTCGAGCAGTCCAACGCGTTGCCTTCTCTCGTGCCGGGGGGGGGCGACGGAGACACGCGTGCGCCGTTCCTTCCCTACCCATCCAGGGCGCAGCGATGACGGCCTGAGGTGCACCGGGTGCGTGTCTGGTGCACAGGCACCGGACTCGGGTTGAACACACTCTCGTAGTAGCGGATTCCATGATGTTCATTTATGAGGAATACACGAACCGAAAAGGCAACGACCGGTTCGCTTACCGCCACGGCGAAGAAGCAGGAAAAGGTGGTGTGGGTGGGAGGCGGCACATACACACACACGCACGCACACGCACGCACGCACACGCACACGCATCCACACACACGGGTGAACAGACAGGCAGGCAGAGGTCAAAACATCGTTGCTCAACAATACAACGATAACATTACCTGTGACTACACACCTTTCCAGTCGAACACCACCTAACCCGCACACGGAGGCGCGTGTGCACGCCGTGTGCCGGGCGCACTGCACGAAATATCAACGAGAAAAAACTACACAAGCTACAAAGGAGAAAAGGGCTCTACCCTGTCTTTACATCTGCACGCGCACATGCGTGTCTGCAGTGCGTGGGAGGACGCACAGACGCAACGGCGCCGGGGCAAGAGGAAGGATGAGGACAGGGAAGGAGAGAAAGGGGGACGGGGGAGGGGAGGAGGAGGAGCACATCCAGATGCGAAGGATGTGCCTCATGTGCACGTGTGACCTTTCGTGCCATCCTTCACAGCAGCACATTCTCCAAGATGCCACGTGCAATGGCGTAGAGTGGCGGCACGCCCTCCTGCGGACTCATGGGCGCCGACAGCGTCGCACCGCTAGCCTGTAGCCGGTGCGTCCGCCGCGCCTCCATTTCCGCATCGCTCTGCGCGAGGGGGAGATCACTCGTGTAGTAGGCGAAGCGCGTTGTCAGACACGGGTGGGCAATGCCTTGCCGGTAGAAGTCCTCTATAACACGCGCAAAATACGACCCCTCCATCTCTGTCCCGATACAGCGCCACACTTGCTGGTAGTACCGCAACAGGGACACGTTCTGCAGCATCGTTCCTGTCACCGTCAACACCTTGCCGTGGTGCACCTTGACACGCGGGCCGGCCAGCTCCTGCAGCCGCTCCGCTGTGAGGTCTTGGTTGCGGCAGTTCCGAAGCTCGTCCTGGTTGTCTTCGAGGATGAGCGACGACTTGGAGAGGAGGACGTGGCTAGCAAGCTGGATGTCGCCCCGCTTGCCGGTGAGGCCGCCAGCCTTGCCCATGACGCTGACACTGCGGATGCGCTTGCCAAAGGCACTGAATATCACGCGGCAGATACCTTCGGCCTGCGCTCCAAACGCAAAGTCCATATTTATAAGGAAGTGTTGCTGCAGCCGCCCATTCCTGCCGTTGTGGTCCACCGCGGACCGGCCAGATGTGAAGCGCCCATCCGCGTTCGCTGGCACATTCAAACTGGTGAAGCTGCTTGCGGCACAAGCGTCAACGTCACTGCCCAGCGGCGCCGCGCCAGCCGTGGCGTTGGATGAGAAGCTCCTTCTGCCATTCGTCGTTGTGCACCCCGGCACGCACACCTGAGAGCTGTCCACGGAGCGCCGCCAGATCGGCTTGCACACCTGCGACCACGCCAGCATTTCCGAGGTGCTTGCTTCGCTTTCGCCCTCGCCATGATCGCTCTTCGTCGCCTCCATGTAATAAGAGTGCATCGCATCGCGTATTGCCTCATCAATCGTGTTGAAGTTCAGCAAGTGCACCGGGATTACGTCTACTTGCAGTCCCGTCATGGCTGTGTCCTGCAGAACGGTGATGCCGCTCTCCTCCAGGCTGCGGTTGTACTCGTCCCTCAAGTCCGGCCGCTCACTCTGCAAGAAACCTGTGAGGGCGGCGTAGAGCATGTCGTCGGTGTTGTGCCACTCCTCCGGCCGCCCGAGTCGCTTGCTCTCTGAGCGGCGTACGTAGTCCAGAATTTCATGGCGATACTTTCGGTTGAAGCTGCACAGAAGATTCTTGATACAGTGGGTGTTGCTGCTGACAACGTCGATGCAAAGGCTTTCTGGCAGCGCGGAGAAGCGATCAAGCCCGAGCTTCTCGAGCACGCAACCACGCAGGTTCAGGGCCCACTCGTGGAAGGGGTTCGTCTGGAACTTACGGGACAGGCTCGGGTCCACGCGCACGTTGTACTCTTCTCGGTGCATCATTATCTCGTAAAGGCGCAGAAGCGTGTTATGGCCCCAGTTGCGCAGCAGACCAGCCTGCTCCTCTTCCGTAAGGGGCATGCGCTTTAGGATCGCCTGCACGCGCTGCATCTCGGCGTCGCGCGTGACGCCTTCGGCTGTCAGGTACTTGCCCTCCAGCTCCTCGTGCTCGCGCTGCCGCAGGTACTCGTCAAGTACGTCGATGGCAGGGGGGTGTACCATGCCCTGCATGCGGCCACGAAGCTTGTTGCTCTCGATGATGTGCACGCACAGCATCGTCAAGAAGTCGAGCAGATCCGTGAAGCCGTCACGCAGAAGCACGAGCGTCTTCCCCTCCATTCCGAGGTGCCACGTGCAGCGGCGGCGCTCTTTTGTGCGAATGTACGTGATGGCTGTGCGCATGCTGCGCGTGCTCGCCAGGCTGTCGGCCGTCTTGCGCGTGTCGGCCGCCCGCGCCTCCACTCTCATGCGGCTGGCAATGAAGGGTGGTAGGGCGTGTACGAGGTCGAAGCAGAAGGTTGACGTTAAGTTGTCTGGCAGACGATTCAGCGCGTAGCCCCACGCGCCGGTGTCGACCTCGTGGCTGAACAGCTTTGTGTGGATGACGTTGTGGATGCGGGTGTAGCTTTCCAGGATGGACCACAGCGGCAGGTACTCATTTTGTGCGCTGGTGGGTGAAAAAACGTAGCGGCAGAACTCACGGATGGGGCCAAAGACGTCCATCGAGTCAGTGATGCAGACACCGACGCCCTGGGCGAAGCGGGGGTTCCGGGAGAGCACCGGCTGCAGCTCCTCATACGGTAGTAGCGAGACAACCGTCTTAGAAATCGAACTGCCAGCACGGAAGACGTACTGAGAGGTGGTGTTGAAGACGCAGTTCTCGATGCCAAACACTTGCCCCGGACACAGGCTTGCAACGTGGATGTAGACCGCGTCTGATGAGATCTCGCTGCTGGCGAAGGCGCCCTGCACGTCGGAGAGACAGAGGCCGTACGAGGAGAGCCTACCGTGACGATCACGGGTGCTGTTCAACGAACGCAGCTTCATCGCCGCACTTTGGTGAGACGCCACTCGAAACGCCCCCTCCATTGCCTTCTGCTCGTGGTTAACGGAGTCGATCCTGAAGACGTCCACACTGCCCCACACCACCACGTAAAGGTGCTGAACCGGTGCGCCGCAGTCAAGAACGAGCTCGCCATGAGTGTACTCGCGGTGGAGGGAGAGCGGAACAATGCGCTGCAGGTCCTCGGTATCCAGCAGGGACGTGAGCAGGGAGTGGCGGTAGAGCCATGTCAGCTCTTCCTCGGTCTGCGCTGCATGTCCCTTCGCCACGATGTACTCCATGACGCGGTTGCTGCGCACTTGCAACGATGCATCTGAGTGGAAGAAGGTGCTAGGGGAGACGATGGAGTCGTTGTCGTCGCGCCAGTCTATTGCCCTGTGACTGCGACGTGTTCCTGTTGTCGCCTCGCTCCGCGCGTCGTCTACGTCACTGCCGTTCGAGCTGCTGTCCACGTTCTCCTCATCTATCATCTCAGCCGCCCGAACAACGGCCCTCACGGCCTCTGCAATGCTGTGCCCCGTGCGCTCATCCTCCGTGCCAGGAGCTACGGACGGTATGACGACATTGCCCAAGTGCAGGTTGCATCGCACGTGGTTCACAGCCCGCTGCAACACCTCCACCGCGTTCTGCTGGGTGGGCGTGCTCTCGCCGCGCGGGTCCAGCGACGCCGTCGTGGACACCGTCAGCGGAGTGGCACAGTGGCTACTGTCGCCACCCATCTGTCGCGAGGAGGGCGACGTGGTCACATCTCGCCTGGCATTGAACGCCCCTGGCCCCTGCTCGTGCGACAAGAGGGCGGTGCTACTGCGCACAATACTGTCCGCCACCGCCTTTGACTGATGCTGGCATGCAGCGCTGCCGCCGAGGAGGGAGGTGAGAGGGGGTGTCGCCGTCAGCGGCGCCGAGGTGCGGCAGACTGACAATAAACTGTTTTGCGAGCGCGACAAGGGCTGCGTGGGCACGATGCCGGCGGCGATGGGTGTGTCTTGACTCGTGCTCGACCCCATTGCGTGCACCGCGGAGCTATTGCCATCCGTTGTTAGGGTGGCAGACGTGTCCTGAACGGAGGCCGATGCTCTCGTCGCCTCAGAGACATCAGGGTGCTTCATCGACTCGCAGGCGGCGGTCGAGCCCGTGACGGCCGCATCGCCTGTAGTGTAGTGCATGGTGATGCTATGCTGAGGATGGAGGGGATGCAAGCAGAAAATGTTGTTGCGGCTTCGAATGTCGCGGATAACGGTTTAACCGGCCGCCGTGTGAAACAACGGTGTGTGTGTGTGTGTGGCGGGGAGGGGGAGGAGGCGCTGGAAGCGTGACTTCCGCGTGCGCACCTTTACATGCAACGATAGCGATTGCGTAGCGAAAAGCAGGAGACGACTTTCACCGGCCGCGCGTGTGGGACGTGCTGGAGGGGAGGGGAGGGAGGGGGAGGGAGGGCGCTGGTGACGTAAGAGGGAGGGCCGCTGGTGATGGTCGACGGAGCTCGATGGAGCGAAGCACGCAGGGATGTGAAGGGATGTCGCAGGGCTACACGCGTGGGTCATGTGCGCATAAACATCTTCCATGTACCAACAGGTGCTCGTCGTCACGTAGTGGCACGGGGCTACTGAGATAGCGAGCGAGGTAGTGGGTGGGGGAGGGGGGAGTTGGGCTTTAGGAGTGCTAACAATGGTCCGTTCAGCTGCTCTCGAGCATCAGCGCCTCCACGTGAGGTGCTACCGGTTGGGGAGGATGTACAAGGGGCCGATGATGTTGTCCTTTTCTGCGAGTTACATGCACAGTGTGCGGTTGCACGTGCAACCAAATTTCTTTCGAGTTGTGACGCAGACACGAGAGATCTGAATCGGTGCTCCGCCCCGCCCGCCGCCGAAGGGGTAGCTGAAAGGGGGTGATGGGGAGGGGCGGGCGTTCGCTAAATAGACACGGACGAGCGTGCACGGCCAGAGACGAACAGACGAACGGAAAAGGAAAAGCATAACAGCAGCGAACGTAACAAGAGGAGTAGCGATCGTGTAGGCACACGCGCACGCTGGTCTAAGAGGACTGTGCTACGCTCGCCGTCACTGACCCCAGCGGCGGGGACGATACCTCATCCAGCAGCAGATGTATCCGTCGTAGCATCTTACGCAGCAGTACCTCTACCGTCGCATCGCCGCAGGGGCTGCTGGCGCAGTGCCCAAACATGCTGGGTGTGGGTGGCGTGCCAAGCGAAACTGTAGTATCATTGTACATCAGATCTCCTTCTGGCTCCGCACTGTCCTTCGTTGGCCACGGAGGACTGCTTTGCTGCCTCGACAGCGGTGGCATTGCTCGCACCGAGAGTGGACGTGGCAGCTTCGCAGGAGAGGTGTTGACTCGAGTGCGGCGGTGGTACTGGGGGGGCACTGTCGAAGTGGTGAACGCCTCCAAAGTGCTGCCCACAGACGCAGGCGAGGGCAGGCCGGAGCTCGGAAGGGCCATAGATGGTGTCACACTCTGCGGTAGTGTGGCATGAACGGCTGTGATGGAGGTGGATGACGGTGCGTGATCGAAACCGTCTTGCACCCCAGTGAGTGAGCCACTGTTCTTTTGCCGATACAGGGGCTGCTGCTGTTGCCGGCCCCGTTGAACCTGCAGCTGCGACAAGACGTTCTGCAACGACTGATCGATGCGCTGCAGATCTGTGAAAAGCGGCGCACTTCCTGCTTGAGCGCTGCGACGATCTTCGCTGCTGAAAATGCCCGCGTCTCTACTTCTGGAGATGCGTCGCCTTAAGGGCTGCTGCGCGTGAGCCTCGGAGATGGTCTCGGCTGTCAGGTAGAAGGTGCTTTGGGTAGATGAACGCTGCGAAACTCCCGAGCGCATCGAGCCGAAGGCGGCGCTAGAAAGCTCGTCGACGTCCCCGTTATCATCCTCGCGACTCACAGCTGCTTCTGTTAATCGCCGTAGTTGACCATCCCTTTGGTGCTCATCGGCCACCATCAGGCAGACACTGTCCTCGTTGCTCTGCGGTGCTGTGAGGTGGGTATTGCTCATGTGACCACTTCCCATGCCGCCACGACAGCCTCCAGCAACCTGGCGACGCCGCTGCTTCCACAAGGCTCGCGCACTGCTCGCCTTCCCGCCGAGAAAGACCGGTGGCGGCGCCACCACCGCCACGTTGGCGTAGTTCTGCTGTAAAAGCGCGCTGCTGCGTCTTTCACCCGCCATGCCGCCCGTGGTGCTACCGTCTGCAGAGGCCACGCTGGACCATGTCGCGAGGCTCACCGGAGAGGCGGACACGAGGCCACCGGCCATCATCACAGACATTTTTGTGCCGCCCGTGTGTGGGGGAAAGAGCGGCGCCGACGACCGATCCTCTACTACGAAGAACGATTGGTTTGTTATGGGAGGCCGCGTGCGACGTTGGCGGCGCGATGACGCCGCAGCCCCGACAAGCGGTACGCTGTCGTCGCGTGGCGTCATGCTGGCGGTGCCGTCGTCCGACGTGTGCGAGGCGGAGCCCATCGGGCTCGAGGCGGGGTAGGTGAAGCGGAACGCCGTAGTCGGTGCCGCTGCGGTGGACAGCGGCTTTGGCGGTAATGACTGCGGTGGGGGTAACATAGTCCCACCGTGCTGCATCCCATTGTCATTGCCTTCGATCGACGCCGGCTCGCTCAGTGCACATGTGTCCAGCGGACTTCGCGCGGAGGGGCTGCGGCTCATTGCCCAGCCCCGCTGCTGCGATGGTGTCCCCGCGACGCGGCTACGGTCCCCGCTGTGCCCAGCCGCCGCCAGTGGGCTGGTCACGCCTACCGTGCAGTCGGTGCGACACTCTTCTTCTCTGTTGCTGTTCAGCGTCCCGTGACTGCCCACACTGCCGGATCCCTCCGCATGCGGAAACACTCTGGAGGGCAGCTGTGCGATGCTGCCGGTCCTACTGGCCGCCTCGCCACACGCCGCGTTGTTCGTGTGCCTGTTCGTGGCAAGGTTGCTAAAGAAATCGTTTGCCGCGCTTTTCAGCACCTCGTCCATGTTGGCGCCCATAAAGCTGATGTTCCTGTTGAAGCTGTAGTTGAAGAAAGAGAAGTTGCCCGGTTGGTGCGTGAAAGACGTTCGGGTGAGGCACAAGGCACTACTGGGACTTAGCGCGTGCTCATTCGCGTCGGCATGAGCAGGGAACGGTGAATGTGAGGTGCCGGTGGCTTCGGCTACTTCCACTGTGGCAACCCCCGAGCTTCGTTCAGCGGAAGTGTCTTCCCCGTGCCGCTCTCCCTTGCTGCTCGGCAGCGCCGCCACACTCGTGCTCGTAAGCCCATCAAATGGTACAATGTTGCCAGCTTCATCGAGCCGCACGTTGCCGCGTCGACCGGGAAAACGGGGGACATAGCCAACCACCTCTCTTCCACTTGGTCGTTGTGCCTTGCAGGCTGTCGTGGCAGTGTCCGTCAGCAGTGCTGTGCGGCCTTCATGCGTGAGCGCCTCGCTGCGAGGGACGGCCTTCTTCAGCGCTCGGCCACCGCTGCTGCTGCTGCTGCTGCTGTCCGACGACGTTGCAAAGAAGTTCTTCTCGGCACTGTTTGTAGTCGTGGTGGTGCTGTCGGGGCTGCGTCGCTGCTGCGATGGACTTTTCCTTGGCGGTGCTGGTGGTACTGGCGGTCGCGACCGTGTCTTGGAGCGCTTCTTCGGGGTCGGGGAGAGGTTATCCGCGTCCTCCGTGTGTGGGTCGCGTGCGTCCGGCTCGACCTCGTCGGTGCCGCTAGAGATGCCTGAAAAGGGATCGTAGTGCGCACCTTCGCCTCCCACGGTCTTCATCACCTTTGACTTCTCATCCAACTCCATAGACGAGGAGCACGAGCTCGTGGAGGAGAAGTCCCACTTACGCAGGTAGCGCGTGAAGGTGGATGCCGCTTGATTTGAGCTGCCGTACGCGGAGGTGACTGTGTTGCACTGTGACGCCTCCGCACTTGCCCCGGCGGCCCTCGTGCCATCGGGTCTCTCGGAGGCATCCCCCACGTCCACCGTTGCTGTGTCGCTGCGTCGTGGGACATTCTTGCCAGACGCGTCCTCGTCTCCGTGCATTACCGCTGCCGTTGCTGCGCCCTGGCGTGTCTGTTCGCGAGTTGTTGCCTCCTTGACCTCCGCGGCAGGCGCCAAATTTAAGACTGTGGACACGGGTCTGCTTGCCTTGTCGCTGGAGCTGCTGCTGGAACTGAAGAATTCGGAGGCGAGCCGGCTTGCCTTGAAGTGGATTCGCCGCTTCTCTACGCTTTCCACGTCTTCGGGCTCCTGAAACGCAACGAACTTGTTCAGCACATGCAGCAGCTGCGCCCGCTTCAGCGCCTTCACCGCGGAGTTGCGGTCGCTATGCGTCGACTCACTAAAGAGACTCATCTGCAGGAGATCCTGCGCAGTAACGCGCTGGCTTGGGTCGGGGTTCAGGCACGCGGAGACGAACTCCACGATGGAGGGGTGGTGCTTGAAGAGCGGCGAGAGGTCGGGGACGTCCGTCAGCGATGTGATAAAGTTTGTCAAGCCAGCGGGCCCTTTGATCGTCTTGATGTGCGCGAACGGCGGCTTGTTCGTTGCCATCTCCATCGCCACACAACCGAGGGACCAGATGTCGGAAGGAAAGCTGTAGCCGATTTTGGTTCCATCTTCGTCTTCTTCCCCAGCCGACATACACTCGGGTGACATGTAGAGAGGACTGCCTTGCATCACGTAGAGCAGCTCCCCCTCGTTCAGCGTCCGCGCCGTACCAAAGTCGCCGATCTTTCCCTTGCCCTCACTGCTCAGCAGCACGTTAGCGGTCTTAATGTCACCGTGGACGTAGTGCTGTGAGTGAATGTACGCAAGCCCCTCTACCACATCTCGTAGCAGCGCCCGCAGCTCCGCGTACTCGAGCCGTCCCTTTCTTTTGAGTAGCGACTGCAGCGTGCCCCCGCCAGCGAACTCCATAAACACACGAATCACCTTCTGCTCCTTGCTCTCCTCGCAGTAGAAGTAGTGGATGATGTTGGGGTGCTGCAGGTTGCACATGGTGCTGATCTCCTGCACAAACTGCTCAATCTTGGCGTCGTTATTGCCCAGCCGCATTTCTTTCACGGCCATCTTGCCACCCGTCAGCACGTCATACGCCTCATACACCTCACCGGAGGAGCCCTTCCCGAGGAGGGCGCCGTGACGCCAGGCGCCGCGGCTGTTGCGCGCCAGTGTCTCACGTGTCTGCTCAATGCGCAGTCTTTCCAGCTTCACGACGCCCGACTTTTCCTCTGCGCGACGTATCGCCTTCATGGCCTGGAGAGGGGTGCATGGCTTCTTCAGCGTGATGAAGCCGGCCGCCGTATATGTGTCGGTACTGACGAGGTCAAAACTCGTGGAGGTGATGATGACGGCCATATGCCGCAACATCTCGCGCAGACGCGTGATGGGGTCACGTTCGCTAAGGAAGGCGATAGCGGACTGCTGCAGGTCAATAATGAGAATATCGACGACCCCGACAAGGCCCACGATGTCGTCGAAGGTGAAGGCAGTCAGCACCGCGTGATGGCGTTCCCACAAGAATGAAGACAGCATAATGCGGTGAGCTGGCGTATCTTCGGCGAGGCAGGTGGTGTAGCTGAAGTTCGGTTGCCCAGACGCGGTGGCGGCGAATCCGACCATCGACATGTTTGACAGTCCACTGCTCTCGCCTGCGGAGATGTTCGCGAGCGACACACTCCCGGTAGTAGTTGCTGCGGCTACTGAGGTGAGCGGGCCGACACCGCTGCCCATTCCTGCCAGCGAAGTCACCTGACCTGCGGTGGCAGAGTTGGCCAGGGTATTCAGAGAGTCTTCTATGGGGGCGTTCTCGACGTCCTGCTCGCTTGCCGGCATAAAGGGAATGAGAAAGGCAATGTTCGAGTCTTGCGGGTTGCGGAGCATGCGCAGCGTGCCACCCTGGTCCTCGACGGCGCGCTGCACGCGATGCAGCCTGCGCCTCAACCGAGGCTGAAGGGTGCTTTGCAGCACCGTTGACTCCTCCGCATCATTGTCGCTCTCGTCGCCGCTCTCGTCGTCGACGCTCATCGTAGTGGAGTTGCTGTGCCTGCTCAGAGGCGAGTCCAAGAACTTCGCAATCGCCTTCGGCATGCCGTCACCAGTCAGGTTGAAGTTGACTACCAGAAACTCGAGCCCGTTTTTCTCTGTGACAGTAATCGTGATGGTGATGATGCTGCCGCCAGGGTCGCTGTACTTGAGACACAGCTTCATTGCGTAGCGCAGGCACTTGGGTAACAGGTCGGCGTCAAGGTAGGCGCGCTCTGAGGGAAGCCCTTCGAAGAGCTGCCGCACGGAAACGCCGCGACTCACGCACTCGCCACCAAAGTCCATGAGGATGTGTCCCATCATCTGTCGGATATTGACCACACGCAGCCGCTCCGTTGACACCGTCATGGCGCGGTAGGTAGACTCGAAGTTGTTCAGAGTCTCCGCGATACACTCCAGTCGCTCCTCGAAGGTCTGCATGCCATCGGCCAAGATTAGGCGAATTTGCCCAGAGAGCCACTGCGGTTGCTCTAGAATTCGCTGTGGCCCCTCTCGGACCTCTTCACCAAAGCCCAGCACCACCTCCGCCGCGTTTCCACCGGCCGACACAACAGATGGGACAATCGTGAGCCGAACGGTCGTCTTCGTGAGGCCGTCTCTGCGGGCGAGCGTGAACGGGGTTGCCTTGGTGCTTGGCAGCTTCAAAAACGTCTCCGCCTCGCCGGCGTAGTTGCGTGCGGCGCTGACAGCCTTGTACATGCATTGCTGCTCCCGCTCTGAGAGAAGGAAGGAATATATGTTCTGCCCCACCGCTTCCCCTCCCGAGTAGCTCGTCAGCTTCTCCAACACTGAGTTCCAGTACATGATGAGACCATCCTCGCGGAGGGCTAGAACGGCCACGTCCTTGCCCATGATCGGCGCAAACGGAAACCGCAGCAACGTTTTGGAAACCTCGTCCGAGCCCCGCGCTGCTGTCCTGTGTTGCCCATGCACAATGGCACCGTCTCCAGTGGCCGACTCGTTGCCCGTTGCGCCATCGCTAACATCGTCATCTTTTTTAGCAGTACCACACTTGCTGTGGAGTAGTGGCAGCGGCGCGCTTATCAGCACCTCTCCATGCGGATGAACGTCCCCGATCTCTGTCCGCTGATCGCGCGAGGCAATGCGGCGATGCTTGCGTGACGACTCGATGCGGTTGAGCTCGGTGCGGACGCTCTCGTCCGCGACTTCGGCAACGTAATACTTCTCGTAAGTGGGGGAGGTGGCGACAAACTCCTTCAGGCGGTCTTGTATAGGTCCCATAATGAGTTCAAAGTGCTCGCGACTGATGCACGCTGTTCGCACCTCGCGCGACGTTGCCACTACGTCTGCTACGGTGAGATGGTTGAAGAGAAACTCGAGCTCGCCCACGACGTCGCCTTCGCGCAGGCG
The DNA here is from genome assembly GCA_033953505.1 of Leishmania tarentolae. Lineage (NCBI taxonomy): Eukaryota > Euglenozoa > Kinetoplastea > Trypanosomatida > Trypanosomatidae > Leishmania > Leishmania tarentolae. Next base: position 464,768 of record CP119839.1, read on the forward strand.
CACCACCTCTACTCGGCGACCGCTGTTGCGCCCAATCACCTTTACCTCCCCTTCGATGATAAAATGCATGTACTGTCCGAGAGAGCCGAAGCGGATGATCGTCTTGCCACGCGGGTACACCCGCGTCTCGAGCGCCTCAGCAATTTTCATCCGCTCAAAGTCTGGCAGGCACCGGAGGAAGGGCACATTCAGCGTCAGATTCTCAAACTTGCGCCGTTTCTGCAGCGCGCTCGTCATCACAGCGCGGTGGTAGCTGGCCTCGTCCAGCGTGTAAAGCACGCACCGCGTCACGCACCGGACAGTCGCGGCGCACATAGCTTGCTTGTACATGAGCTCCAGCTCGCCGAAGGTCCCCCCTGGTTGTAGGGGGCCGAGCGACTTACCGTTTTTGATGGCTTCGCATGTACCTTCACCGACGAGGTAAAGCTTCTCTGTTGTTGCTTGGCCTTGCTCTAAAATGGCGGCACCGGCTGCGTGCACCTCCTTGTCCATCGCCTTCAAAACGCCTTCAAGGGCATCCGCGTCAAGGGAGGAGAAGCTGTGGCAGCGGCGCAGAAGTCGCCGAAGCTGTTTCTCTTCCGCCGGGGTTTTGGGCACAACGCGCAGCGGGGGGAGCGCTGTGGACGCCGACTCTCCTCCGATCATCTCTGGCGGAGGCGCGCACGGCGCCGCCGATACCGCGACACGTCGACCTTGACATTGACCGCCGATTGCAAGCGCCGGCCATTCGCGCGGCGCGGCAGTTGCGCCGCTGAAGTGGAAGGGGCTGTCCGCCATGAAGGACGACAGGGGCTCGTCCTGCTGCTTCGATAGGCGGTGCTCCTCCTCACGTGTGCCGAGAGACGAGCGGGAGTTGAAAGAGACGTCCATCGGACCCCCGAGACCACGCGTGGACCTGTTGTACAGGGCCACGTCCTCCGACGGCGGCGCTGACGATGGGGACTCTTGCGCACTGGGCGACACCACGCCTCGCTGCGAGTGCAGAAAAGAGAGACCGGCGAGCGCATCGAGGGTGGTGAGATCTCGGCGCGACATGGCACTCGAGCGCCGACGCTGCATCATGCTCATCGAGGCCATGGTGCTCTGCGATGCGTGTGTGTGCGACGCTACATCGTGTGACGACCCCGTATACGTTGTTACACTGACATTCACCGGTGTCTCACTTTTCCCTTGCGACTCCAACGTGCGGGCAATGCGCATCAGCGTTTCTTCGGTGTCCACATCGCGGAGCAGGTGAATGATGTGCTCCCGGAGAATGCTATTGCTCTCTGCTGGTCGAAACAGGCTCGTGAACTCGGCCAGCGCGACGGAGCCGTTGGTGAGGAGCGGTTCTTCCTCTCCATCACTCGCGCCACCGCCGTCCACGCCACCGACAGCGCGAAAGCTCGACGCACTCACCGCGAGCATGGGACTGACCTTCGCTGCCGCAGAGGCTGCGCTGCACCTATTTATATCCGTTGTGTCTTTCTCAAACCAAGACGCCTCCGCGCACACCGGCGGCACCATGTGCACTGTGCCACGGCTCCTGTCGTCCTTTGCCTCATTCGCTGGCTGCTGCTGCTGCTCCTCACTGAAACGGCCTTCTGCAGGCTCCATCTCTCGGCTTGCCTATGCGCGATTACGAGAGAGTTCACGATGGGTGAGAGGGTTCGCAGTCCTACTTATGAACGGGAACGTTATTGCAAGGCTTCTCTCGTGTCCACAGAGCTTGGAGGCGCGCGAGTACGTGGGTGAGGGGGGGGGTGAGGGGGAGAAGACAGACACAGCAGACGCAACACACCGCGCAGTACAGAGAACACAAACACACAATACAATAAAGGTGGTCAACGAACGCAGCGCCCGCTTTGCACAAGATGGCAAGCCGCGCGCACACAAGAATCGGTGCGCGCGTGCGTGCAAGAGGGGGCGTTGCGCTTGCCCTTTGCTCACGCCCGTAACGACCACGCAGGCGCGCACTCGTAACGAACGAATGTAAAGGGAAGAGGGATGGGGAAGGCCAAGGACCCTAGAATGGCAAGGGAAGAGAGAATAGTAAACGATTGAAGTTCATACGCGTATGTGCTGTGTGCGTGTGCGTGTGACCCACGCGTGAGAATAGTGACAGCGGGGGCAGGTAAGCGAGTCGCGTAGCGCTCACACTAACGGATATGTACTCCACCGACAGCTGCAACTCCCTCGTGTGCCAGACACACCCGCTTGCGTGCTCACGGGCACGCACATGCACAGAGAGACACGTGCGCTCGTTGCAGCCCTGCAAACGAAGCGGTACGCGCTTTCCTTGCTCACAGTTTTATACAGGCGCTGATGGGACAGCCACTGATGTAGCGCCTGGCGACAGCGCCCAACCGTGTCTTCCTCTTGCTGCCAACGTGCGTGAGAAGGCACAGGGAGCGGTGTAAGGTCTGTGGGTGGGGATGACGAGCTGGAAGGGCAGCTTCTAGTCTCCCCTTGCTGTTTCCGAGAGTGATATGCTTCTATGGCTGCGCACGTGCTTGCAGGAGAGGAGGATGCGTGTGTGTGTGTGTGTGTGTGTGTATCTGTTCTTGTGCTGTGTGGTACTGTTATGAGCTCGACTACACGTGTGCCAGCGTGTTGCCCTTTCCAGTGGTTTGCGTTTTGTTGGGGGTGTGGCGTGTGTGGTGATGGTGAGGGCTTTATCGTTCGCCCACCACGTCCTTTAGTTCTGCCGCCGCGCGTGAGTGCGGAGACGTAAAAGCGAGAGTACACCAAAATGTGGCGGCGACAACAGTACCAGCGACAAGGGTTCCACGTGAGGAGACGCGCAGCACACATAAATGTGCAGGAAGTAAAGCATGTTCACGGTAGCATCGAAAAAAAAAAAAAAAAACAGTATGCGAGGAAGTCGAAGGAGAGGCAGTGATGAGCGTACATGTGTGAATATCGCGAGGGGTACGGGATGGCGAGCGTGCTGGGCCGCTATCACAGCGCCACATGCGAGAGTTCCCCCTCCGCCTCCTCATCGCTACCGGCTTGGTATCGGGAGAAAGAAAGACGGTGGCACAAGAAGCGGGGAGCAGGGGCGATGCCACCGTTTTCCTTCCTCCTCATTCCCACCGCTGATTGTGCCACAAACTCGTCTCTTCGCCCTGCCCGTAACCTTTCGCTGGATCCGCGTTGTCGCCCCTCCCATTTTCCACGAGAGAGGTGTACACGCCCATGCATTGCACGCGCACAGAAACGACGCACAGCCCAGATGTCCCGGCCGCTGTGCGTCTCCGTTCTTGCGTGCGGGCGTGCGTGTGTGTCATGTATACCGGAGGTTGTGGGAAGCGTGAAAAAAAAATGACCAAAACAGAACAGATGAAAATGAGCGTAGCACACACCGACAGACGGCGGTGGTGGTGGGGTTGGGTGGGCGTGGCTTCAGGCAACGACGTTTCTTGACCTCATCCACCCTCTCCCATGCGCATGTCAGGGGCGCACACTCCACTACGCATTCGTCGTCAACCCCCTCTTTCGTGCGATCCCGAAGCTCTCTCTATATGGCGACACGACACGACACACACACAGACACACACACACACACGGAGAGGTGGTGGTGGGGTGCGCCAACAAGCCGCTAGGCGGGAGGACAGGACACGTACAGGCTGTGTGAAAAACAGGTGAGAGGCAAGATGGCCGTCGTGTCACACGTCACAGCTCGCGACGCGCCAATCGAGTTAGTCAAACAGACCAAAGCCCATGTCGTCGTCGGCCTCCTCCTCGGGCTCCTCCTTCTTAGCGGCGGCGGCCGGGGCCGCGCTACCGGCAGGGGCAGCAGTGACGCCGGCAGCGGCACCAGAGCTGGCCGCCGGCATCGCGCTCATCTTCGCGGCGCCCTCGGCGATCAGGGTGGCCACGTCGCGTCCAGCAATGCTCTCCATGACAAAAGCGAGGGTGGCCTTGTCGATGTCGATGTTAACTGCCTTGCAGATGGCCTCCACGTCTGCCTCAGACGGGGACGCCTTGCTCAGGGAGGCCAGAGCGTACGCGGCGAGGTACTTGGTGGACATGGTGGAGCGTGGGCGACTGGGTAAAACGAAACCGAAAGCTTTCGGCCACGTAGACAGACGATCAACGATGAGTTATATGCGTATATATATATATATATATATATATGTATATATGTGTGTGTTGCATGGTTGGCACGGATGCGTGCAGGAAGGGGGTGGGGGGGGGGGCAAAGACATTCGAGAGAGTAGTGGGCGTGTGGAAAGCAGCAGATGCGGTGCACAGATTGGCGCATGCATACAGGCATGGCGGACCATCATTGTGGTGAGGGCGGGCGCAGGGGGGGGGGAGAGAGAGAGGGCGACGCGTCGCCAGATGCCCATTCTGTCAAGACAGACGGACAGACACGCATGCGCCGACGGCTCGCCTGCCCCCTTCTCGGCTCTTCCGCGAGTGCCCTCATCACCCCTCGTCGCGCCCGCGCCTGCGGAGACCGTTCAGAATTATCGCGTTTGCGTCTCTCTTCCGCTTCGCCGCGGTCACCTCCCTTCTCCCCGCCAGTCGGGCAGGGCGACGCGAGCGAGAGAGAGGCAAACACTAACACGCGCCTACTTCGGCCTTCTATCAGATTTCTGTGTGTGTGTGTGTGTGTACGTGCGCCCACCCGTCCTCTCTCCGCTATTCCACTGCCCGCTGTGCATATGTTCTCGGCGTAGTTGCCTTCGCTTCGCGCGTGCTTGGGCGTGATAATGAGACACACGTGCGTGTGAGAGAGGGCAGAGCGACACATCCTTGAAGAGCTCCCTTTATCGTTTTGCGAGCACCATCCGTGCTATGCTCCACTCTGATAGCGCCCCCCCCCCCACACACCGCATCAACACCTCGTTAACGTGTTCTTCCTGTAGTTAAGACAAGTGAAGAGAACGACAGGTGCAGCAGCAGTCACGGAGAAGCGCGTGGGGGTTTCGCGTGCCTCCGCCGTGCAGCGAGGAAGCGAATGCACGCACGCGGGCCACGCCCGAAGAGGCTTTACCGAAACAGCAACCGCTTGCACCTGCCACCCCCCACCACACACACAGCACTTTGATCGAGTTAGTCAAACAGACCAAAGCCCATGTCGTCGTCGGCCTCCTCCTCGGGCTCCTCCTTCTTAGCGGCGGCGGCCGGGGCCGCGCTACCGGCAGGGGCAGCAGTGACGCCGGCAGCGGCACCAGAGCTGGCCGCCGGCATCGCGCTCATCTTCGCGGCGCCCTCGGCGATCAGGGTGGCCACGTCGCGTCCAGCAATGCTCTCCATGACAAAAGCGAGGGTGGCCTTGTCGATGTCGATGTTAACTGCCTTGCAGATGGCCTCCACGTCTGCCTCAGACGGGGACGCCTTGCTCAGGGAGGCCAGAGCGTACGCGGCGAGGTACTTGGTGGACATGGTGGAGCGTGGGCGACTGGGTAAGCGATCGAGAGAGGACGTGTGTGTGTGTGTGTGTGTGAGTGAATACTCGGGAGCTGCATGAAAAGACCGCCGGGGAAAATGGGATGGGGCAGAAATACAAGGAGGCAAGAACCACGAGTGGCGGGCGTACGCGGTTCCAGGCGTGGAGGAGAGCACGGTGATGGGTCGTGGTGGTGGGTGCAGATAGAGGTGCCACATCGAGCAGAACGGGAGATGGGGCAGCATGGGAAGAAAGTTGGGTGGCATGGGGTGGGATGACCGGCGCATCAAAAGTGTGAGAGGGAAAACGCAAAGCAAGTTGAGCGGCGTGCATTGGAAGCGGTCCGCCGACTGCGTTTTTACCGCCCCCTCCCTCCCCCCTTCAGAAGCATCCGCATCCCGTGCGTGACGGGCGAGTACGAGGAGAGACGGAGCCGTGGCGAGGCGACATGGCCAATTTTCGTGCGCGGCGGAGCTTCGCACGCGTCTTTTTTTTCTTTTGGTGCTGTCTGCCTGCTTGCTATCGGAGTACGTGGCAATCACCACCACAACGGCGACGGCAGTCGCGCTCTTCTAAGGGTCATCCTCAACACTATTCACAAGACAGAGCAACAGACAGAGGGAGAGGAGTGGCAGTGCGCTTCCCGTCAACGTCCCTGTTCGCAGAGTCGGCCAACGACGATGGCCCGGCCGCCAGGAGGAGAGAAACCCGCGCAACCGACATGTGAGATGCCAACACACAACACTCCATGACAGGTGCCCAACGGGAGCGGCAGAGCGAATACGGTGCACAGAGATTGCAAGGAGTCTCCACCACCAGAGCCAGACATGATGGCTATACCCGTCACCTGGGGAGGTAGAGGGGGTGGGGGTTGGGGCCGGGTGCCTTCTCCCTCTCCGCACACCTCTGCTTGGCTATTCCACGGCGGCCAACATACTTGGTGGGGTGCTGAGAAAGTACTCCACCAGCGCGAGAGCGTCATCGTTCTCCTGCTGCAGTTGCTGCCGTACCTGCTGGTCGATGCCGCCTCCTTGCTGTAGCCGAGCTGGAATGGCTCCTTGCGCATCGCTGGGACGGACAATCAACACGGTGCTGAAGATGTGCGCCAAGAGGTTCGCGTCAAGATCGTTCTCGCAGCTGTGCACCGGTCGGAGGAGATAGTTCAGCAAGGAGACGACATAAATCCACACGTTCGCGTGCATCGTCGGCAGCTGACGCAGGAACTGGAGCGGAGCCTTGCCCTTGGTGCGTCCCGCGGCGAGGGCGGCAGTGTACTGCGCGTAAGGGACCACCGGTTCGAGCAGGTTCTTCAGGAAAACCAGAAGGCACTCTGCAGCGCAATGCACGTCTGTGCCTACTGGCAGAGGCGCGCTCTTGGTGTCCAGCAGCTCCATGATGCAACAGCACACCTCCTTGTCCGTGGAACGGGTGAAGAGGCCCCTCTCGCGTGGGTGCTGCGCGATGACGTGGGCGAGGTACCACAGCTCCTTCGGCACATGTGGCCGCACCTGACGCACCACCTCCTCAAAGTCGTCTTTCTGCGCGTACGCCTCCACGCACGGCTTGTCCTGCAGGAGGGCGATGCTGTCCAGCCCGTTGCCAAATACACTTGGGCGCAGCGTACACTGGCACTCCACGGTCTGCACTGGGCCGTTGCGGCAGCAGAAGAGCAACACAGAGGTGAGCTGGATATGGCCGCGACCCTGGTACGGACGCCAGGCCGCTAGCCATGTCATGCAGCGCGGGTCGATGGCCGTCTCGATATCGACATCCTGCGACTCCCCTGGAAGGATGGCAAACTCCAGGGGGGTGACGCACAGCCAAGTCCCTTCCGAGTCGTCGCCCTCGCGCTGTCGCACGACCCGCACGACAGAGACACAGTCACCATTGTTCTGCACAGTGATTGTCTCCTGCGTCCCGCAGTGGTGGAAACTCTGGGCTTGAAAGTTCACCTTCGAGGTGCTCAGGGATATCTTCGCACTGGACGCCTGCGCCAAGCCGATGACGGCAACCTTTTCCCGAAGCGACGATATCACCTGCGCCCTTTGCGCCGGCACCTCCACGCTCATCGGGATCCGCGCGAGTGCCTGCACAGGCTTGTGGTCGCTGCTGCGCACCTCCATGAGGGCGGAAAGGCGGTCAAGTCGAATGCGGGACTCCATCGACTTACGACGCGACCATACACATATGCGGTCCGTATAGCTAGGAATGCGACGCTTCTCGCTGGTATCGTAGACGTCAGTGCCAATATCAAAGCGATAGGTGGGCATGTGCGTTGGTCTGAAGTGGAGAAAGTTCAGCCACGGCGTGTGCGGACTCTTCATCTCAGCTTCCAGCTCGTCATACTGAAGCAGCTCACTGAACTGCCCATTGTTGGCCAAATGCACGGCAGTCTCGTACGGGAGTCGGAGGCGGTAGTTCAGGTCTCCGGCCACAATGATGATGTCATGATCGCGTGGGTGGAGCTCGAAAAAGACGGACTCATCGATTGTCATGTTTGCCTTCGCGTTACTCTGTATCTCCGCGCGACGGGCGGCATTGAAGTCCATACTCTTGAAGATCGTGTTGATGTCCTCGTTGCGCTTGCTCACGTTGGATTGCCCAGCCGCTAAGTGGGCCGTAATGATACAGATGGACGTGCGGTGCAGCACAAGGTGAAAGCCGACGGCGCCCTTATTGCCCATGGAGCCCAGCGCACCGGTGGCCACCGTCGCCACGCTGAACTCTGACACGGCCGACAGCAGCGGCCGACGGATGAATACACAGAGCAGCAGACCGACGAGTTGCTTGGGAGGAAAGGCATAGTAAGGAGAGGCGCCGGCGCCACTAGACGAGGATGCGGCGGTGCTGTTGACACCACTGGCGCCGATAGCCGCGTTCAGCCCCGCCACCCATGGCGCGGAGGCCTCCGTCTCCTGCTTGAAGAGCGCCGTCGCACTCATGTCCACCTCCTGCAAGCCGACCACAATTAAGTCCGTCGGACGCGCTAAAGCGCCGTCTTCGCCGCCACTGCCGTTGCTGAGGCAGGAAAGGCTGGTCAGCGGCAGCACTGGTTTCTTGCATCCAACATTGAAAGTGGTCACACACACGCTCAGGTCTTCCACTGTTGTGTAGCTTGCTTCGTAGTAGCCGATTTCTTGCTGAACCCACGCTTCCGCCGCGGCAGCAGGATCGGCAGTGGCCGAGGCGCTCGAGTTGGGCGCGAGAAAGCTGAGTGGCGCACGACGGCGGAAGATGTCTTCCACAGTGTGCCACTCCTTGTTTGGGAAGGCACGCGGGAGACCGGGGTGCATGGCCGTCTGTGTATCCGGGCTCGAGAGAGGACCACGACAACGCACGGAAGGGGCAACGATAGACGTTACTATCCGTCCTTTCCCTGCCCAAATCTCTTGTGTCTGTGCGTGGGTGTGCCCTCGCAGGTGTGTACAGGTACAGGCCAGTGACAGCGAGATGATGGAAGCGAGAGGGGCTGAGTGCGGAGGTGCACTGGCGCTGCGCTGCACGAATGCGCAGCAACGCATCAACCGGCGTAACGGCGAGCGCACATGAATCGCCAGACAGGACGTAGAAGGAAAGAAAAAAAAAGAGAAGGGTTTAGTGGGGAGAGCGATGCGATGAGTGAGATGTGTGATGATCCACCGAGGCTGGACGGCCGCAGGAGGAGAGGAGAGCGACGTAATCCAAGTTGGGCGGCTGTCGCCGTGCACTGCCCCTCAAGGGCCGTAGCGACATTGCAAGTGAAGTCGCAACTACTCCCGGAGCACCTGCGTACGGACTGCGCGTGCGCATCGTGGGCACACAAGGCCGCACAGAGGGACGTGTGACAGGGGGCACCCGCACAAGTCGAGGGATCGACGGTGCGCGAGGTGGTCCGGTGGTCCTTGGGCTGGAGTTGATGTGGCGCTGCCACGCCGCCGCCGCCGAAGCAGAGGCGTGCGACTGAGCGTGTCATGGGAGACGGAGGGTGGGGTGGAGGGGGGGTGGGGAAACAGAATGGGAAGCATCACAGCGCAGAAGGAAGGAAGGGAGCAGGCGGGCACAGAGCCGCAGGCATGTATTGCCTGGACGTGGGAGGCGGCAGAGACGCGGGCAAACCGCCACCACCACCCCACCAAACGGTGCGTCGACACTACCCCTCACATTCACCATCCTCTGCTCTCCGTGCTTCGGTTCCTCGTTCGCCCGGGCGACGCGCTACACACCAAGAGTCATTAGCAGGCAAAAAAAGGCAGAGCAAGCCGGCCATGGGACACACCCGGACGCACTTGCCTGCTGCAGTGGGCGTGCACATACGCATAAACAGAGAGGAGGCACAGGTGAATAACCACATCCCACCACCAACAGGTGCCCGCCACCCAACGGCTGCGTGTCATGCCGCCGTCGAGGTCGACTTCCTTTTCTTCTTGGCGGTGACTGCCGTGTTGGGCTTGTACCATGTGTTTCCCTCCGCATCGACCATGTGCCAGCTCGGCGGCGGGCCGTGGTGCGGCTGTAATGTTACCACCCGACCTGCATCTTCGCCAGCGGCCACAGGGCTACGCTCCTTGTTGCCGCCGAGGGCTTCCGCGACTATGTCCATCTGCGCTGGCGTCAGTGACCTTGGAAACACGACATTGATGCGGACATACAGCTTACCCTTCCTTCGGTGCGCTACACCTGCAGCGGCCTCGCCGCCGTCGTGATTTGCCTGGGCAGCCGCGCTGGCCGACTTGCGCTCCTTAAATGGCATGCCCTCGTTGTCCACAACAAAGACGTGCTGTGAATCGAAGAGGAAGCGCGGCACGTTGTCGTGTCGTAGCGGCGTCGCCAGGCGCACGACACGACCGTCGAGCAGCTCGACAGCGATCGAGAAGGCATCGCTGAAGAGGCACCCAAGCGGCACGGAACAGTTCGAGAGAATCAAATCTGTGCTGTTCAGGCGGTGATAGTGGGGATGCGGCAGCTGCTCGATGACGACGAGAATGTCGCCGGCGGCGTCAAAGCTAGGCAGCTCGTCACCTTGGCCGACATAGTTGAAGGCGTCGCTGTCCTCTGTGCCTGGAGGGATCGTGACCTTGATTTTTTTCTCTTCCACGATAACGCCGCGGGGGAGAGGGTCGGACTGGCGGGCGCGGGACAGCTGCGCACGCTGATGCGCGTCGAAGACAGGACCGCATCGCGCACATGGCGACTGAATGGGAAGCTTGCCAAGACCTTCGCATCGGTTGCAGCGGCACTGCTGATACACCGTGAGACCGCCGAGGTTGAGCGCCTTCCTGACCGTTGTGTTTCCCTTGCACTGGGGACATGCCGGGCTTGGCCGGCCGTTCGACGTCCCATGGCCGTGGCAGGAGGGACAGAGGCGCCGCCGACGCACCTGCAGCACTTTCACCGTCCCGCAGTAAAGCTCCTCGAGGGAGCATTGCAGTTCCACCAAGAGGAAAGACGGCTTCTCTGGCCGCTGTTGGCGTGATGCGCCGGGTCCACCACCGGAAGCGAATCCGAAAAAAGAAGAGAAGATGTCCAGCGGGTCCATCCCTGGGCCAAAGCTGGACCCAAAACCGCCACCCGGAAAGCCATTGCTGCCGCCTGCCCCGCCGCCGGGTCCGTTGCGGCCAAATGTGTCATACTGCTTGCGTCGCCCCGCATCGCTGAGGATCTCGTAAGCCTCAGCGACCTTCTTGAACTTCTCCGCTGCTGCCGGGTCGCCGCTGTTCTTGTCGGGGTGATACTGGAGCGCCTTGCTGCGATAGGCGGAGCGGATCTGCGACTCTGTGGCGTCCGGCGAGATGCCGAGCTCGTCGTAGAGGCCCGTTTCTTTCACCATTGCGTGGATGAGAGACTACAAGAGGGTGGGAGGGGGGGGGGGAGGAGGAGAAAACGTGAGCAGAGGTCTTGAAGAAGCATGCGCGGAAGACAAGCGAGCATGGTCGTACGCGCGCGCGTACGTACGTGCTGGTGTGCACCAAAAGCCTCTCTCGAAGCAGGTGCTCAGGACCCCACCCACACAGACGGTTGTAGAGGAGAGATGGTGGAGGGGCCAACGGGTCGAGAGAATGAGATTGGTTGTGCGTCTATATGTATGTGCGTCCATTCGAGAAGGCGGATTGGAGACGCAATGCCGGTATTAAGAGGAAGGGAATCAAACGCTACACAAGACCGCCGGCGCCAGCCAAAGTTAAGGGCCCTAATAAGGAATAATAAAAAAAAAAATAATAATAATAATAAAAAATAACATTGCGTGTGCGTATATGCGTGTGTCTGGTGAGGGAGGCGGAAGTGGACCCGATTAGAAGTTTTCGCTCGCTTTGCATCGGTTCCGTATGCGTCCAAAGACAAGGGTGCCACAACACTGTCTCAGGCGTGGCGTTCCTGCCCGTCCCTCCCTCTCCCTCCGCTTCGCCACGCGCCACAAATCAACTCGCGTGGAGGGGCCTGATGGGGGGGGGGGCAGGAGAACCGCTGTCTCTGTCTCCCTCCTCCTCCACCCGCCTTCCCCGCAAAAACAGAAGGGCGAAGGCCTACGCACGTGGGCGATGCCAAAGTCTTGTGACCACATCGGTTTCCGATGTGTGCTCGCAGAGCAGCCCCTCGTGTGAAAGTGCAGAGAGTTGCATTGGGCCACGGTGTCGCGCACCAACGAGTGCGCACCTCAACCAGTGGTGGAATCGTGATGCGGCCTGCACAGCATCCTTGTCCGCGGAGGATGAGAGGAGTGCAAAGTCATCGGCACGAAAAGTGTGGTGCACTGCGGGTGTCTTGATGTGTTCCAAATTCAGCGAGTACACCATTACGATAAGGAAAAGACAGGCCTGGGCTGATCTCCGCGGATCACTTTTCAGGTGTGTGTCCGTGCGGTGGCGCTGTTGCGGGTGCGACGAGAGGGACGATTTTGTTTCCTCCCGCAGTGCGCTTTCGGCTTGTCGGGGTGGTCTGGGCCAGTACGGCGCACTGCAAGCCCCAACGTCATTGCCTCTTCGCCGCTGTGCCCCAGTTGGGGTGTCGCCATAGGACCACTCACGTGGAATAGTCCCGGCTTGGTCGAGCCATAATCTCGTGTCCCCCACCGGGTGGTGCGAGATCGAGGGCCTCCCCGTGCCCCAAGGGTTGCTCTTTGGTGTGTTGTCGGATGTGACGCGCCTTCTTAAGAAATTATCGCATCACAACTGGAGCGCCACTGCTGCAGCCATCGTCTGTTGGAAGGGGAGGGGGGGGTCCTGTGCATCTGTGCGCGTTCCTTGCATTCTCGGCGCGGAGCTACAGCAGCCATCATTTTTGTAGCTTGCGCCCCCCATCTACTGCAAGCCACAGAGGCCTCACCCCATGAAAGGCTTGCGATGGTGGTGGTACAAGGCAGTTCTCTTGCAGAGTACGAGCCTGCACCGCGGGCGCTCCTGAGGAAATCGTGCCCACGAACTCCATGTAGCGTGATGCAGCCAGCTTTGAATTCCAGTGAAGATTGCAGAGGCTGGGCCGATGAATGGCGCGCCCCATCACTGCAACGCGGCAGAGGTACAATCATGAGATGGCTTGGCGACACGCGATATGCCCGTGTGGAGAGGTTTCGTTGTGGGATGATACGAGGAGCATCATCAGTGGCTACAGGTCCCTTTGGCGCAGCACCGGCCCAGACCTGCCCTGCCGATGCCAAGAGTGCGTATAACCTTAGCCGAGGACAGGCGACGGGATGCCTAGCGTTCCCACACGGCGCGGGAGCAGTGCCTCGGGTTGCCAGGGTGAAGTCGCCCAGCGCATCATGACGGGCCAAGTCCAACCAGAGCCAACGCCAAAGAGGGCTCTTTCCCCTGATATACACACAGACACACACACAGACAGAGACAGAGACACACAGGTGCACATACCACACGAAAGGCGAGGCGGGGCACGAACAAACTAATGACGGAGGGGGAGAGGGTTAACAGCAGTGCGCGAAGCAATAGCTTCACACTCAAACACACAGGAAGAGGAAACAAGGGATACGGGAGAGGGCTCGTAGGAGAGGTGGAACGAAGGAAGGCAGCGAGGCACATGATGGCCTGTACTAAACCTCAAACTGAGGAGAAACAAGAGAGAGAGAGAAGTATAACCAAACAACTGATGTGCCCGTGACGACGTCGCCGACCGCTCACGCAACAGTTCACTGTGTGCCTGTGCACGTCTGCTCTCATCCTCATTATAGAGCGTGAGCGACGACCGCACGCCTACACACATCAATCGACATCCGCACCTCCGTTAAGTTATGTTGCCTCCTACATCATTGGTGCTCGCGAATGGTCTGCGTCATGATGCTCAGAGATGTGCCGATGGCGGCGCCAACCAGGATCGAGATGCCCATCAGAGTCCCTGCTACGAAGCGCTTGCCGTCGTTGTCGATGCCCTTCGACTGAGGACCAAGCACCAGCGCCATCGAGCCCACGTAGCCGTTCGAGAAGCCGAAGATGATCTCCATCACATAGCCGTACGCCTCGCCCGGGATATAGTGGTACGAGTGCAGCAGCAGAAGCGGCACAAAGATGGTGCGCGCGAAGGACGCCGCTACGAGGATCCAGCGCTGCTTGTACGACCGCGGCCACATAAACTTTAGCGATGGCGAGAAGCGGCCTAATACATCGAACACGTTGAAGATGAACACGGCAACCGTCGAAAACCACTTCGACTCGGGGAACATGCCAACAGCGATGCCGGGGAAGAGGAACAGCGTGACGAGAAAATTAAAGCCGCAGGCGATGAACATCCACTTGACACAGCGCAGCGTGCTGAAGATGGCGGTGGCCACGAGAATCCCGTTACTCGTGGGGTCCACCGACTTGGTGGCGGCCACCTGCACTTCACCGAGAGCCGGCGCCTCCTTGCCAGAAGAATTACGACCCTCCTTGTCATCGGTCGGGGGCTCGTTGGGATTCCACACCTCCTCCGTCGATTGCTTGCCGACGTCCACCTTGCTCTTCACAGCACCGAGGTCGCCAAAGTAGTTCTGGGCGAAGCTGTTGAAGCGGAGCAGGAGCAGCGCGACAAAGGTCATGCCCTGGATACCCACATCCAGGCCGTAGTAGATCTTTGACTGCCTCGTCACGCCCTCATACGTGTCCGGCAGCGCAGCCTTCACGATGATCTGAAGCAGTGACGTTAGGACACCAGACATGCCGACGCCACCCATCATTGTGGACGTGAAAGTCGAGGGGAAGGCACTAAACATGCCGTACGTCGTGGACTCGAAGATGCTCTTGCCGAAGCCGCCAATGAAGCCGGCCATGCAGATCGTTGCCACGGCACCAGACTCGCTCGTGCCGCGCTCAGGCACCACCATCAGCATGATGATCTCGACGATCAGGATGATCAGGCCACCAAGCAGACGTACCTTCATTGGAATGCGGCGGAACCAGCTGAGCAGCGTCAGCGGCTCCATGATCAAGCATGTTACAATGCCGATGAGGTTGTAGTAGGTCAGCACATTGTTCCAGAAGTTTGTCTGCAGCGGAACTGCGTCTGGGTCCTGCATGGCATAGCGGTAGTACGTCATGATGTACGCAGGCGCGGAGAAGACGGCATTGACGGGCATCATCATGGACACACCGCACATGAACGCCACGACGTACACGTAGAATTCGCCTGCAGTCATTTGGTACCACTTGCGACTCTCGCCCTGCTCCTGGGGCTCGCAATGATCAGGTGCGGTGTCCATCTTAGCGAAGTGGGTGTGCGGGTTTGGATGTGGCCACGGGTCTGGGGCTTGCTTCGGACCTTTGAAAGAGAAGATGCTGAGCGACGACGAATCTGCGCGTACGCGAGAGACCCTGGCCAGCGGGCAACGGAAGAGGGGGAGGGGGAGGTGACTATGGTAAAAGTGAAGTGCTGAAGGAGCCATGCTAGTTGGCCGAAGCGCACTGGCAGAGCAGTCACAGAGGAGCGGTACTGGCGTACAGCAGTGAGTGTCTTCCTGCAGTGCAGCACACAGCATACACTCTTGCACGCGTGCAGCCCTCCCCCCCGCAGAGCAGCCGGAGCGCCTGAGCAACCGGCACTCCTGTGAGCGCACGTGTGTGCGAGGGCGAGAGGAAGAAGGGGGGCATAGACGACGCTTTTCGATTGTTCCCGTTTCAGTTTGTGGTTATCAACTGCTTTTGTAGGCGTGCCTGTGTGCGTGTGCGTGGCTGCACCAGAAGCCGGCAGCCGCATACAGCGCCGCACTGGGCAGAGGTCAACTTCTACACACATACCCGATGTGCGCACGCCCGGCCGAGCGCACAAATGCACGCACACAGTTTTTACCCCTCTCTGTGCCTGTGCCATTGGGTATACATGCGCCGGTTCGAGCGCGGTTGTTGATGTGAAGCACGTACAAAAGAAAAATGAAAGGAAACATTGCATGATTGGGATGATGATGATCACTGCGGCACCGATGCAGGCATACTCACATACACGGACGCCCATGCTCCAGTCTACACGCCCACGCGAGGGGGTGAGGTGAGGAGAATACTGGAGCTGACTACAGAACACACAGGGAAGCGGGGAGGAGGGGGGAGGACGTTAAAAAGGCCAGAGAAACTACGCACAATCACGAGACACTGTGCGCTGTGCAAAAAAAAAAAAGCAGAGCCCAGCACCCCTCAAACGCTAGCTGAAGAAGGGAAGACACGCAGAGCAGTCAGAGAGCAACATCGACCATCCACACGCGCGCTGTCTCGTCCGCGTGTGCGTGTAAGAGATAACCATCGAGGGATGGCAGGAGGCAGGAAGACGTGGTGATGGTGGTGCTCGTCCGGGTCACATCGTCACAGAAAGGGTGGACCACAGCACACCCACCCCTCTTGCCTTCACTCTCTGTCACACACACATACACACACACATATATATATATATATATATACATATATACTTCTTTGCTCTACAGCCCACATGCGTGTGTGATGGTGGTAGTGGGGGGAGGGAGGAGGGGGCGCTGTAAGCCGTTAACACGGTACTTTCAAGTGCAGGCACGCAGGCCATTGCTGGAGAAGAGGAGGGGATAAGATAGGGTATGAAAAGAGAAGAAAGCATCAACAGAAAAGATATTATAAGATTTCAACGAAGCGTTTATGCGCCCGCGCACATGCGTGTGACAGCGGCAGGGGAGGAGCTACCAGATGGATGAGGGCCCCTTGGGAGGGAGAGGGGGGAGGGGGCGGAGAGGGGAATACGAGAAAGGGATCGGCCGATCACACACACACACGCACACACACACACACACAGACGTACAGGCCAGCGGAAAACAGCAGAGACACACGAAAGGAGAACCCCGCACAAGGCCAAAGCCAAAGTTTTCCGTACTGCTCCTATGGCGTCCTACCCTTTTAGTTACCTCTGTGCTTAGTGACGGCCTTCTCGGAACGCAAACGAGAGTGAGGGGGGGGGGGGGATGCGAGGGCGTGTGCGCTTGTGCTCCCCTCGGCGGGGGGGGGGTGCGGGGTGGTGGTGGTGACGATTCTTCGATTCCTTTCGGTCCCCTCCCCTTCGCTGTCCCGGCGCGGCGCGGTGCGTTTCCCGGGAGCAACACAAAACGGAGCAGGACCACTGCGCCTCCGTGCCCGTAGTTACATGCACCAGTCTCCATATGTCTCAATACATAAACAGTTATACATGTGCGTGTGTGCCGGCAGTGTAGTATTAGGGGAAGAGGGAGGATTTCGGTGGTGTCCACAGAGACGTGCGAGCGAGGCGGGGCTCCCCCGTCGGGGAAGGAGAGCAGAAGCAGACATGCGAACGCTTTCTGCGGGGCAGGCGTCATGCTTAACGAGACACGATTGCGCAGGCGGAACACGTCTCTGCGTGTGTGTACTCAGCGAAGGTGTCGCGGGGCGAGTGGGTCGGTAGCGGTAACGCGTGACCAGGTGAGGGGTGAGGCCTAGCGTCGCCGCCAGTGCGCACTCAAAGTTGCGACCAATCAACTCATACGCCCGTACTGACTCTGTCATCCCAACCTCGAGTCCGCATTACCTGCTGGTCGTAGTCCGCTAGCTCTTCCCGTGCCCTCTGCTGCGTTTAGTGATTCGCGCGAATGGTCTGCGTCATGATGCTCAGAGCTGTGCCGATGGCGGCGCCAACCAGGATCGAGATGCCCATCAGAGTCCCTGCTACGAAGCGCTTGCCGTCGTTGTCGATGCCCTTCGACTGAGGACCAAGCACCAGCGCCATCGAGCCCACGTAGCCGTTCGAGAAGCCGAAGATGATCTCCATCACATAGCCGTACGCCTCGCCCGGGATATAGTGGTACGAGTGCAGCAGCAGAAGCGGCACAAAGATGGTGCGCGCGAAGGACGCCGCTACGAGGATCCAGCGCTGCTTGTACGACCGCGGCCACATAAACTTTAGCGATGGCGAGAAGCGGCCTAATACATCGAACACGTTGAAGATGAACACGGCAACCGTCGAAAACCACTTCGACTCGGGGAACATGCCAACAGCGATGCCGGGGAAGAGGAACAGCGTGACGAGAAAATTAAAGCCGCAGGCGATGAACATCCACTTGACACAGCGCAGCGTGCTGAAGATGGCGGTGGCCACGAGAATCCCGTTACTCGTGGGGTCCACCGACTTGGTGGCGGCCACCTGCACTTCACCGAGAGCCGGCGCCTCCTTGCCAGAAGAATTACGACCCTCCTTGTCATCGGTCGGGGGCTCGTTGGGATTCCACACCTCCTCCGTCGATTGCTTGCCGACGTCCACCTTGCTCTTCACAGCACCGAGGTCGCCAAAGTAGTTCTGGGCGAAGCTGTTGAAGCGGAGCAGGAGCAGCGCGACAAAGGTCATGCCCTGGATACCCACATCCAGGCCGTAGTAGATCTTTGACTGCCTCGTCACGCCCTCATACGTGTCCGGCAGCGCAGCCTTCACGATGATCTGAAGCAGTGACGTTAGGACACCAGACATGCCGACGCCACCCATCATTGTGGACGTGAAAGTCGAGGGGAAGGCACTAAACATGCCGTACGTCGTGGACTCGAAGATGCTCTTGCCGAAGCCGCCAATGAAGCCGGCCATGCAGATCGTTGCCACGGCACCAGACTCGCTCGTGCCGCGCTCAGGCACCACCATCAGCATGATGATCTCGACGATCAGGATGATCAGGCCACCAAGCAGACGTACCTTCATTGGAATGCGGCGGAACCAGCTGAGCAGCGTCAGCGGCTCCATGATCAAGCATGTTACAATGCCGATGAGGTTGTAGTAGGTCAGCACATTGTTCCAGAAGTTTGTCTGCAGCGGAACTGCGTCTGGGTCCTGCATGGCATAGCGGTAGTACGTCATGATGTACGCAGGCGCGGAGAAGACGGCATTGACGGGCATCATCATGGACACACCGCACATGAACGCCACGACGTACACGTAGAATTCGCCTGCAGTCATTTGGTACCACTTGCGACTCTCGCCCTGCTCCTGGGGCTCGCAATGATCAGGTGCGGTGTCCATCTTAGCGAAGTGGGTGTGTGGGGAACGGCGAAGGGGGCCCTGTTGAGAGTGAGAGGGCGTAGAGGGCGGATGGTTGCGGTAGTAGCGTAGTGTTGTGCACGCAACTAGGACCGAAGTCGGAAGCCAAGTGGCACGGGGACTGCAGGAGGGAACTGGTGAAGGAGCCCGTACCGTGGTGCAGGTGGTATCGCGGAATAAGTGGGCATTCAACGCGAGAGACGCCCATGAGGAAAATGGGCCGTGTGCGTGTCAGAGAGAGAGAGAGAGGGAGAAGAGTATGAGGGGAAGAGGACAAAGAATGCCGACGTCGGTGCAAGTACGTGGCCAAAGAACAGACACACAAACCATGTTGCGAAGTTTCCTTTCTCGTTGCTGGATGACAGGGTCGACGTAAGAGTCTGGCGCTTTCCTCGCGCGCCACCAGAGGCCTCAGTTGACATGTGTGCGCGTGTAATGCGATGCGAAGGCACGCCGTGGCCTGGTAGTGCTCTGAACAGCGTGAGAGGACTTCTGGGTGGCGGACGCCATATCTAGGTACTATTGGTTTGTTCGGCGTGGTGTGGAAAAGAGATGGAGGTGGGTGAGACGGTTATCAAGGGACGAGTTCGTGAGGGGGGGGGGGTCGGGGACGCGTATGTGTGCGTGTGTGGGGGGGGGAGGGGGGGAACGTAAAGCCAGTCGTGAGGACAACACCTCAATACACAAAGTTGCCCAGTCCTATGCACCCCCCTCCCCCTTCCCGCCCCCCCGCACCCTCCGCGACAGACATTTAGATGCGAAAGCGCATGCCTTCTCGTCCACATGTGGTGTGGCGGCTGAGCAGCAGGCCCGCGGCTCCGTGGTCGGTCTGCCCTGTCGCGCTCGCTTCGCACACCCTCGCGCCTGCGACGCTCTAATCTGCAGTTGAGGGCACTCTTGCTGCGCTGCTGGGCTTCAGATACCCTTCCTCGATGATTGCCGGCACCTCGATCGACAGCCACGGCCCAAGCCCGAGTGCAAGGACGTGGCTGATCCCGAAGTACGGCACATTGCGTGCCCACAGGGGAAAGAAGTGTGTTGTCATGCAGATCTTGCCGCCCCTGTACATCTTCACCGTCTTGCCCTCAAGCTCCGGCAGCGCGATCTCCGGCGGCGCCTGCGGATACGTGACTGGGATGTCAAAGTTCATCTCGAACTCATACTTTTCGTTTTTGTAGTAGGTCCAACAGGTGCCGTACCAACGTGTTCCTTGCGGGTTACTCTCCAGGTGAAACCAGTGCGAGTCGCTCGCCTTGTTGTGCTCCACGTAGGTGATGAGAGAAGCGTACTCCTCCTTGAGTCGCGTCGTCCACTTGTCACCATCGCGTGGGCCCGCCTTTGTCTTCAGCAGCGGGATGCGGGAGACGCTCTCCTTCACGGACGGCTCCATCCGTTTTGCCTTTCGCTCGCTTGCGTGCCACACGCGAGGGGAAAATGCCGCGGCGATGACTGGAGGTCTCGTTCAAGAGGGGTGATAGGGAATCGGGGAGTGAGCGCGACCAAGATACGAGTATGTGCGCGCGGATGCGCGTGCGTGTATGTGCTTGAATTTGCTGCGTCGCCCGACTTACAAGGGCAATCGTCAAAGCGGGGTGATAAAAACAGGAAGACGGAGAGCGAGGCGCAGGTGTGCCAAGGAGAGGGTGCGAGAGCGCGACAGTGAGAGGACGACACACACACACACACACAATGCCAAGACAGGCACCGTTCCCGTTGCGGGGATAGAGAAACGCTGCTCTTCCTTTTCAGAGCGCCTGCCAGACGTACACACGGAGACACGAAGGGAGGCGCGCTCCTTCACGGGTGATGGCTGGGGTCTTGCAAAGACGTGCGCTGACCGTCAACTTGACGCTCTCGCCTCTCCCCCTCCCTCCCTGTATCACACCTCTGTCACGAACACAGTCGCGGGATGTCAGCGCTTCACTGGTCCTTGCACACCAGGGAACAGTGGATCGCTGGGTGCCTCCGAATGGCGTGTCGCTGCTTTCTCCCACGTGCGCATTCGTCCACCACACGCTCAGTCCAAGACACACACACACACACACGCAATATTAGCGCACCCACACCTGCATCTGATGCACCCCGGCGACATTGTGCTTCGTCTCGGAGGAGCTGCCCCACCGTCGGAGCCGGACAAACGCGCGGCATCCAGGGTTCTGGCTGAAAAGCGGTTGCGTCCGTCGTGAGGATAACAAGGGTGTGGTGATCCAGGCTTATGCTGGACGAGTTCGGGGGTGGAGCCTGACGGCCTCGGTCTGCTTAGCACAACCTGCGAGACCCTGCTTTCGGTCTGCATGCCACCTTTCCCTCTTGCTCAGTTCCTGCACATTGCAGCACAGCATCGCGTGGTGTGTAGAACCCTCCACACACGAGTCTGGAAGACTTGATGGTGCAATACAGTACTGTTTCCGCCATGCTTCCCACACCTGTGCCTCATCAGCCCACACCCGGCCCGATGGAGGAGGTAATGCCCATCTCACGCCTCGCTGGGAAATTGCTCTTGCGCTTCTGACCACCGCAAGTCCTTTCTGGACGCGACATACCACGTCAGCTGTGATTGACACTGCGTGTGCACGATGCTCGCGTTTAAGGACCTTGGGGCCTGCTGCCGCACACTTTTCACAGGCATGGGCATGTCAAGCAGAGTCTGGGCCGATGAATGGCGCTCCCCATCACTGCAACGCGGCAGAGAGGTACAATCATGAGATGGCTTGGCGACACGCGATATGCCCGTGTGGAGAGGTTTCGTTGTGGGATGATACGAAGAGCATCATCAGTGGCTACAGGTCCCTTCGGCGCAGCACCGGCCCAGACCTGCCCTGCCGATGCCAAGAGTGCGTATAACCTTAGCCGAGGGCAGGCGACGGGATGCCTAGCGTTCCCACACGGCGCTGGAGCAGTGCCTCGGGGTGCCAGGGTGAAGTCGCCCAGCGCATCATGACGGGCCAAGTCGGAAGAGGGAGAAGGAGTAAAAAAAAAAAAAAACGACTTTGCTCCAGCGACGTTCGGCAGCGCCACGGGGAGCCAATCCAAGGCTTCAGACCCCTCAGGCAGAGGGTCAACAGCTGTTACCGCGGCTCCTGTGATACGTTACACCCAGCGCATGAGTGCATACCTCGCTGGCCCTGCGCCACCGCATCGAAAAGAGGAGGGGAACATCAGCTTTGTTCTGCTCCCCGTGGGGCGCGGGTGCACGTGGAGTGCGACGCCGAACTTCTTCATGCGCACATTTCCCAAGCCGTTGGGCAGACAGACGTCTGCAGGCGTGCCGTCCAGTCGGAAGGCAATCGTGCCAAGTCGTGCCTGCTGCACAAGCACTGGGATATTCGCCGGTACTCAGAACCGCCGCGCAACACGGCAGCTGCAGTACTCCAGCCCCCGCCTCCTCCCCCCACCCCCGAGGGGCTGAAAAAAAAAAAAAATCTGTTTGTCGCCGTTGGTTCGGCGGGGATCTGAGCAACTACAACTCCCCCAGGCGGGAGAGGGGGGAGCCGAGCTCATAGGTGCGGCGACGCTTCACCAAAATGGCTTGTCATGTCTTCCTTTCCCTTGCTCGCCAAGCTACGCGTACCGGCAGCGATGACTCTCTGGCCCAAATCGATTAAATCGACTGTCCGCTGAACGTTGTTGCAGACACACGCGGGGGGGGGGTGCATCACCAACGCCATCGATGAGGAAAGGCCTTGGCCGACGACTCGCCGCTTTTCTCGCCGCCCCGCGGCAGGGGTACGGAGAAGACGGGACCCGGAGAGGCGCTAGGCGATCTGGTTCGCGCTTCGTAACCACCGCTTTTCTTGGTGTCGACGAAGCAGCCATTTACGCAGCGATCCACATGCGGGCCACATCGTTTGCTGCCGGATGTCTATGTGTGTGTGTGTGGTGGTTGTGGCGGTGGGGCACGGATCCTTTTCCTGAGGACAGCACATGGCGCACCTTTCTCTCGCAGCAACATGCAGGGCGCTTTCCTGATGATCGCGCGTAGCAGTGCGTGTGCGGGTAAGGAGACACCGTAGCGTGGCACCCCCCCACTGCCTACACCTGCTAGCCGTAGATATGCAGAGACATCCCAGGGAGAGAGACATGCCCGCCGACATCACCACCCATGAAGGAACCGAGAAAGGGTTCGGTGGGACTGGAGGGGTGCCCTGCGAGGCAGCGCGCTATCCCTTGCGTCGCGAGACACGATTGCCCAGACTGAGATCAGGTTGTCAGCCGGGTGGTGTGCTGACACCTGCGCCGCTGCCGCCGTGGCCCTGCTTCGCATCCTGGAACAGCTTCTCCAGCCGCGCTACCTCCTTGGCCTCGCGCCGCTGCTGTTCCAGCTTCTCCTCCGACTCCGCACGGAACATGCCTCGCGACTTTAGTACGTGCTCGTTGACGGCATCGTGCTCAACTATGGAGATGAGATCGAACGGCAAGAAGCCATAGCGGAAGAGTGCGTTCGCCCGGTTCAGCGCAAAGTTGTAGTGACGGCACAGCTCTTGCCCGGGCAGCACGTCACGCAGCGTGAAGAGAGTGATAGCACCCTCACCACCGAACACGGGGGAGGGACCAATGCGCACGGCGCAGTTTGGGCGGTTGCTGTGATTCACGAGGTCCAAGTACGGAACCATGGCCACTTCCATCGGTTCTCGTATCTTCCTCAGCCGTCGCCACCGACGCCGCAGTCGCCGGAGCCAGACGTGCCCGCTGTAGTAATCGACCGGTGGCAAATGTTCAGCCCTCGCTAGCACCAGCCGTGTGATGCGCTGAAAATGCTCGAGCTTGAAAGGTGGGCTGATGACCTCGTGGATGGCCGTCAGGGCGAGATGATACTTCTTGGTCATCTCTTCGTAGCTCGCGCGCTGCCACGAGTCGAGGGCCATGCCATACATGCCAAAGACGAACTCCTCGTTGAAGTCTTCGTCGTCCAACATGCGGGCATACGGCGTCGCTCCGGCGCGCAGCAGGCCTGTTATTTTGCTCATCTCCACGTCCGAGTGTGCGCGCGTGAGGTCCGGCATCGCGGCGATGATAGCGCTCATTTGCAGCCCCAGGTAAAACTGCGGGGCCATCATGCGAAACTCGTCATCCGCGATGGCGTCGCGTACCGTCGCCAGCGTGACGTGCGGCAGAACATTCGGCTTAGCTGATATATTCGACACGGTCAGGAGTGTCGAGAGAGGGATGGTGGCCACCGGCTTGTTGGCCGGCAGCGGGGTCGTGCGTGATTGGGAGAGGAACAGTCCGCGGTGCTGCGACGAGCGAGTGCCAATAAAGGTCTCCTCGTGTAGGTGCATCCGGAAGTGCTCCTTGCAGCAGTGGAAGAAGTCGCCGGGCAGAGTCGACGAGGGCCCGTAGAGCACATTACCAAAGCAGCGCGAGACGCCGGTGCACCGCAGCATTGCCACTATGCTGAGGTGATGAGGAAAGTGTGGGAGAGAGCGATGATGAGAGGGATGCGCCACTGCAGAAGCGGAAGGAAATCCATTGCGCATGTGTCACAGAGAAGACGAGACGTAAGAGAAGGATGTAGAGACGCGTACATGCCTCCCTTCATTCGCGTGTCTCTCTGGTCTTCTCCCCGTCGGTGCGGTGGAAAGTGATGACAGTCAGATAGGAGCGCGTGCAGCAGCACACTCGAGCGAAGCCTCCGGGTCTTGGCTGTTCGTTGTGGTGGTGGGGGGCGCAGACACGTGTATGCCGCACTAAGCACAGGAAAGGAGGAAGGTAGGAGAGACGCAGAAGGCACCAGCCCCTCCCCCCCTCGTTGCTGCAGAGTGAGTACCCCACACACGCAGGCACACACGCAGGCACACACGCAGGCACGGGGGTAGGATATCGAGGAACGCAGTGACGTGGGGGAACGCACGTGCATGAGCGAACGCTGAGACGAAGTCGTTCAAACTTGATGTGCGCGGCGCAGTGCCGTTGCCGCGCGTCAGCAGCGAGGGCTCCCGCGCACGTCCGCAAAGCGTTCGCCATGGCAGGAGGTGAGATGATTTCCAGAGAAGAGAAAGCCTGGGATGACGCCGGCGTATGTTGGTGTCGCGACGGCCTGCGCGTGTGTACGTGTGTGCGACACCCCTTCCCCTTCCCCTTCTACAATCGCATCCATGGATCCATGGAGGCGAAACCACTCGAGGAGGCACAACGCGGCCATGCAACATCGGCAGACCCTCAACACCGTCAACACTGATATCAGCACGTTCGCCTGCTACGACGAGAATTTGGATGTACAGCTGCAAGGACGGGGACAGCACTGCAAGTGAGCTCCTCAGGGAGGGATTCGATGTTCGCAAAAGCGCCCATGACCTCGTGGTGCTCTGCTTTCCATGTCAGCGTGTGTCGCGAGGGGAGCAGCTTCGAGGACGCGCCCTAGGTGAGGGTCGAGGTAAGCCACACAGACAGAGGAATACCGCTTGTCGCTGTAGACGTCTCCGCACCATGGGGAAGCAATTGTGCTGCGCGCTGAAGAGGTTGAACTCGTATTCGCCAAAACACACGATACGCTTGGAGAGCGCCTCGGTGTCGGTGATGCAGGCGAGGGTCGCGCCCTCACCTTTCAAGTGCTGTTGTTAGTTCTCAACGTAAGCGCCCTCCACGTAGCTTCAGGGCAAGCGCTGTACCACGACAGTACGCGTGGGTGCCACGAACACCCCTTATACGGCTTTTCAATCTCTGAAAGCTGCACATGCCTTTCTTGGACCGCTCCTCAATCGCGTAGGCGGAGGCCGCAGGCCGTGGAACACGCTTCGTTACCGCCACCAGCAGCCACAGAGGAGCGGGGGGAGGGGAGGAGATAGTCGCAGCAGCGAGCGTCTGACGAACCCGCGCGATCGCCTATTCGAGCACAGTACCTGACGTGGTCGAGAACAGGAAAGGGACGGATTTCACCTGAGCCCTGAAGAGCGATGCACCTTGTGGCGACACACAAGACTCGCGTCGCCGTCATTGCTGTACGAGCGCAGCCATGATCCCATTCATTCATACGTGGAGTTGGCAGCGTCGACCCCTTGCATCGCCGTCAGTGCCAATCGCGTCCGACGTAAGGGTAGTTGGATCAGTTACCCTAGCGTACATGAGCGTTGCGCTACCCCACTTAACGGAAGGGGCTGAAGCGGTGGCATCCCTCTTCCTCGGCGCTCTCAGCCGTCGCAGTGGTTGCGTCTCCCCTCCTCTCTGCCTCATTTTCCCCCGCCCACGCTGAGGCGGCGAGCGCTCACCGAAGTGACGTCACCGTGTTCGTGTTTACCGATTCAGTGGGTTCGTAGCATGGCGATTGCCAGGGATATCGGGCTTGCTCATCATCGTCTAGTACATCCCCGGAGCACCGACCCTATTCAGCTCAGCGGTGCGCTCCGCTGGTGATGTTGGTTGTTGCGCGGTAAGGACGGTCGTTGCTGTCTGAGTCGCCTGTGGCGTTGCCGCTGTGTGATAAAAGGCGCGCAGACGTCACCGCCAGCGGAGCACACCAGGGCGCCTAGTGCAAAATGTTCTCGATGGACATGCATCATCGCCGCCTCTGCCCAAAGCGTGACACATGCGAGTGGTCTATGCTGAGCCCTCGGCATCGTTCTCACCAGACTGACCCGCGCTATTGCCCTCCCCCCGACCACCTCCTCTGCATGCCGGATGTCGATGCCCACGCCCCACTTCCCTCCATTTTGTGCACCTGTCTGCTTATCCTTCACATGTGGCGCTTGCCAGCAGACGTGAGTGCACGTGTACAGACACACACCGTGTGAGAGAGAGGGAAAGTGTGTGTGTGCGTGTGTGTGTGGGAATCAACGAGGAGGGCGGGGAGGCCCATCGCCGGCGTCTCGTGTGCGCTGTGGCAGAGCGTGGTGGGGGCACTGAGATGGGATGAAGGGGGCAGCCAGAGAACCAGAGAGAGATCGAGGGAAGGAAGGGAGGGAGGGAGGGAGAGAGGGAGGGGGGAGGGTTGCTGTGCACGTTCACGAGGGAGAGGCGCACTTATTGGGTGTCAGAGTGTCTGCGCATGGGGGAAGGTAGCCGGAAGCACGGCACGGGTGCACGCCCGGCACACAGATGGACAAGGAGAGCAGGTGTGAGTATGTCTGAGAAGAACAGACGCGCTGGATACCGCGCACGTCTTCAGCCTCTTTTCCATGTTCGTTGATGCTTGCGGCTTAGCTGTGCACGCCTGCATACACTCACCTCTTCTCTTCACGTCGAGACCGTGACACGGTCGTTGGCTGGCGGATGCAGGCAGGCCTAGAGCCAAGGAATGCGAGAAGGGGAGGGGGGAGCATCTGTGTGCGTGTGTGTGCGAGGAGGTCGCGCAGAGTCGACACAGAGGACACAAAAGCGCCACTGCCCATCACTTGCAAGTAGAAGGAGGAGAGGGGAGGCGAAGAAGAGGGCCATTGCCTTCGTGGTGTTGCGACACCACCCTACACCTCCCTCGCCTCTACCGCAGCACGCCTCCCCCCGCGCCTCGACGCGCTATCTCGTGCCCTTGCGCTTCCTTACCCTGAGGTGCCTTGCGAAGAATGGGGGGTTGCAGTGGCCTGCTCGCCGCAGGGGGTGCGGATGCAGATGAGGGACTTCCACGTGAGCTCTTCTCTATCGCGGCTTCTCTTTTCACTGGTTGTGCATGTGCCCGTGATGCCTCGTACTTCCCAAACGCTTTTAGCGTCGGCAGCTTCTTCTTCAGTAGGCCCGCCTGCACCATTGCGTCAAGTGCGCTTGGCTGGGTGGAGTACAGGTCGCACAGGTCCCGGGCCATGGGGCGGTAGGAATACTGCACAGGCTGTGGCACCACGTCGTCCGCATTCGCGATCGCGCTCTGCTTCAGCCGCCGCCGCTCGAGTCCGAAGGAAACCCAGACAGGCTCGGCACGTACCATGTACTCGCAGAGGCGCGTTTCAATAATGGCGACCACCAGCCCCTTCAGACACAGCTCGCCCAGGGTGATGATGTGCGGTGGGAACGTGAAGCCGGCCGGGTGTTCCTGCTCCGGCATCAGCAGCCACCGCAGCTGCCCGAGGAGTTGACGCACAAATGTTGTCTTGCGCGAGAAGGCCTCCTCCTCTGACTTCTCCTGCAACTTTGCGGCGCGGGCGGCCTGCAGCTGCGCGAGCCGAGTCGTGGTACCGCTGCTGACACCTGGGGCGCTGACAGCGTCGGCCGCGGTGTCGAAGGCAGCGGACGACGACGATGAGGTCGCCGACAGGGATGCAAACAAGTCATTTTCGTAGCCACGAGACGCGGAGGAGCACGTCGCGACGCCGCCCAGGCCCATTGCGGCGGGGGAGCTGGGCCCGTAGCGCTCCCGCAGTGCCACCTTGTCCAGGGTGTACATGCCGCACATGTCATACACCGTCTCCATGTTGTAGCTGCAGGAAATGAAGTCGAGGAGGTTCGAGTAATCCTGTATAAGGCCGTTTGGAAAGAGTCGAAGAAAGGGCCCCATCAGGCACTCGTGCAGCACCAGCGCGCCTTGATGGTCGAGTCCGCGCATCCCACCAGCCATGCGGCTAAGGTAGGTGTCACGGCTGCTGCCAAAGTGCAGCATGCCAGCCTCTTCCAGTGTGACGAGCATTGCGTACAGCTTTGTACGACCCTCACTATCCAGCTTGGAGAAGAGAGCGTGGTACGGCTCCACGCTCTCGATGCCGAGGTGATCCATGAAGGTCGCCAGGACCTCCTCGGGGTTCCATCGACGCGGCCACTCCGCCAACTGCGAGTAGTGCAAATCTAATAAAGCGTGGTCCTTGCGACTCTGATGGTCTAACCAACGCGACACCGGCTCGTTGCACAGCTCGCACCATTGTGGGTTGCGAAATACCCAGTTGCGCTTGTCAATCTGCCCGTGCATCATCGAGTATACTGGAACGCTACCACCCTCCGTCGGATACGGAGGCCGTAAGACATTCGTGCCCTGGTCTGCCGCGCCGTTGGCCATCGTGACACGTGACCTGGAAGACATGCTGCTAGAAGCGGCCCGTAACATCCGCGTCCTCACGGCGGCGGCGCCGCGGCGAATGGGCGACAATGTTAGCATTGACGACGACGAAAGCGTCTGCACTCTGCAGAACGGGAGAATAAACAGACAAGTAGAGAGAAATCGCGTCCGCCCCCTCCGGCGGGCTGGAGGCCCTGTGATGTGATCCCTTTCCTTGCAGGGAGGCCGTACAGCGTGCGCTCCTTCCTGCCTCCCTGAGGTGCTGTGCCGGCTGCTGAGGGACTACACAACAGGAGAGTGCACACAAGTGCAGAGGGAGAGAGCAAACAAGCGGCAACGTGCATCGTCACGCACGGAGAGATACCATGTACATACACACACCAGTGACAGAGGGTAGAGGTGGGAGAGGGAGGGAGGTTGGTGATCGCGTTACGAGATTGCGGAGGCGGAGGCCTCGGGCGACAACTATCCAACATCACAAGAGGCGTCACGCCACAAAAAGAAATGGAAAGGAAAGGCCGGCAAAGAACGATGCGCTTCCCCCTTCTTCGCTCTTCCTCGCTGAGGACACCGCTCCACAGCGTCGGCGCTGTGAAGGGCGGACCGGCTGTAGCACCGTATCTCGCGTGCGCAGATCGTGCGTATGTATGCATGTGTGTGTGTATATATATATATATGTAGAGAAGGAGGGGGACACGGGGGAGGGACAACAGCAAACTGCTGTGCTTCCCTGCCCACAGGTACACATGCGCCCCTTGCGTATACATCGGGTCGGCGCACCATCACCTACAGGAAGGGAGTGAGGCCTAGAGGGCAGTTGGGAGCTGTCGGAGGTGCGTGTGTGCGTCGGTTGCACCACCATTCTACTCGAATCGTTGCTGCACATCAACACACAAGGAAGGTACATCCCCAAAAAAAAAGAAATAGCAGGAAGCCGCCCCGAAGAGGGTGATGAGTATGGGACAGGAGACGGGAATTGTGTGTGTGTGTGTGTGGGCGGGGGGGGGGGCGGGTGCGGGGTTCGGCACCGAGACAGCGACCACCACACCGCCACTCCAAGACCATCACCCCCCTTCCCCGTTCTCTGCACCCAGACACGCGCCCGAATACATCTTGGAAATCCAGCTGACTACGATTCGCTTGCAGGAGTGACTCAGCCCTGTTTGCGGCGGCTGTGCCGCTTGGCCCGGTGCAGCCGCCACGCCAACTGAAGACTTTTGGCGCAGGCGTGACGGTACCGGTTGTAGACCTCGGCGGAGCTAGCGAAGGCCGCCACAAAGGCTTCAATGATGGGAACGGTAGCCAGCTGAGCAGGCGTGCAATGCTCAGCGATGTACTGTGCACTCGTGGGGTCCGCAGCGATTCCAAACCACTGCGGGTGCATTGCCTGCAGACGCAATGATATGTGCGACGTCACCGCCTCCCCACCAGCCAACTGGAGATACTGCTCATCCTCCGATGATCTCACTGGCTGCACGCCTTCGCCATCGGAGCTGATGTGCGGCACACTGTGGATCCCCTTCACGGTGGGGAACGACAGCAACGATACCTGGGGATGGTCAGAGCGCCGCCTCGCCTTCAGCCCCCGCTCACACAGCCACCGCCGCCACCGATAGGCGCGACCAATTCGCTGGATCGTCTTGGATGCTTCCAGCACCTGACGCTCCCGTTGCCTCTGCTGCTCGAGCTTTCGCCGCTGCTCGAGCTCGTGCCGCTGCCGCTGTCGGGTAACCTCGTCCTCATGCTTCTGCCGAACAGATTGCAGTGCGCGAAGACTTACGCGCTCCAGCGGAGTCTTGTAGTCGCCATGGCGCCGCGCAGCCAGCCCGCGTTGCAGGAAACTCTCGTACACATCCCCAGTGCATCGATTGAGGAGGCTGCGCATGGCTTCCGTGTCGGAGCCCTCGTTCAGCTCTCGCGCCAAGGCGGCAGTCGAGAGGGTCGCGCTCGATGGCGAATGTGAGGAGCTGCACCCACTCGCTGAAGAGGGTGACATATCTGAGAGCTCCCCAACACCATTGTAGATGCGCTCGCTCGAACGCTGCTTCATCAGCGACGCGGCCGCCACTGCTGACAGCGGCTCGGCAGTCAGGGTCATGCGCACCGCTGCGAGTGGTGCTCGTTGCGTGACAACAGCGCTGAGCACCTCCACCTCTCGGCAGAGCCGTGCTGTCTGAAGCCGCGCAAGATGGCGTCGATAACACCTCTGAATGCGCTGCGCGGAAGCGCTGACAAGTCCCGGCTGCTTTTGCAGCACTTCGGCAGGACGCTTCGTAGAAGGCTTCTGATGCTCACTGGCTGTGTTTCGATGCACTGAGAGCTGTGCAGTGGCTGTCCGCGTCATCGTCGCGTCCGTCTCCGTTGCCGTAACTGTAGACGGCGACTGCAGTTGGTGAGGGGAGATGTGCCGGTCGTCGTTGTCGGCTGCTACGGCGGCTCGAGCAGAGCGAAAGAAAATGGAGGTGTCCTTGTCCGCTCCACCAGGGGTCGTGCCAGCATGGGCTGGCATGTTGAAGGGCTGGAGTGCAGTGTGAGAGCTGTCCACCGCATACTCCGATGTCATGCCGAGGCAGAGATGGTGGTTCGAGGACGGTGCTGGGGTGAGCGAGCTGGAGGCGTCAGAAGCTACGCTGCCGTCTGTGAGGTCGTCGACAGAGACGCTGTACTTCGCTGTGGCCCACTCGGCAGCTACGCGGCGCTCTATCAGGGAGGCAGCCGCTGCAGCCCGATGGGCCAAGGCCTTTTGGGCCCAGTACCCACGTATTCGCCCCTGCACCCGCAGTGCAGCCGCATCGCGGCGCTCCTCCTCGACGAGATAGTCTTGCTGTGCTTCGCGGCGCTGTCGGCAAACACGAATGGCGAGTCGCTGACGCCACCACTTCTGGATGCGCACTGCACGCACGCTGAGCGGCAGTGAGAGGGACAGCACATCCGGCGACACGGCCGTCCAATCTTCGATGGAAAGTAACACGGCATTCGTGCGGTACGTCGCATTCACTTGTCGGAGAACGCTTGTCACCGCTTCCTGCGATAGACACGGCAAGACGGAGTTGAGGGCCGCCGGTGCGTCTGTGGAGGCGGATGGGCATGTGCTCGAGTCTGACAGCAGGCCCATCACCCGAGTCGTCGACCCGGAACTGCGACGCACTGCGCGCTCAGGCGCTTCCGCGCTTACCTCCGCTGCGTCCATGCCGGTCAGGAGCACATTCGAAAAATCTGCAGCTGGTGGCTGCGGGCGAGCAGGGGAGCCTGTCTTCGACACAGAGTGCACGAGGTCGACAGGGTGCACGGGCTGAGAGACTTGACGGAGCGCCTCGCAAACAAAGCGCTGCGTACTGCGGCCTCGGACCACAGCAGTTGCACAGCGAATGCTGTGCCGCGCACGGGGCGCATCGCTGTTTGCTCTGGTGGGCGGCGGCGCTACAGCAGTGATAGCCAGGCAGCAGCTGTTCTGCAAGGGACGCAAACACGCTGGAGCCACGTTCAGCTCCTGCACTTCCGTTCCTGAGTCATGCACCACTGTCATCGTCGTGGGCATGCTGTTCATCGCCTGCAGCATGCGTCGCCATGCCACAAGTGTTTCCTCGACGGCACTTGGCTCGCTCGCTTCGACCGCTTCGCTGGACGTGTGATGCCTTGCCTGCTGAGGCAACTGTGCCCTGACGGCCGAAAAGAGGACATCTCTCATTGCCCTCGCTGGACCTTCGTCTTCCTGTGCCGTCTGGGTCGCGCGTTTGGAGGAGGGGAGTGCCGTGCCGACAGGCCACATCGTCTTCGCAGCATCAAGCAACTTGGCGTCATTCTTGGAGGCGCCACTGGTGGATACGCTCTCAGCATGCGCTAACTTCAAGGCTGGCGACGCTGCCCCGTCATCCTCGCGCTGGTCGTCGCCTTGCTGCTTGACCACCACTGCTGCCCTCGCGCCGCGGCCGCCGAGAGGCAGCTCTTGAAGAGGCGGCGACGAGTCTGAGGGCGGCAACGGATCGGACGATGTGTTCGACGTGGACACGATAGGCAAGGACGCTACAGTAGTGCTGGCGGCTGCTAAGTGGCGGGTGACAGACGTGGGGGTGCAAGGGGGACTTCCACTGGGACGGAGGCTATGCGGCGGCGAGGGCGGAGCGGAGGTCGTGTGCATGGGCGCTGCTTCCCCTGTATGTCCTCTGGAAGGGGAGTCCACGTGACTGCCCTGCTCGGCGGGGTGTCGCCTGCTGCTCCAGCGGTGTTGCAGGTCGTGCAGGGTGCGTTGCGTGCCATAAAGGTGAAAGCTCTGCCTCCCCGCTGATACGTCCTGTGAGCGAGGCAATGCGACGCGTGGCCTCAGCTGCCGGTGCTGTGCTAGCCACTGTGCCTCCATCTCTTGCACATTGGATTCCGAAGCCGCCAGCTGCTGCTCGCGCGCTGCACGGAGTTCTCCGAGCTGCGCCTCTGCATCTGGGCTGAGTTCCTGCGACTGCGAAAGGAACAGTGGTGGCGATGATGCAAGCTTCAAATGCTGCAGCTGGTTTAGCTCCGCAGTGGCGACCGCTGCTGCATCCACAGACGGCAAGGCGGATGGCAACACTTGCTCATCCGTGAGGTGCACCGCGGTGGGGGAGCCGTTTTGGGTAGCAGTCGTGCACACGGAAACAGGCGGGGCACTCCGCACAGAATTTTCGCCTCCACCGTCGTCGGGGTTTCTGTTGACGGTCACGTACTGATGTGTTCCGTGTCCGGCACGGCTCGCCATCAGGGTTTTGCGTGCGCTATATGGCAGTCGGGAGAGAGCCAGCTCGTCGCATTGCTCCAGCACCTGAGCACTACGCTGGTGCTGTGCTTTCAGACTTGTCATCGCGAACTGCATCGTTTGCCGAGCGTCTTGCACTGCTCGGGCCGCGGCTGTGGACGTCATTGCCGGAGGCCCTGTCAGAGATGGGAGGGAGGCAACGGCGGTGGTGCTTGTCGCTACGTGCGCGTCGTCGCTCGGCACACCTCCACTGACTTTCCGCTGAATCCGTGCTGAGGAGGCCATCGCGTTGGTGACAGAGGATGTCATCGCAAGCGCGCTAGTCGACACAGGCAGTAATCTGCGCCGTGGACTAAAAGCCCCCACAAGGTTAGACGGCGGCTGCTCTGGATGCGAGACGTGGCTGCCGCTGGTGAAGGCACTGACGGTAGGGTCCCGTACGAAAGCATCAGCACACGGGGAAGAGCAGGTCAACGTGGGGACGGGACTCTTCGCATCCGACTCGAGCAGCGGTGATGTTGTCCGCAACAGGAACTGTGTCGGCGAACCTTGGGCAGAAGAGAAGTCGCCTTGGCCGCTGGTTTCATCCTGGACGTCGCCGCCGCCGCCCACAAGCGATCCGCTCTCCACCTCTTCCTCCTCATGCTTGTCTTCTCCGTTCACGGACGTGATGCGCGACACCAGCTGGGCCGAGTGATACGGCGCGGTAGGATCTGTGCGGGCCCCCACCGCCGAGGAGGGTGGCAACCCCCAGTTTGAAGAGGAGCTTGAAGACGATCCCGACGAGCTCCACAGATGTGACGCCTCCAACGCTTCGCGTGAGTGGCGGTCATTACTGTCTCTGTTCAGAGTGCCGTACAGCTGCTGAGCTGCACGGATGCTGCCGTTCTTCTCCAAGTCTCCGTTCTCGGAAGCGGGAGTGTCAACGTGATTGTTCGACTGCAGCTGGTGGTGCAGAGCATCACTGGCCACGTCGTAGGTTTGACAGAGATCCATGTAGAATGCGCGGCCTTCAGTGACGAGAGGCGGCAGGCACTTGGGCGCCTTCCACTGGTTAGCGTACGGCTTTCTCCTCATGGTGATACCGCGCACTGGTGGTGAGGGAGGGGGAAGAGCAATACCAAGACGCGCCACCGACGCAGTCGATGTAGCGTGTTGTCGAGTGCTGGCACATGGCTCGGGCATGCTGAGCGACGGAAGAGAGAACGGTGCCGATCTGCCACGCTCGCCCTGCGCCGGCGCCGAGCGAGGAGCCACCGGCGGCGGAAGACAAGCATCGGACATCTGTGTGCTTCTGCTCCATGCCTCATGATGGAAAGCTGGCTGAAGCGGCAATGCCATCGGCGCAGCGCGGGGCAGCTGCTGCAGCTGCCACTGAAAGAAGCGAATGCTCGCCATCACCTCGCGTTTCACCAGTGCCTCGTCCGCGTCGCTGCTCTTCACCGCTGGGTCAAGCTGATGGAGGGGGCAGTCGGCGTCACAGCCCTGCCGGGCCAGCATAGCGGCCTCCATCTGGGTCTGCAGCTGCGCTGTGCGTCTTGCCAAAGCTGAAAAGATGCGGTGGTTCTCGTCGCTGCACAGTGCCAGCGAGGCGCGTCGCCGCTTCGAGCCTACCGCCTTCATGCGCCTACTGAGAGGATCTGAGGTGCCCTGAGGCGTGGCAGCGGCAGCCCCCTCCTCCGAGGTTGCGTCGGCGGGTACTGCTGGGGCTGCTGCGACGGGGCTCATGAAGAGCTCCCCAAGGGCTGCTTGGCAGAGATTCAGGCACCACTGTAGCTCAGGGAACCTCCCCTCTAGCAGCAATACTTGGGCTGCCGTGTGGGCGCCGTGTATGTAGTCGAGGGTGGCAAAGACGATGTCATCATCGCTGGCGTCATCATCATGGTGCAGGGCGAGAAGGCTTGTGAGCTGCGTCCTTAGAGCATCGACTTCCATCGTGATGACCCCCGCCCCGATACGCGTGCTCACGTGTGCAGCTGGAAGATAAGGTGGGTGGCTGGGTGAGTAGTGTTGGTGGTGGGGATGGGAACCGCTGCCTGTATCAGCGAGTGGGCTCCCCCCAAACAACAACAACAAGCACACCAACGTGCCAAGCCTTGTGCTCGCGGGCTGCCAATGCGAAGGAGAGCTGAGCGAGCAATGCTGCTAGCGATGCAGGTTCACAGCGGTGCCTGTGCCAGAGATGAACAACGTAGAGGAGTGTCAGGAGATTCGGGCACGCACGTGAGAGACGGTCCCCCGCTGCAGGCGGAAAAGGTGCACAGGCACAAGGGGAGCAACGACTGTACAGGACCCTCGAGCCACGCGAGTGAGAAAGAGGACGTGGGGAGATGGGGGGGGGGGAGCAAGAAGAATGGTGGTAAGGAGCACAGACAGGTTGCATACAATAAGCGCCCAAGGGAGCCGCATGCCCACACCGAGGAGGAGGAGGAGGAGGAGTGTGTGTGTGTGCCCGAGAGGCAGAAGGGGGAGTTCTCCTTGCCCTCTGCACGCACTCCTCCACTCAACGCATGACTCAGCGCGACTAGACCGCAAGTAAGGCAGAGGCGCACGAGAGAGAGAGGGGGAGGGGAGGGGGAGAAAGAGGCCGTGGGAAGGTGCGACTCTGCTGACCGATATGCCGACAGTGTGGCCGCTTCGCATGTTGAGGAGGTTCTTCCATGTTGCTGTTTCTACTTTATAGGCCATATGAAGAGGAGCCCCGTGGGGGAGAGAGGAGGCGGGACAGTCAGAGCCACGCCGCCAC
The DNA here is from genome assembly GCA_033953505.1 of Leishmania tarentolae. Classification (NCBI taxonomy): domain Eukaryota; phylum Euglenozoa; class Kinetoplastea; order Trypanosomatida; family Trypanosomatidae; genus Leishmania; species Leishmania tarentolae. The sequence goes on from CP119839.1 coordinate 500,973, forward strand.
AAGAGAACGAGCACTGGGCACGTAGGGCCGCCAGCGCGCACAGGCACCACACAAGAGCACCCAAGGACAGCGATGGGCACAATAAAAGAATGCAACGGCGAGCAAGCGCGCAGCGGAGAAGACGAACTGTAACCGCCACCCGAGCCCACCGCAGCATTGTCTTCGACCTCCCTCTATCTCCTCCCACCAAAACCATCATGATCACTACCGCCACCACAGGCAGCGTGACGACATGCCACGCAACTCCACATCCCTTCCCCCCCAGCGCTCCACTCAAACAACGCATCAGCTTCGCTCCCCTCCCCCCAAAAGGGGGACGCTGAGCAGCAGATGCGGGCACACACACACACACACACACACACACAGCGCCGCACCATCTTGCACACCACCAAGACCAGCAGCTCCGGCGCGCGCAGGGAGGGGCCCAACAAAAACATCGACAAATAAGAGATGGACCGGGGCGGGGACGGAGACCGTCGCCAAGTTCTGCCGTCGCCGTAGCGCGCGTGCGCTGCCAGGGAAAGCTTCCTCCCCACACTCCCCACCCCTGTTTCGTGTAGAGGGTCAGACGCACGCACAGAGAGGTGAGAGGAAGCCGAGGAAGCAACACACAGTGGCGGCCAGAGCTGTTCGACGTCTCCCTCTTCTCCCTCTCGGCTCCCTTTCACGGAGACACGCATGCACGACCAGACGCGCTCAGTTTAAGTTTTGCGCTTACATCAAAATATGTGGCAGGTTGGGCACCACACGACCGAGTAGCGCCCCGGCGAAGTGCGCCACCCGCGTCGACAGACTCACCTTGGCGCTGCGCTTTTTGCCGACCAACTTCTTATTCTTGAGTGCTGTACGTGAGCCGACCAGTCGCTTTCCAACAGCACGGGCAGCGCCATCTGAGGACCTCATGCCACCGAGAGACTCCCCAGGCGGGCGCTTGCTCGGCGGCGGCTTCTCGTGCTGGCAGGCGTGCACGCGGTACGCCGTCGCGCCCTTCGCGGACGCCTCCAACATCAACAACGGCTGCCGAAGCGCTGGTAGCTCTACCCCGCCCGTGATGCTAGACGAGCGCTGTTCCTTCTGAATCGAATTGATGAGCACCCGCTCATATTCCTGGAAAGTCTTGTCGAACTTGTCGAGCTCCGTGAGCCACATCTTCACCGGCGTCGTCCTCTTCAATTCTTCAATCTGCGCTTGTGTTTTTGCGATGTCGGCCTGAAGTTTCTCGGTGCTCGTGCGCGTGAAGAAGGTGATGGGCTTCTTCAAGATGTAATCGAAGCTTTCATCCACCCGCACGAGGCCCAGTTTCACGCAGGTTCTGTTGAGGGTGTCGTCGGTCGCATTCATAAAGTCAATGTGGCCCTGCCGGAAGTGCTCCACGAACTTGCGCGTCGACTGCAGACGGGCGAGATCCATCTCCATGAGTCCAATCTTGCGAGTGCGGCGACGCTTGTACAGGTCAAGGCGACGGTCGTAGTGCCACTGCAGCACCGGCGCGAGATCTGAGTCGATCGGGCTCAGCGTGCCGGCTGGCGAGAAGACGGTGCCGTTGATGTAGATACGCTGTGCCAGTGCTAAATCTGTCTCACACTCGGCCCATGTCGTCAGTGAACCGTCGCGCACGATGAGGTCGATGTCGATGTGGTTGGCGCCCGAGTAGTCGGCGATGCGTTGTACAACATCCGCGCTGGCGAGGGAGGATATGTGCAGGCGGAACGCTTCAATGCTCGTCATCCATGGAATCTCAGAAACATGGAAGCGGCCATTTGGATGCGCTGTGTACTTACCCACCGCGATGAACTCATTGTCGGGGCCGCGCCGCACCGTGCCCTGGAAGCCCACCGCCCACGGCACAAGGTTGCGCACCACCTGCTTGGCTGACTCGCCATTGATCATGGCGCGCACCGCTGCCGAGACGTCCAGCGGGTGAAACGAGGGGATTGTCGTGGCAAAGCCGAAGCCGATGCCGACCGCGCCGTTACACAGCAGCATTGGCAGGATGGGGACATAGTGATGCGGCTCCACGAGCGTGCCCTCCTCGTCCATGTAGTCCAGTAACGGGTCATCCTCCTCGGGGAACAGCAGGCGGGCAAAGCGACTGAGCTTCGTAAAAATGTAGCGCGGGGCGGCGTGGTCGTTACCAAGTTGCTGCCGAGAGCCGAACTGACCCTCTGGCACGAGCAGGTTAATGTTGTTGCCGCCCGTGAAGTTCTGTGCCATCTTCACAATGGTCTCCTGCAGCGAGGCCTCGCCGTGGTGGAACGCCGACACCTCTGAGATGTAGCCCGAGAGCTGTGCCACCTTCGACGCCTCGGAGTTGCTGCGCCGCAGCATCGCCCACAAGATCTTGCGCTGCGACGGCTTCAGCCCATCGACGCAATGCGGGATGGCACGCGCGTTGCCGACGAGGGCAAAGTGCACCATTTCCTTGTGCACAAACTCGGGAATCGTGAGTGTCTTCTTGCTGCGATCGATATCGATTTCGCCCTGGAACGCGTTTGCCTTCGTCATCCACTCCTTGCGCCACTCCACCTCCGCCGCGTCGAAGACGCTGTCGAGAAGCTGGTGGTCCTTCGTGTCGACGGTGAGCTGCATGATGTTCTTCTCCATGTCTGCAAAGTATTCCTTCCCCTCCGCTGTGGTCGACGTGCCGAGACCCTTGTAGTACTTGGCCGTGTAGCGTACCCCAGGGTGGGCCCGTTGCCAGCGATGAAAGTCGCGGAAGCTATGAAAGCCAATCACATCCTTGGACTTGCCGCTCAACTTGATCTTCACAATGGGGGTTGAGAAGAGGGAGATGTAGCCCGGGTTGTTCTGCAGAAGCTTCGGCCACAGCGACTCAAAGGCGTTGATGACGAGCCCTTTAATGTGCGAGCCATCCGCATCCTGGTCGGTCATGACGAGAAGTCGCTGATAGCGCAGCTCAGCCGGCGTTCGGTATTCCTTGCCCAGCTCCAGCCCCAGCGAAAGGAAGAGGTCCTGCAACTCTTTGCACGTCTTGAGCCGCTTCAGGTTTTTGTTGCGCACGTTCAGCAGCTTGCCACGCAGTGGGAAGACGCCGCAGTATTTCTTCTGCTCGCTAGAGAGCGAGTTGAGGGCGAGCGCCTTTGCGGAGTCGCCTTCCGTCACGATGAGGGTGCGGAGGTTTCTTCCGTCTGGCCGCGATGAGGTGGCGTCGACGAGCTTCGTGATGGAGGATATGAGGGTCTTGCTGCTCAGCCGCCGGCCCGCGCCAATCTCCTTGTTCAGCTCATTCGCGAGCTGGTCGTCCATGCTGTTCACGTGCGCCTCCAGGAACGGCATTGTCTCAAGGTACTTCTCCAACGTGTTTTTTGGCACGCGCGGCATCGATACTGTTGACACGAGTCGCGCCTTACTCTGCGAGTCGAACTTCGGCTGCGCCTGAACGAGGAAGACGAGCACCGTGAAGTGCCGCTGCACCCGGTTCGTGTCCACCACCTTGCCGCTCTTCTTGAAATTCTTGCTCAGCGAGTCAAGGCAGGAATCTAAGATATCCATGGCAGCGTTGCAGTGCGTGCCGCCATTGTACGTGACAACGCCATTGACGACGCCGACAATGCGCTTCGGGCTCTGCGTCAGCTGCGGCACATACGCGATGCTACCATTAGGGCTTGTGTGCACAAACGGCTCAGGCGGCATTGATCCGTCCGGGCCAGGCAGCGAGTAGAGCCGTGCGTAGTCGGCAAACGTGCGGAAGCCGAAGGGGACGTTGTTCAGCCGCACCTCAATCTTGGAAAACATCGCGGCGAGGTCCATGATGCGTTTGTGCAGCACTCGCTTCATGTCGAGTGAGATGGATGCATTTGAGAAACCAAAATGCGCGTAGTCTGGCATGAACTTCACACGCGTCACGTTCTTCTCCTTCGGATCCACCCGACTCACGCGTGGCGCCGTCGCCATCCGCATGTGGTCGGTCCAGCTCATATGAAATTCTCGGCCATCCGTTCGGCAGACAACGGAGAACCTTGTGGAAAGTATGTTTGTCAGCTTGGCGCCGTAGCCATGCCGACCGGCGGTGGTCGACGTCGAGTCGTTGTGGTAGTTGGAGCTGGTCAGCAGATGGCCAAACACCATCTCCGGGATGTAAATCTTGTGCTCCCTGCTACGCACAATGGGGAGGCCTGCGCCGTCGTTCTCGATTGTGATCTCGCCCGTGTCGGAGATGTTGATGCTGATGTACGTCTGCCGCACCGATCCTTTACTGTTGTTGATGTTATCCGCCGCATTGAGTAGTATTTCATCCACGATCTTCAAGAGGCCCTGGTTCACCCGCATCGTCTCCCACACCATCTTTCCCTTCTCGGGATCGAAAATGTACATGGGCGTGGGCTGGGTCTCGATGCTCCCCACGTACATCTCCGGTCGAAGGAGGACATGGTCGATTGGGGTGAGCTTCTTATACTTGGAAGCGTCCGTCATTTTCTATCGCGTCTCTTTCTCTCTCTCTATATTGATTTATGTCTGTGTCTGTGTCTGTGTCTGTGTGTGTGTGTGTGTGTGTGTGTGTACGTGTGTGTATGTCTGGATGAGTGTGTAGGAGTGTTGGGGAGAGAGAAGAGGGGGGGGGGTCTGCGCAAGCCCCCGGTATTTGCCTCTGGGAACAGGAGACGCCGTTTCAGACTCCACACGCCACACTTACACACACACACACACACATGGATATGGGTCCACAGATCGATAGAGATCCACAACTGGGGGAGTGGTGTGTGTGTCCTTGCAGTTTCTATGATGGTGCGGATGGTCAGCACGCACCTGCGCCTTGTGATAGGTTCACGGCTTCTGCCAGTCTCCTTTTGGCGCGCGTGCGCTCTCGCGGTTTCGATCTGCGAGTACGTCACAGGCTGCGGGACCAATGCAGTAGTGTGCACAGCGCGTACACGAGCAGAACTGTTTGTCAGATCCCGTGAAACACACGCGCCACAGTCGAGGAGCAAGGGAGGCGGCCAGAGGAGGTACTCAGCAGCTTCAACTAAACGCCTTTATATGTTCCCTGACGTCTACGTGTGTATGGGTGACCGCGAAAAGAATGAGGAGGGATACCTTCACGCTGATGTCGCCTCGCCGCCGTGTGACGCTTTTACGTGGTCCGCGTTGTCGTCTATATATATATATATATGACTGACGAGTGCATCACAACAAACGAGCGCGTGTGTAGAGAAGGCGATGGCGCGGGTTGGCTCAAGACGGTGAGAGGAGGTGCAAAGGGAGAGTCGGTGGAAGTTTGCCATGTAAACCGCCACGCACACGGCCAGTGCGCGCGCAGCCTGCAGGGGAGGAGGAGAGCGGTATCTTGGAACCGGTGTCGTTACATCTTGTCGCAGTGGCCTTGTCCAAGGGTGTGCCTGCATTGGAGAGACGACGAGGGAGGCGAGTGTCACGCACCACTAAACGCCCTCCCGCATCAAGGGGAGGTCTCCCCCCTCCCCTCTGCCTTTCACATGCGCTACACAGCCACTGTTTCCCTCACTGCATCCTTTTTTTTATATATATCCCTCCGCCATAATCCGTACAGTGGCGATGTGCATCTGCGGGGACGGTGCTCGTCGTGTGCGGGGGGATGCGGGGGGGGGCGGTGGTGGTGGTGGTGGTGGTGGAGGGATGTCGCTGCACGTCGCATAGGCAGAGAAAGGTTGCAAGAGAAAACATACACATAGGTGCCGCGCGTGGCACGAACGAGAATGAGAACGCCAATGCGAACACGACGAGTATCCAGGAGAACAAGAACGGCCACTCATCACTGGCTGCCCATCCGGCGAGGAAGGGAGAGACCGCAATGTGAACACGTTTGATGCAACGGGCATCCGCTTCGCTGTCTCGTCATGTGCGCCTGACTGTGTGTGAATGTGGGCATGGAGGCGTGCATGCAGCGTAGTACGCCTACTGGGAGAACAGCTGTGGCGACGGCAAGATGAACGACCACACACACACACACCTAACACACACGCATAGAACACCCAACGAGGAGATGAATGTGCCGATGAGTGTCTCCCTCGTCCTCACCCCGCCCCCTCATACAGGGAAACTTTTCCTTTCGCTACAAGGAGCGAAACCGCTGACGGCTGACACGAACAAGGCTGCATGGAAAGCAGGAGAGGAAGAAGAGTAACCGAAAAGAGAGAAGTCTCACACACACACGCGTGCGCGCGCGCACGCGTGTGTGTGTGTGTGTGCCTTCTCGCAACGCAGCACGGCAGCAGCGATAACAACGCAGAAGAGTGATAGCAACAAAGGATAATACAGGTAAAGCAAGAACACAGATGGACGTCTACGCACACATGACATGATGAGAGGGAGTACAGAGGCGCTACCCCTCGTCTGCGCCAGTGGACAGGGAGCGGTGGGAGTGGGAGGAGTCACTACTTATTAGAGATCTTCAGCTGTGGGCTGTGCTGGGCAACATAGCGAGAACCTGGCTTCTCACGGGGCTTGGCGTGGTTAAGGATGAGGCTGGGAACGTACTGAGAAGTGTTCTTGGTGTGCACCCAGAACAGGTGCACGTGCTCGTTCCAGTTCTCAAAGTGATATACCTGCCCCGCCATCATCATCACACCAAAGCGTTCAGCGTTGTTCAGCGCGCCCTTGGGCAGAAAGGTCGTCTGCAGCATGATGTCGAGCGCCTCGCGCACCTTCGTGGTGCGGTCAACTGTGATGAGGAAAGGCTGCCCAAACGCACCACGCTGCTGCTGCTGTCCCGGTGACATACTGCGGTCTTGCGTCGAGTAGTTCATGTGGCAACACGCGATCCGCTGCTGCGTGCCCTGGAGTGGCGTCGCTGCTTGAATATCCACCTCGAACTTGCGCAGGGCCGACGCCTCCAACGCGGACTCCTCGGCTCCGGTCTTGGACATGTCCACCTCGTGCATCGACGCGATGACGTGTCTGGCTGGGTCCACAAAGCTCAGTGTGAAGTGTGGTGAGTGAAGGGTGCCCTGTATGGTGCCCCATACGTCCGCCTCGCGCTGCCACGCCGGCACAGACTCGCAAATGAGTCGCACGAGGCCCTGTCGGGTGATGCTGGCTCGGTTGAAGCTGTACGTTTGCCGGTGCAGAGCATGGCCTGCGTTGTCCCGAAGCGTGGCGGTGACGTCACCAACACTCTGGTGCTGCTCGCGGTCTTCCGCCAGTCGTTCGTAGTATAGCACCGAAGTCTTACTGTACGAGTCTAGGTAGAGTAGGTCTGACACGGTAAGCCGACTACTGTACGGCGTCGGCGACGCCTCTGGCGCCGGCTCGCCGGTGCTACAGCACCGGTACAACTGCAGACGATTCGGATCGAAGGCGATGGTGCGGCCGATAGCCGCGCATACTGCCTCGTAGTTCCAGCTAAATAGCATGCGACACGAGTGCTCTGTGGGCAGCGCCGCCACAGAAATTTCATGTAGCGTGGGGAGCTGCACCGCTTCGTACGGGTTTAGCGTGGCTGCGATTCGAATGGGATCGGCTTCCACCGCTGCGTTTGCCACAGCGGTGGCACTGGTGCCAGTGGTATCCATCGCCGGCACCGGCGTCGGACTCACGCTGCTCGTGATGCCGCCCGTCGTGGACGTGTTTGCTGTGACGGTGCTGTCGCCCGTACTGGGCGCCGTCTTCTTCGCCTCCGATGCCACGGACTCGGAGTTGTTCATCAGCGATGCCGAGTCTCCCTGCTGGGGCGCGCCAGTAGCGGAAGCGTCAGCGCCTCCCTCAGACTCCTCGCCTGCTGCCGCCGAGTGCAGAGACAGCGTTACCGGTGTCATGTCAGCGGTATTGCCTGCCGACGTTCGCTCCTTCTTGGCTGCTGGAAACGCCGCCGTCGCCGCAGCCACGGCACAGCGCTGCCGCTCCAGCGTGGTCTGCCGGTACGCGTCGTCGTTTGCTCGGTGACTGCGCTGCACCTCAATGATGTGCACGTCGAGGCTGTTGCGCGTATCTTGGTAGTAGTTGAGAATAGACAGGTAGCGATACGAGGCGGGGATCGCTCGCAGCTGCGCCACCACTACGTAGCCGGACTTGAAGTCCCCCAAGTCAAGGGGTTCGCTCAACTCGATCGGCATGTGGTCGCCGCGCTCGAGGAAGAAGCGGAACATCGACGGCGGTGGCGGCGGCTGCGGCTTTGCTACAGGGGCACCGGATGAGGATAGCGCCGCGTCGTCCGACAGGCCGAGAAAGTTGCGGTACACGGCCCCGCAACAGTACGTCTTGGCTGCCTTGTCGATGACTCGACTGCCAACATACTGAATAGTGTTGGTGAAGTAGTCGTAGTACTTGAAGAAAATAAGAGCGCGGTCGTAGCCAACGACGGGCAGTATCGGTGGCGCGGCCGTCGATGCCACAGGGGCAGGTTGCAGGAGGGGGTGCCCAAAGGGGAGCTCAAGGTGCACGTTGCGCACGGCCACCGTCCGCTTGTTTGGCAGGTAGCACGTCAGCGTTACCGACACCGTCCGCCGCGACTCGCTCAGCAGCAAGGTGACAGTGTTGCAGCTGTCGGTGACGGCAGCCATCGCAACAGGGAGCGTCTCCTCGTCGGTTGTGACGACATACTCCACAGTGGCGGCGTAGTCGGAGTGGTCGAGAGTGATGTGCAGTGCCTTCGCCTCTACTGGGTTTGTCATCTCGACCATGTAGCAGCGGCCAGTATCGTCCTGTTGGATGCTGCGGATCAGGCCCCACTCCGTTGTCAGGCCTTGCAGCCCTGGCAATGGCGCTTTCGCCTGGTCGACGTAGAGGCACATCGTAAGCGCAATGTTGTTTTCTTCAGCGGTGAGGAACTCCTTCAGGCACTCCTGCGGCTGCTGAGGAGAAAGTCTCTTCCTCTCCATGTTTTCCGCGTACGTCGGAAGAGCGATGGACGGCCGCAGCACCGACCCATCGCTGCACCGCCATAGGCGACAGTTGAAAGCCGTCACGCCCCGCCGCGCCATCTCTGGCTGCGCGGCAAGTGCCTCGTACACCGCCGCCAGCGTGTCGGACTTTCGAGCCGTTATGGCGCAGTCCGCGAGCCGACGCCACTGCTGAGTGTCGCGGGAGAAGAGTTCCGTGCTGCAGACTGAGTCGCAGTACCTGCTGAGGGCGGCGTCGCTGATGCAGTACATAGTGACGCGCAATCGGGCCTCCTCGGCCTCGCGCAGCTGTCGCTCCTCTTCCTGGATGGCACGCCGCATCGCCTCCTTGACACGGTCGGATACGATATCCGTTGGTGACGGCGCGAGAATCGCCGCCGCATCGGCGTGGCGCACGTAGGAGAGGATGTATGCGTTCGCCCCTCCCATGAGCGACACTTCATTGCGGTAGTTGTCAGCCGAGCCGGCGCCGCGGCCGTAGTTGGCGCGCACCGCGGCATCTTCCGGCACCTGACGCACGTTCTCGTCATCGTACTCGAGCCAACGGCAGAAGCGCTGCCTTACAGGATCCCACTCACGGATGTAGCAGTAGTAGTGACCACTGCGCGCTGTGCCGCGGTGCACAATCACACCTTGTAGGTCGTAGATGGCGGGAGAGTTGCTGCTGAAAGGAACAACTGCGGACCCCAATTTGCTTCCAGTAGCCATGCCATCGCCACTGCTAGCAGCGGCGGCGTCCGGCTTCTCGAGGGAACGCAGGTCGAGGACGACGGGGAACTCCAGCGGCGTGTTCACCTTCCGCATCTCGAGTGTCGGCGACGTCAAGTCTATGGCGAAGCGCTTCAGATGAAACCAGGTCACGGCAGGGAAGCGGGTGTAGCTGTATCCCTTCTCGGCATCCATGTACACTACCGGCATACCCTCCCGCTCTACGCGGTACTTGTTCTCACCGACGAGCTGATCGCGCGCGGTGAGCGAGGTCAGGCTGCCTAGCAGCGTGCTGTGCTGCCCAAGAGGAATGTGCACGTCATAGTAGGTGTCCGCACGGCGCGAGACGTAGGATTTATCTAGCGTCTCTACGAACTGCTCGCCACGCCCCTCGAAAAGTTGGTTGATGGCGCTCTCGGTCACAGTGCCTTTCATTCGCTCCTCCAAGTTTTCGCGCAGAAGAGTGGCCATCTCCTGAATGTCGTGCTGTACGTGCAGCTCCTTTCGGCCCCAGCCAAAGGCGTTGGTCAGCACCGTGGTGCGCGCAGGCGTGGTGCGTTCTTGCATTTGGAAGAAGGTCTCCTGCAGCCCCTTGTACACTGAAGGGCCATCGTCACCTTCGACAGGGATGCGGTAGACCGCGGTGCGGAAGTAGCTGATGTGGAAGAGCAGCTGCAGCAGTGAGTTCAGGTAGCAGGTACAGCCTTCATTGATGAGCCCCACGGCCGTTGGCGGCATGTCTGCCTCTTCGTTATCGTTCGCCGCCGTAGGGGATGAACCAGCGACCACTCCGGAGGCGCCTTCAGCCTTGCCCACGAGGCGGCGGAGTGCACTAAGATCCCCAGGAGCGTCGCCCTCGTCATCTGCAAAGATGGCGCCACTACTACTGCTGGAAGTAGCAGCCAGACGGTCGCTGCACTGTGCGTGGACGTCCTCGCCGTGGTTGTCGCTGCTGACCTGCGAGCACAGCGACGACCCTCGGCAGGTGTCCATCGATCTATTTCCCTCCGCGCCATTCGAAGATCGGTCCTCCGCGTAGGCGTCACCCACATTGGTGAACTCCATTGCAGTGGCAACTCAATGAGAGCGGGTGAGGGGGGCAAGAGAGGCTCAAGTCGGTGTGGCGGAGACGAAGAATGTGCCGCAACAAGAGGAATAAAAGCAGGAGGGAAAACGCAACGAGCTCACAGACAGGCGGGGAAAGACAAGCAGTCAGACACTGTAGCGAGAGAGAGAGAGAGCAAGGTACGGAGAAGCGTCAGCGATTGGCGTATACGCGTGCACTCGACCATAAATAAATAAATAATAAATAAATAAATAAATAAATATATATATATATATATATATGTAGCCAAGGAGGGAGGGAGGGAGGGGGAGAGAGACGAGTAATGTGAGCTACCCAGTACAACGTGTATATATATATATATATGGACGTGCGTGGCTGGTGTGTATTAAAAAGTGAGGAAGGCGTGCGTCTGTCTGTCTGTCTGTCTGTCTGTGTGTGTGTGTGTGTGTATGAGTTCGCCAACCTCTGTGGCCTACGTTACTGGGCGAGTAGGAGGAGAAGGGAGAGGAAGCGCACGGGGCAGTGACCACGTCCGTGATCGGGGAGAGGTTGTCAGGGACCAAGACAAGACTGGGGGGAGGAAGCCTGGGGGGTTTCGCTAATAGTAGTCAAGACTGCTGAGCGTCGCGTGTGGGCTTAAACAGGCGGGTGTGGTAATCATGAAATACGTATCCTGCAACGTGTGTGTGTGTGTGTGTGTGTATGAGTTCGCCAACCTCTGTGGCCTACGTTACTGGGCGAGTAGGAGGAGAAGGGAGAGGAAGCGCACGGGGCAGTGACCACGTCCGTGATCGGGGAGAGGTTGTCAGGGACCAAGACAAGACTGGGGGGAGGAAGCCTGGGGGGTTTCGCTAATAGTAGTCAAGACTGCTGAGCGTCGCGTGTGGGCTTAAACAGGCGGGTGTGGTAATCATGAAATACGTATCCTGCAACGTGTGTGTGTGTGTGTGTGTGACCGCCAAGAGAAGGGAGAGAAGAAAGGGCATCCGGTATGTAGACGCACAGCACGAGTGTACGTCAGACCGTCGTGGCCCATTCAGAAGGAGACGAAGTTGACTGATCCTGCACATGTGCATATCTGTGTCTCAGTGTTTTGGTGTGGCGTGGCGTGGCGTGTGTGTCTGGGGGGGGGGCTACTCTGGTGCGCTGAGGAGAGCGATGCAGAGCTACACAACGCACTTGAGCTTCTCTGGCCCCTCAGCGGCAACGCCCTCAAGTGCCCCTTTCCATTGTTTCCACATGGACACACGATCTCCGCCTTTCTCTTGTCTTGCCGGTTCCGTTTTCGCATCCACCCAGCGCTACATGTAATATGCGAGAGCGCCAGGGGAGCGGGGGGGGGGGGCGTGCATACCCACAGACGCGAGCGGCGCGCACGTGCGTGTGTGCGACCGCAACAACTGGGGTGATTTTCATTGTGAATACTTTAATCACTGCATGAGAGACTACAAAGTATAAAGGAAGGGCGAGGGCGGGGGCGAGGGTGAGGGGAGGAGAGGCAGTCTGCTGGATGCGCATCAAGAATGGACGCACAGGCCCACAAAATAGCGATAAAAGAAGATATAATCACAACATGCTAGACACCGGGACACGTTTGTGCTCTGCGCTGCAGCGTGTCTACTCCTCCGCCGCACAGCATGAGGTCAAACCCCACCCTTGCCTCGGCTCTGTCACAGGCGCCTATCGCCTAGTGCGAGGCAGCCGTGGACGCGCACGTGGCAGCAGTGCGCCGACTGGGCCCTCTGGGCGCACGGCCTCTGCCTCTGCCTCCGCCTCCGCCTCTGTCCACCTGCCACCGACAGCAGTAGCAACATCCTTGCACTGGCCTCCCTACCTTGTGGGTGCTTGGCTCTGCCACGGACAGAAGCCGTTGTGTATTGGCAGGAGTACGGGAGACGTTGGGGATGCCACGCGTTGAAGAGGGGTCCCCCCTCACCCCACCCCGCTCTGTGGCCTCTCGGGGCGGGGCGAGAGAGAGAGAGAGAGCGAACGCGCAACAGAGACGCAGCGAGCATCAACGGGTGGGGTGTGAGGTGGACCTCATAAGACAGCATGCGCCGCAAGAAGCATAGAGCGATGGGGAACAAGATCAGCGACAGGAAGCGCTGGCCCACACCAGCAGCCGCGGCAGGTGTGACGGATGATGGCGCTTGCGTTAAGCGATCTCCGGCCCCATTGCTGCTCGTGTGTGCGTCTCCGGGCCATTCTACCACTCCCCTTCCTAGCACCAAAGTATGCATTAAAACGCCGTTGGATGCGGCACAACGTTGAGCTGAGCAGCCCGAAAACGATGGAGAGGATCTCGCAGGCACGCAGACCCCCCCCCCCAAGACAACTCAACCCACGCACACACGCATGCACATCCACAGAGACACGGCGACTGCCCGCTGGGGACACTGAAGAGAAGCTGAGGCGTGTGTGTGTGTGTGTGTGCGTGTGTGTGTGTGTGGGGGGGACTGGAGCTGGAGCCGGCGCTAGAGTGCAACTGTTGAACGTTCATGTGTCCCTGCCCCTGCTCCTCCTTTTCCTACGCCTTGCAGAGGGGTCCCGCTCCTCAGTGCTCGCGCACGAAAAGCAGATGCATGGCGATGACCAAGGTGACGCACATGCCCCAAAAGAATGCGTATCCGTAATTCCACGTGAGCTCAGGGAAGTTCTTCTGAAAGTTCATGCCATATACGCCAGCCAGGAACGTCACTGGCGTAAAGAGCATTGTGACGCGCGTCAGCACAGCCATGAGCTCGGTTGTCCGGAAGCTCTGCAGCGAGATGTGCAAGTTCAGCAGCCTCTTGGCATCATCCCGTACTTCCATTGCGCGGTCGCTGACCTCAATACAGGATGAGCACATCTGCCCCGCCATCTCACGCGAGCACAGCCGCAACTTCGTGAACGCCTTGGCGAGAACTGCCTGTGTGACGTTGATCACTCGGTGCTGCACGCTTGTGCGACGGTGTAGGTGGTGCAAGAAGCTGTTCATCTCCCCCTTATTCATTGGCGAGCGGTCCTGCTCATCCAGCAGACGGCGCAGAAACGGCGACCGCGAGCTGCCGGCGAAGTGGTGCAGAATTCGCGTATCGATATAGTGGCCACAGGCCTCCGGCGTTGTCACGGATGGCGTCCCCACGAATAGTTTTGCCTCGCACTTTTCAAGGAGAGCCGTGTGCACGTCGAGGCTGAGGTGGTACGTGTAGATGGCGTCGTCGATGATCTTGAGAAGAAATTCCTGAAAGGATACGTTACTGTTCTCAATGACCCTCTTCCACTGCAAGCGCAGGTTCGCCATGCTTGGCGTGTCGACGCGGTGGAGCGTGATGACGATGTGCTGCTTCAGGTCCACCACGATGATCCACCGATTCGTCAGCTCCATCACGCTATCGTCAGAGATGGCGATCTTGTCGGTGGCCACACGCAGGTTGAGCAGGTACTGGCCGGCGTATATCGGTGACTCGCAAACCTGCGGCAACACCAGCGTGTGCTCGCGGTCGACGAGAAACGACTCGCATAACTTGAAGCGGTCTGTGAGGTAGCGCAGTGTTGCATTGTACTGTTGCTGGCTGGCGTCTCTGCCCGTCACGTCCACCCAATACCAGTTGAAGCTCTGCTCAAAGTATGAAGACTTCGCTCTCCGAGAGGTGGAGGAAGAGGGGTGTGTTGTCGTCCTCTCCTCCCAGGTGCGTCGCTCCTTCAGCGTCATCTCTCCCAGCTGGAAGACTTGTGAGCCTTGGGTAGGCATCGCCATCACCGTATCGTCGAGACCTGGCTTCGTAGTGGAGGCACGCGACTTGGTGGGCATCACCTGAGTTTGTCCCTTGTGAACGAAGATTGGGTCACGCAGCTGGGAGGTGTGCAGCTCCACGTCGCGGAAGCGGTTGCCTGAGCCGCCGCGGCTGTTGAAGTATTGGATGCACACCACATCCTCCTTGTTCAGTACCGCGTGGAGGTGTGGTGCCGGGACGCCGGCGCGAGCTCCATCGTCGCGGTGCAGGAAGGCGCCATATTTCGCCTTGCCGGGGCCGTCGGGAACGGTGGTGGAGATGGCGTAGCGAGCGACGCTGCCGCTGGGAGAGGCGAGGAAGTTGTCTTTGGTGCTTGGTGCAGTGGCTAGCGCTGAGGTCGATGCTGCTGTTGTACCCGCCCGGTTGCTTGTGAGCGGGTCTTGAGAAGGTATCGCCTGGTAGCCGTTTCGTTGACGCGTGCTGGTACAGTACGCCTCTTGCGTTCCTTTCTCACCGTCGCCGACACCGACAACAGCACACGCGCTGCTCAGTAGCGGGGAATGCGTGAGCCGCGGCGCATCGCTGCATTTACCGTGCGCACGGTGGCCTTCTGCCGAGTGCTGGGCGAGCAAGCCGTCTTCGATGCGATCGTTGAGGGGGCGCCACACGTTGGAGCGCGGCACAATAATGAAGCGATCGCTCGACGACGACGACGAAGACGAAGACTTCGATGAGGAGGAGGATGACGATGAGGAGGAACGTCTGGAACGGTGGCTGACAGGCTTGGTATCGGCTCCAATGCTGGTGTTCGAGCGGGCATCGTGAGTCGATTGCGAGCTGTTGCGCGAACGGCGACCACGACGACGGTGGTGGCGCCCGCGCGATCGTTTTGACTTGCTCTTGTATGTAGACGCCGAGGAGGTGCCCGAGTCGAGAATCTGCTGCTTTGCCTGAGCGAACTCCTCCTTTGTGAGTCCTCCCTGCTGGTGTAGCTCGTGCAAGCCCTTGATCGACTCCACAATCTCGAGTGGCCGCATCATGTAGGAGTGGGAATTGCTCATGCGAGCCTCCGTGGGGCCGACCGGCACCACGACGTTAGCCAGGTCCTGCACACCTGACGGTAGTGGCAGGTTGCTGGACCCGAGATCGCTCGTCGTGCTACGGTGCTCCACGGAGGGTGGGGTGAGAAAGACGGAGGTCCCAAGGCTTGTGAGCCGATTCGGCGACGTCATGGAAACGGCCTCTGCCGCTAACAGCGTCGACCTCTCGGTGCTCGAGGCGTTAGATGACATAAGGCCGCGCGTTGGGTGTGCTGGCTCAGACAAGAACCCACTCCCTCTGTCTCGTGAGAGCAGCCGCAGAGTGTGTGTCTGTGTGTGTGCACGCACGCCGCGCTGTGAGCCCCAGGCTTTCCTTGATTCTGAAGGACGAGCTGGCCTCTGACCAGCGTTGGTGAGCAGCAAGAACAAGTCAGGCCAAGAGGACGACCGTCAGCACTCTGTCTTCTACAGTGTGGAGCACCAATTGAGGTTCGTGCGCGATATCTGCGTGTGGTGTGCTGACAGGGGCGTACGGCGAATTCTATTCGGGGGTAGAGAGGAGGGGGTGCATGATGGGCGGGAATAATGAGACAAGTCTATGCCTGGTTAGGTGGAGCCGTGTGCACGTGTGTGTTCGCACTGTCACGTGGACGCACACACACACACACACAGAAGCACGCACTGCGCTACACGAAGTCGAGAGGATGCTGAGGAGTGGACGTTGACGCAAGTCTTCAACAGGCGCGTTCACAGCTCGGCCTTTCGCCTCTTGAACGCACGCGACTACATAACGTTTAATGTAGCCCTTGACCTCGGTGGCGTCGTCACCTCAATTGCCTGTAGCGATGCGGGCTGCATTACACGGGCACACGCATGCACATTGGTATATATATATATAGATGTATAGATATGGAGACGTACACAGACACGCTTTGGAGCCCATCGCTCTCCTCGCAGCCGCCCCTGTGCGTGGGAGGGGGCGATGGCTATAGATAGGTGCAGCAACACAACAGAGAAGCAACGTGAGAGGGCGGCTGTGTGTGTGTGTGTGTGTGTGTGTCTGTGTCTGTGCTTGTGCGTGCAGCTGCGCCCTCAATACAGCTGTACGACGGAGAGCGAAGGGAGGCAGCTGCAGCGCCAGCTACCAAGGAAGAAACAAGAGCTCAGGGGCCACACATTGCCAATCTTACGTTCCCCACCAACGCCACACCACCGCATATATATATATATATATATCCTCCGCCCTCCGCCATTACTCAGCCTTGCCGCCCCCGGAGGAGCTAGGGTTGTAGCGACCACCGCCACCGCCAGTCCCTCGACGCGTGTCTTCGCGCGAAACGCCGCCACCGTTGCCACCGCCTCCTCGATGAAGTGTGCTGCCGTTGCCGCGGCTACCACCCCCACCCCCACGGCCCCGGTCAGCATGGCCTCTGCCTCTCCCGACGCGCGAGCCGCCGCGTTGACGGTCGTAGCGACCGCCACCACCGTTGCCACCGCCGCCGTGACGACTACCGTCGTGACTGCTAGCATAGTTGGATGACGTCGACAACGACCCTATGAGCTGCTGCTGTGGGGATGCATCCTTGCTGTCGCCTGCCCTGGAGTGCCGATCGCTCCCCCCCTCTCCTTGACTGCGCCGACGATTTTTGTAGGAGTTGCGGTATAGTCGCTTGCTGCTGTCCTCGCCGCCACGTGTCGTCTGGAGAGAGCCGTTGCTGTGGTTGCTCCGCCGTGGTGACAGCTGCCGCTGCGAGTGGCGGCTGCTGGTGTGCGCACTGTCTGCCTCGCGGCGCGGTGGGTGGCCATCCCCGTGGCGAAACTCACCAAAGCTGCTCGCGTTAGAGCTCTGTAATCCATCTACAGACGCTGTTCTCACGCCTACGCCGCCGTCGTCGTTGCGGTTTCCGTTGCCATTCGTGGCCACTGCGCCGTTCGCGGAGCGCAGAGAAATACTGCCGCTGAGCAGGACGTCATCGGTGCCACGGCGATCCGTAATGCGCGGGTACTCGGCGCTCGGCGGCGCAGCAAGTGCGCGGGCGCTATCTTGGGCTTGTCTCTCGATGGCACCGTCGCGCTCCACCTCGTAAAAGCGGTCCGCGCGTTCCATTGTCTCGTCCGACACGATGTGCATGCACACGAACTTGCGCAGTACCCGCGCTGCGGCCGACATCGTCATGGGGCGAGACGTGTAGCGCAGAATTTCATACACCTCGGCCACAATGGCGATCTCGCGTTCTGCGCGTGTGACGCCGTCGACGGTTATTTGAAGGAAATCCATGTTGTCCTCCACAAGCGCATCACCGTTGGAGCACAGCTCTGCGATGAGAAGCGCGCTAAGAACTTCTGCAGCGAGCGTCGAGTCGCGGCTCGTCGTCCGCGGTGAGGTGCGCAGCTGCTCGAATATGACCTCATGAGACGGAGAGCCCGTGCGGAAGGCATGATACAGCCGCAACTCCAGCGACTGCTGACGCACATCGCTGAAACTGACGATGTTGTCGAGCAGTGCCTGCGCCTCGCTGGGGCCACCCGACAGCACGAGACTGTGCAGCACAAGCAGCGGTCGGTACCGCACAAAGCTCTGCGCTTCCGTTGACGCCTGCCACTGCAGCTTCTCTGGGGTGGTGAGCACATGTGTCATGTACTTGCCTACTTCGACGAGGTAACTCCGCACCGCTGGAGGTGCGGTGTACACAAGCAGTTCAAGGCCCTCGTTCAGCAGCTCCTCGTCGTAGACGACACGCGCGTGGTCGGAGAGGACAAGCTGTGCCCAGAATTGGAAGATGTGGAGGTCCTCATAGAGCTTACCTGCAATAGCACGCTGAAGAGCCTCCATGGCAGCTTCGTGCAACTGCTTTCGACACATCGCCACCGTCTCCGCCACCTCTTCGCTGCTCGCGTTCGTGTGCGCCGTCAGCTGTTCTACACAGGAAACCAGTACAGCGCCGGTCTGCTTGCGTGTCTTCTCCTCCTTGACGACGGAGAGACAGCGGTCCATCCAGGCACCGAGGGCCGGTAATACATTGCCGTACATGTCGAAGAGTTGCACGGCCACTGCTTCAGCACTGCATTGGCCACTGGAGAAGGCCGCCATCAGCTTCGCGATCGCCTCCGGGCGCACGGGCTGAAGAGTTGATCTCGACGTTAAAGTGACGATGGGGCGTGTGCTGGCACCAGTAACAGCAGACTCGATAGGCACCATTCCGTTGATCGAGCCGGCTGAGTCACTAAGGCTCACGCTGCCCACCTGCTTGCTGCGCGGCGCGGGCAGAGGTTGTCCGCCCACCATCGCGGAGTTCATCGACAGCTGCCCGATCGTTTCAGTCGCAGCCACTACTGGTAACGCTGCCGCAAGCGATAGCGGGGCGGTGGAGACTGCAGAGACCACCCCTTGCTCAGAAACGTCGCAAGGAGATGGTGACTGCGTCGGCGAGAGGTGCGCCACCTGAGGCGTAACGAAAGCCGCCACACTCAGCGTACTGCTCAGCATCGGCGAGGCCGGCTCCTTGGGCATTATGGCACGCAGGTCATCGACCGTTGACATGAGCACGAAGCGGCAGCGACTGACGGCGTAGTGCTTTACCCAGTACTCCAGCTGGCTCAGCAGCAGCGGAAGCATCCGGCGGCCCTCTGCGGAGTGTACAAAGTAGCGCTCCTTGGCCGTCGTGACCACAGTGATGATCTCGTCCACCTGCGACTCCGTCGGCGTGTACGACGGAGGCACGACAAATTCCCCGAACTCGGAGCCGAGGCAGCAGATGCGGCAGATCACAGAAATCACAGAGGCGGCGACGATATCGCGCAGGAACAGCTCGCACACGAATCGAACGTTGCCACACATGCGGTCTCGACGCTCCTTCTCCGTCTCGCTGTTCACCGCTTGAGCGCCCTCGATGGCGGACGTCAGTGGGGAAGACATGACATCCGCCCCTGTTCCTGTCGTCGTCGGACTGGACGCATCCGACTCCTCAGCTCGGATGCTCTGCAGAAACTCGGCTTGGCAGCGCTTGAGCAACGCCATGCGCAGGCGGTACTCGAGGCTCTGTGTCTTGTCACCGACAATGTGTTGCCCTTGCGGCACTTTGCAGAGGGCCGCGATGAGGTCAGCATAGCTGTGGCTGAAGTGCTGCTCCCGCACCGCCTTGGTGAAGAAGGCGTTTACGATCTTCGTCATCTGCTCCGCGTTTGCCTCGGGGATAGGTAGACGTAGCAGCTCGTTCTTGACTTCGCGAAACTTGACCGGGTCGGTGGTCACCTTGTTCAGCACCGCCACCACCATGTGGTGAATTTTCTTCTTCTCTACCTCGCCGAACAGACCTCGGCGGCGCAGCGATCCCTGTGCAAGCGAGATCGGTGCCTCCTGGCGACCCTCCCAGACATCTCCAAGTGCCTCCAGCGCATTCAGCTTCTTTACTGTAGAGCTGGCGCCGGTGCGCAGGGCAGAAGAGGAGCCGAACCCGCCGCCGTCTCGGCTGGGCAAGTCAGCCAGCGCGCTGGTTCCAGTCTTCGAGCAACCGACGGAGCTGAGACTCAGGCTACCCTTCTTTCCCTTTTTGGCAGCGGCTCCCATGACACTCGGCGTCGGGCTCGTGCCGCCTATCCGCAGCGGCGTGAACTTGGCCGTTCGCTCGTTAAACTCCTGCACGAAGCGCTGCACCCCGGGCGGAACATATGCCGTCTCATGGCGGTACTCCGTCATCCATGCGGCGATATGCGCCGCATCAAAGGCCACCGTCTCACAAGTGGCACGCAGCTGCGGTAGCTCCACCAGTGACGCGTCCTCCAGCCCAGCACGCGCTTCCTCTGCTACTGTCGTTGTATCATCCCTGACGGGATCTTGCGGCGCTGTGGCGATCTCCAGCGCTTCTGCGCCCGCACTCTCGTCCACGTGGGACAACCTCTGCACTTCCTCACCGACCTCACATACCTCCTCCTGCTCTGCTGCGACCGCCTCGGGCAACCTCTTTGCGCCGGACTTGGGGGTACTGCTTGCTACTTCCGCAGCAGCGGCATCCGTCGTCCCTCCCTCCTTGTCATGTGCGATTCTTTTATCCCTCTTGGTGGCAGTGGCCGCCTCAGCGTCCTCCGGGGCACCTGCCTCTCTCTGCGCTCTCCCCGCGCTCTCGGTCTCCGCTGGAGAAACAACCAGGGCCGCCTCAGAGTTCTCGATTGGTTTGCTGGCAGCTTCCTGCTGGGCCGGTTCCACCGTCACCTCCTTTTCCTTCAACGCCTGTTTCCCTACTGCCTGTGAAGAGCCGGACTGGACGGTATCGGTGGGCGCTGAGCTGGCGTACGGAAGGGCCTGCATGCCGTCCGCGTACTTGGTGAGGCGCTGCCGTGGAGCGAACAGTATGTCGTTGAGGGTGGACGGGAAGGCGTAGAAGCAGCTGGGACGACTGCGGGATCCCTCCAGATCCCTCGGCAGCGAGCGACACCGGCGCGCCTCCGACAGCACACTACGATCTGAGTGCTCCATGACCTAATCGTGTGTGTGGGGGGGGGGGAAGAACCGAAGAAACACAACTGAGCAAGTGATTTAGAGAAGTATGGCGCACCGGTGCTGTCATGCACAGATGCGGAGCAACAACGCGGCAGACGACGAGGCCGCCGACGTGCTCAGAGCGCAGTGGACAGGGAGCGGCACACACACACACAGAGACAGACAGACACAAAGACGTGAAGCGAACGGCCGAGCTTGAGCGGCTCTGCCCCTCGCCCGCCACTTTCCTAAGTTACCACCTCGAAACAAACAATGATACCGCGTACTACGGAAACGTGGTGCACGCAGGTGCGGTGCTCGGTTGCGTCGGCTTCTCTGCCCCGCTCCCCTGTGTGTTCGTGTAGTCTCCGAGTACGCTGAACGCTCGGGAAACGGCCACCAACCACTCGCGAGCTGAGAAGTGCCTTGTTGTGCAGAGAAAAAAGAAGGGCGCGACAAGCGGAGCGCCTCCAGACGGACTACAACACCTCCAGTTGCCAACTTTTCCGGCGTTGATTGGTGCTCGCCTTTGACCAGAGGAATGCACAGCACGACGTGGCCAAATAAAAAAAAAAACGCGCAGGGGATGCACTGAGCGAGAGGCCTCTACGGAAGACAGCGAATAAGAATGAGAGAGCACACCACACGCTCACCACACGAACAGCGAGTGGTGGGGAACCCCGACGGCGGTTTGACGGGACAACAGCAACGATGCAAGCCACAGCGACAGCACGACCCTCAACGGCGACAGCAGTGAGCACGGCAGACCCGATAGGAAAAGCCAGACAGATAACGTCGGGAGATCCAGGAGTGCATACGTCGACACGGAGATGCACGCGCCACAGCTTTCCTCAATGCCTAGACGCACGTGCCAAGTCCAGCAGGAAATCTAGAAACACAGAAAGCTCTGCAAGCACCACGGGGCAATCAAAAGACGGGCAGCAGAGGGAGAGACAACGAGGAGCTCGAGCCGACGCGTATTTGCGCGCTTCGGCTGATGCACGCACGCACCCGCCCACCAACACCTGCACACAGGGAGCGCGGGAGTACGAGAAAAGCCCAATAATAATAATAAAACCACGAGGTCGGCGTGTGTCCCCCCGACAAGCAAAACGAGGGTGGACGGCGACGGCCACGGTACACGAGCACGAGAGAATCACGGGGAACGACGGCGTGAGAGAGTGGAGAGCAAGAACTTTGAAGGGGAGGGGAGGGGGGAGGGGGGGGGGGACAGTGACAAAGAGGAAGCGAACGGTGCGTGCGTGTGCGTGTGTGTGTGTGTGTGACAGTGCAAATAATAATGGGTCTGGTGATAGCGGGTAACAACCGCGGTGGCGTGATGCAGAGACTCGAGAAGCCCACCAAGAAGCGAATGAACCAAAAAAGAGAAAGAAAGGGAAAGAGAAGTGAGAGAGGACGTCGCACACGCACACGCACAGGCACACGCACACCAGCACAATGAGAGAGCGAGGGATCCCAGACAAACACGGGATGACGGCAACAGAGAGAAAAACGTCAGCACCACAGAACACAAGGCACTGCACCAAGCGAGAGAAAGAGAATGTAGCCAAAGTCTTTTCTAGGGAAGCTATGAAGACACAAAAGAGCTGTGCGTGTTCAAGACTTTGCACGTGCTGGGGGAGGGGGAGGGGGACGGAGGATGCGGATCTCAATGGTAGAGGGGAAGGAAGTGCAAACGGAAAAGGAAACAATGCCAGTCGGCGGTGTATGTGTCTGAGGCCAGAGAAAAAGAGAGGGGAGGTGAGGGGAGGGATGAGGAAAGGCTTTATATGGCCAACAAAGAGAGGACAAACTTCTGACACTTCTGAGAGGCTCTCTCTCTTTCTCGCTCTTCTGTATGTACGTTCGCCCACGCGAACGTGTGTCTGTGTGCCCGTGTGCAAGAAAGAGATGTGCGACCTTATATATATATGTGTGTGTGTGTGGTTCCTTTCCTGGTTATATATATATATATGTATATGAGGACTGGCGATTCCGCGCTTGAAGTTCTTGCTAGCTGCTGATTGATATTCCAGGGCCCTGCAGCAGAGCAGCGCCGGCGACGGAGCGGATGCACCGAGTCGGAAAGAGAGTAGGGCAAGAGGAAGGGATGCCACAGCAGGCATCACGGCAAGGAGGGGAGGGGAAGGGGGGAGAGGCGAGGCAGTTGTGGAGAGAGAGACGGAAGGGGTGAAGAAGTGCAGTTCGCTGTGCGGCAACACCATCTCAGTGGGGCCGATACACACAGCCCAGATCCCTTGACACACACACACACACACACACACACACACACAGCTGTTCATTTGAGCTGTGCGTCGGTAGTAACAGCTGAGGGCAGCGCTTCCTCCTCCGCCTTCGTTCGGGGGACAACTTGGGGGGGGGGGGGAGGGGCAGCCCGTGAGCAGCTTGGCAGCACGCAGCACAGGAATCCACTCCACAGAAGGAACACCCTCGCCGCTACCTCTCGCGATGCCTTCATCGTGTAGGTGCGTGATATTTTTGTGGTATTCGTTGATCTTGGCGGTGTTGCTGTGGCTGGGGGGGGGAGGGGGAGGGGTGCCGGTGATTGGCTTCCTTTTGGTGTTCATTGGACAATGATGTGCTCACACTACGGAGGCACACAGACACACACATACCCTGTACATGAGGCGTTCTGGTCGTCGTCTTTTTCCGGGGGGGGGAAGGAAGAAGGGCGGCCCGGAACGATATTGCTGCGCCCGCCAGCGGCACATACACACACACACACACACACACACACACAGGCACGAAGGGATGTAGTAGCAGGACACTGCCACAGAGGCGAATTTCCCAGGCACGATCTGCTGCTTTCCACACCCTTCGTCCTCACCTTCGTTGTTTCTTATACATCGACAAAAGGCTGGAGGGCCAACCAGGAAACAGGCGCGCGCCCACACACACAATAGCAGCCCACTAACGAAGGAACTCAGAGAGAGGGAGAGCACACACGATTCATGACTGCATCGCTGTCCGCGGTGACGACGGTGTCCGATCTTCGATAGGGGGCCTAGAAGCAGCCGCGCACCACAGCCATGGGCCCCACCTCGTTGTAATCGGCCTTCGTCACCCATAATGCCTGCGCTGCCGGCAGAGATGCCCAGATCGACCCACCCACAAAGGCGGCATCGCGCCGCTCCACATCCGCGTACACGCGTGCTCTACCGATGCCGTGGATGCCGCTGGTGTTGGCTACGCAGGTTTGCACGTCAGACTCCACGCGTTGCGTTAGTCCGCGCAGCAGTGAAGCTCCACCACTAACAACGATATGGGAGGCAAAGGTGGACAGTAAGTCGTGATCGCAGCGCTTCATGGCGTCCACCACTAGCTCAGGGATGGACAAGGGTGTTTGTGTCGTGCGCAGCAGCACCTCATCTACAACGGTGGACTGGTCGCGCGGTTGCTGCAGCGCAGGGGAAAGGGATGGCTGGAAGTAGAATTCGCCAGGGATGAACCGAGCAGCGCCACTGATGGGCAGAACCGTTCCGTCGGGCAGTACACACTCCTCTCGGTAGCGATCTTCTTCACCGTGCAGGTTGCCCAGCTGCGATCCACCGCTGGTGCTTCCCATCACAGTCCTGGAGCGGCTCATCTCAGCAAAAGTCTGCGCGTCCTCGGCCACGGTGCAGTGGCGCTCCTTGATGTATTCCCACATACTTTCTCGCTGCATTGCTGACATGTTCCCGAGCGCAGGTACATGCGTGGTGGTTACGCCAGACATGAGAGAGGTGAAGTGTCGGGTGAGATCTGCGCCGCCAACGCCGAGGCAGTGCGTTGCATGAAATAGCGAAAACCCTTGGAAGACTGGCGCCACGTGGCTCTGATCGTGACCCAGCTCCACGGCTACACCGGTGCACAATCCTGAAGCGTAGAGGGACAGCACGGGGCTCAAAACAAAGCTGGTGGCGACCACGTTGTGGGTCTCGAAGAGGACCTCGGCGATCTTCTGCCGCTGATGCGTAGGCGCAAGCGCCTTCTCTGTGACTAGCAGAGGGGTATTGCCCTCTACGTTGTCCAGGTCTAGTATCCGAGCGACACGGCCCAGGAGCTCCTCGTACCCCTCCCAGTCTACGATGACGCCATTCTCCAAGACCGTCGTGGCGGCGGAGGGATCATCAACATAGTCCAGCATATCGCAGGCGTCCGAGAAGGTTGCCTTGCCCTTCACAATACATGTACGCTGCCGCATGCGCGGCATTGTGTCCCCTGCAAACCCAAGCCGCGTCGTGTGACTGCCCATGTCCAGCACCGCCGCGTTTGTGTGGAGCACGCCCGCCTCATCGGGCAGGGGCACATTGCGCAGCACCTTGACTGTGTTGAGGGGGATGTTCATGTCAGCTGCTGCTACGTTCGATGTTTTACACGTGCCTTTAACTTTCCGCTTGTGATAGTGTGCGGCGTCTGTATACGGGGTCGCCTGTGTACCTCCTCGATGGGCGGGACCGAGTAGACGCGACTTTGAGGGGTGGCAGACCGCTGCGGCGATGTGGAAAGCGCAGCGAAAGCGGGCAGGCGAGAGAGGGAGGGGGGGGGGGGGAAGTGGCGAGCACTGCAGCAGTTCCTTTCGGTGGATGTGCCGGGGTGCCTAGGGCAGGGACCCATATGGAGTTCATGAGTGCACGAAACTCTGTGCGATGAACCCACGCAACAACTCCTCCAGCGGACTTCTTCAGGAGGCACAGGCAGAGAGAGGGAGTGACATAGACATTGGCGGCGCACTTCGCCTCTCTTTCGTGAATGCAGCGGCTCAGAGCATAGGGCCAGGCAGACCGAGAGAGTCACCGTACATGTCGTGTACGCAGGCCCACGGGCATGAGCATGGTGCTCACGATGTCACTGGTGGTCGCGGTGGTGGTGGTGGTGGTGGTGGTTTCGGTGTGCGTGTGTGTGTGTGTGTGTAGGGGGACATGGAATACTATACAGCGGAAATGTATCACATGGGAAGTGAGAGAGGCACAACATCAGATGGAGAGGCGGCAGCGGCAGCGGCGGCGGGGGGGGGGAGGGGAGGGAGTCGAGGCGTTTCCGCATCGATGACTGGCGGCACCTTTGCCCTAGAGGGCTGATTTACCTCAGTTGCCCGCGCCGTGTCACCAGTGGGTCTGCCAACATCTGCTCAGCGTTGTTGAAGGGGACGTACGTTCGCTGAATCGTCGATGTCATGATGTCAGACCTCTTGAGCGGCGGCAGCGGCTCCACGTAGGGGTGTTCACGCTGCATGTGGCCGTAGTTGTAGGACTTGGAGGAGATACCGAGCTCCAGATGTAGTGCATCCTTCACGTAGCGAGGGCCGTCTAGCGCCAGTGGATCGCCGTCGGGACCCCACTTGCGCTCCGTTTCGTCCAGTGCTGGACGCGTCGCGTCGTCGGCAGCCCACGACTGTAGCACGTGCGTGACAAAGGCCTCGTCTGTGGAGAATTGTGGGCTCACGCCGGCGTAGAAGGCAAGGTACTCGGCATACGACGTACGGCCTGCTGCCTCGCCCGGCGCATCGTCGGCACAGCCGGCCGCGGTACTGCCCTTTGCCATACAACCGCTGTTGCAACTCATCATCGAGGCCATGTACGCCTGCTTCAGGGGCTCACACGTTTCATCACCGGCGCTGAAAGTCGCCTGCAGCGCGCTTCCCACGGGAGAGGACAAGGATGTCATGGCAGCCGCGTCGTGGGCAGTGCTGTCTGCACGGCTGCCCAGGTCGCCTGCCGCAGCACGTGCCCTCTCGGCAGCAACTGCTTCAAACGTGGAGAGAAGAAGCTCACGTGAGACCTTACCATCCGCGCAGCTGCGCTTCTCCAGCGAATGCCACGCCTTCTTGATGACGCGCAGTCGACGCTCGTTGAGGCCTGTGAGATGTCGCGTGAACGTCTCGTCGCTAATGAAGCCGGAGCCGTGGTCATCGAAGGCACGACACAAATACGCAGCCTCGAAAGGGGTCAGCTCAACACCGTAGTCCTGGAGAAAGCGCACAAATTGGGCGTAGCTGAGGCCGACATCTGTGCACGAGGAGCCGGCGTTGGTGTCTGTTGCTTGACGCTGCTGACGAACGGCGACCGCCTGTCGGGCGTTGAAGTCGATGAGGACCTTCACTAAGCCGCCAGTACCGCCATGGCGCAGCAGCACATTCTTCACTCGCCGCTTGAAGACAACGTCTTCGCGTATTGTATTATTATTCAAACATGACATTTTTTTCTTTCGTGTTTGTGCAACTGCACGCAGCAACCGGCGCGGCGAGGCAGCGGGATGAGGCGGAGTGTCTCAGCGGCGGGATGAGGGTGACGGTGTACGTCGCTGTGGATAGCAGCGGATGCTGCGAGAGAAGGGCTCAAAGAGAGGGAGAGAAAGTCGAGGCATCAACAGAGGACGATCAAGACGCGGGAAAGGAACATGAGAAACATGTGCGTGAGGCGTGCACCACAGACGAGCCGATGCGCCTCCAGTTGTGCAGGGCCTACCAGCGCAGCATATCTTCGAGGTTCTTCAAAGTGCACGCGTGCACACCAGAGTTCGTGGCTACTTACGCATGTGCGATAGCAGTAGAGAAGCGAGCAGATCCAAGGGCAAAGAAACAGCGATAGCGGCAGTCGCGCGTGTGGCACTGCTTCGAAGGGCATCGCGGAGAGGTGATACATTGCAATGTGCCCTACACAACAAATGGGCACAGCAATGCTAGTAGAAAGGATCTCTACTACGCAGCAGTGTGTGCGCGCAAGCAGAGCGAGCCGGCATCACCCTGTGAAGTAGCTGTGCAGAAGGTCCTCGTAGTCTGCATGGAATGCGTTCCATTGCCGTCGGTAGAGCGGCGAGCGGTCAAAGAAATTGAAGTTGCCCAGCGACGCGTCCACCAGTGGACACGGCGTTCGCTCGTCAGCGCCGGGGATGCCTGAAGAGGCGCTGTGCATTGCCTCGATGACACGACGATGGGAGTGACAGCACTGCACAAAGGCCTCCAGCACGTCTAGCAAACGAACGACGACGTCGTTGACGTCTACGCGACCGAGCATCGCACGCCTGCTGGACATGTTGCCAGCCCCTCCGTCAAAATCCATGTTGATGATATCGTAAAGGCTGTCCGTCGGCGGCACGCGAAAGCAATCATCTGCTGCACACGCGACGGCGTCGGTGTGGTAAGACGGGATCAACACGCCATGGCCGGTGCGCAGCTCCGCGACGCGGAAGTTCTCACAGCGATCATCGATGAGCAACGTGGTGAGCGGAGTCGGCGACAGAAAGATCGTCTTGCACCACTCGCGGGATACTGTGGCCTCCCTTCGCTGCCGCTGAGCAGCGGAGTTGCCCTCCGATAGACAGCCAGGAGATGGGCTCCACCACTGCATTGCCTCAAACTTCCCTCGCACACAATGTTCTCCACCGAAGAGTCCGTGAAAAACGCCCTTACGGCGTAACGCCTGTAATGACGTACCCTTACACTGCGCAAGGGCTGGCAGCAGCACCTGATGCGCAATAGCGGTACAGTAGGCGGCGCTCTGACGCGTGTAGAGGGAGACGTGCACCTGCGCCTCGCTGGTGTCCAGCAAGCGATCCAGCAGTACGTGTGACAGAAATGGCACAACATGAGGCCGAAGGTGCACGTGCGTGACACGGCCGCCAACGTAGTTCAGCGGCCACCAACCCCCTGCGCTCGATGAAGGCAGTGGGGTGCTGCTGTGCCTCCTAGTGTCTGGGCTGTCGCCCTCAACATGACTGCAGATCGGATGCACTAGCGTGTGGTCAATGTCGACCAGAAGGTGCACCGGTAGACGAGTGGAAGGGCGATGCATGAGGGTGGGGCAGGGCTGTTGTTGCGCATCGTCGTACGCTTGTGTAGGTACGCGTAGGTCTGTAAGATAGGAAGAGCTGTTCGCCGCACGCCCTTGACATCAGAAAAGGTGAATTTGTTGATTGGAGACAGGCAGAAGCGTGTCCACGCGTCAGTGTCGCCATCGCAGGCAATGCGAAGAGAAAAGTCGAAGGACTGCAGGGGGGGAGGGAGAGGGAGGAGAAGAAGGCTTCGTGAATTTGCAGGAGTCTTCTGGGCATGGCGAGGCCACGCCATGGTGTGGGAATTAATTGGCACAGCCGGACAGCGGTGGCAGTACACACGCAGGTCTCAGGCTCAAGTCGCGACTACCGTCTTACGCCGTGCGCTCACCTTCCCTCTCCGCCTGCTGCACACGCTTGCGCCTTCAGGATTCTGTGTGGCGCCGCGTGTGTGCCTCTCTCGTACAACGCGGCAGGGGAGGGCCTTCAGCGTTGTCAGACAAAGCGTTTGAGCAGGCACTAGCAACGGCTTCCTTCATGCCCACTGCCAGCACCGATTTTCGCGGGCTGAGAAGCATCCGCCTGAACCCACGAAGCGCTGCGGGGAGAGAGAGGGACAGCGGGGGGGGGGGGGGAGGCAGGGACTACCAGCTCTGCCGGGAGGTTAGTGCTTTTCAATCATCGGCACCGCTGCTGGTGCTGCTGCCGCACTCAAAGTCATCACTGTACAAGGCGGAGGAGATATCGCCGCGATTTTCATCCCTGCCTTGCTGTTGCCCCTCAGGCTCTGCACTGTCGTCATGGGCACCGTTAGGCTCCTCTGGACGCAGCCAGACTGGCTCGGCGTTGTGGGTATCGCGGCCTCCCTCAACCGCGACACACTTGTTCACGAGAGAAAGCTCGAGGGCGTTTAGGGCGGCCAGCATCGCGGCGTGGCCGGCCTCCTGTCGCGCCGCGGACATGGCGAGAAGGGCGGTCATCGTAGCGCTTCTCGGCGGGGGCGATACGCCTGGTGGCGAGGAGCTGTTTCTCGCGGCGTCCCTTAAGCCGGATTCACCAGCCTCCTTCTTTCGTTTTTTCGCCGATGCGTGTGTTTCGAGAGTGGACGCGAGAGGGGTGTGCGGTGGTTCGGCGACTGCTGCCAGCTGCGCCTCCACTCCGCTGTGGAAGATGCGAGCCAGTGGATCTGCACTAGCGTCGGTATCGCCAGCTGCATTCTGCAGTGTCGGTGACAGCGGGGAAGTGAGCGCCACATCGTCTGCCGTGATGGACACCGGTGCAGCACACTCGCTGTGCGCCTGCTGAAGTCTGTGGAGACTTGCCTCAACCTGATGCACGAGTTGCTCGACCGAGCCATGCGACTCGATCGAGTTGCCTGCCGCTAGCAGCTGCTGAGTGTGGTGCAGCAGCGAATCTCTAGCTGCCTTGCGCACGCGTAGGAGACGGACATGGGCCTCCTGTGCCTCGACTGCCTGCTGCAGGGCCTGCACAGTGCCTGCGGCTAGTGCATGGACGTCCGGCGGCCCAGCCAGCTGTGGTGCCGGCGGTGAGCCGCGGTTTCGCTGCAGGTGAGACGCCGACACCATTGCCAGTGCTCTATGTGCCTGCAATTCTGCGAAGGGCGATGGTGTCTCTCTTCTCTGTGGCTGTGCGTGTGCAGGTCTTTTGCTGACCGCTTACGAGCGACAAAGTTCTAGATGTCAGGCCTGTGTAGCCAGGGTGCCCCATGTGAGAAGAGTGGAGGACACAAAGCAGAACGAACGTCTCATCTCGTAGTGTTCCCATCACAGGCATCAACGGGGGGGGGGGGCCGAAGGAGCCCACACCCCCTCGGGACCAACGCCACCCCAACCCAAGGGGCACATGCACCACCAAACGCGTAGAGAAAAGAGGAAAGAGAAGAGGCGGAACAGTGTCAGGAGGGATATGAGAAGAGAGCGACAAGACGCCCGTGTATGCGTCTCAGCATGGTGGCGCGCATTCATGCGCGCATGCGTGCGCCTTGTGAGAGATTTCCTGTGTGTGTGTGTGTGTGTGTGTTCATCAAGTGGAGGCACGGTAGAGGAGAGGAATTAGTCTTCACCATCACGCGGCCTTTGGTAAGGAGCGAGAGCTGAAATCAGAGAAAAGTGTGCGTGCGTGCGTGTAATTGCCCAGGCATGCGCGCTGTTTCCATCGACGCAGTCATTGACCAAAGAGCAACCCCTGCAGAAGGGAGCGGGTCCGCAGTTGGTGGCCTGCGGTGAACACCACGTCCACTTCGGACGCCGTTCTGCAGGCCTCCACGAGTGGGGCTCGCGCCACAAAGATTGCTGCCGCGCACATTGGCAGCAACCACAGCGCGCAAGGGGTGCTGGTGTCGTGCGGGGCGGCATTGGCGAGGCCTGTGGGCGACGACAGCGGACTGCGGCGGTGCATCTCGCGCATGTGGTAAGACAGCACCAGGTCCCAGAAGGACAGCACTTCAAAGGCATCCAGAAGGTCTGCGAAGCCGGTCAGCATCCACCGCATCGCCAGCACGAGCGGCGGGTACTGCAGATCGCGCGTTGCATGCAGGACAGCTGGCAGTGCCAGCTGCTGCACGAGGCTCTCGAAGAGTAAGCAGCACTGAAAGAGTTCCGGTGTGGGACCCTGCAGTCGACTCCACAGCTGCGTCATCATCGCTGTCGCCAACTCGTACTGCTCGACGGTGTCACTTGTTACATTGCAGAGGGCACCCAGCAATAAGGTGAACCCCTCCACAGGAGCAACGCCGCAGGGCAGGGCCCTTTGGTAGATGACGTTCGTCTCGGGATATTGCAGGTATGTCACGTAGCTGTCGAGCTGATTCCCTGGTCTGCCCAGCTGCTTCAACGCCTGCGCTATCTTCGGTTTTGGCAGGCTTCGATCCACCACCATCGCCGTCGACAGCACTTCCACGTCGTCAGTGTACACAAAATACTTGTCACTGTCGCCGACATTGATGAGCATGTCGTCCAGGGCAAGACGTTGCAGCAGCCGTGCGCGGTCCTCCTCCTTTGCGGAGGAGTAGCTGTGGTGGAAGCGGCGCTTCACCTTGTCGCGCGCCTCCCGCGAGGAGCAGGTGATGTAGCGTGCGAGACCGTGGCGAAGACTGTTCGTCCTTAGTTCCCCTTGAGCGAGAAACATCGGCTTTCCGTCTGTCACTGCCAGCGGTACCTGCAGCGCACGGGCGTATAGGAGGCGGCGCATGGAGGGGTGAAGCCCCTCGCGCAGGAGAGCGGCCATCTGCTCCATCTCGTCGCCGAAACGCAACAGTGCATCCATTTGGGCTTCCGCCATTTCCAGCGTGCTGTCTAGGGCCCCGCCTGGGTAGTGCATGGCCAGCCTCTGCGGGTGCAGCTCGGCGAGGTAGTCGCGCAGCACCTCCAGCGAGGGGACGATGGCGGGGAAGGTGCAGAGCGCCTGCACGTGACGCTCAAATACTGTTAGGATGCCCAATTGGTCGATGCCCAGCACACCGCTTTCCCAGGCGGAGGACGGAAGCACCCCGGCGGTGATGATAGCCTGCCGCGCTTCTTCGGAGTTGATGCCGTCCACGAGACAGCGGAACAGCAGTGCGATGGGTGGAAGCCCCACGCGTTCCTCTCCCATGGCGGTTTCTGCCCTGACACCAGCAGTGGCCTTTGTGGGTGAGCTGGTGCCCTTGCCAGCGCTGGCCTTGCGCACCTCGGCCACCTTGAAGTGCTGTGAAACTGCTCTGGCCCAGAGTGAGCGCGCGTGCCCCAGAATGTGAGAAAGCAGCACACACACCTGCGTGTTCTCAGCTGCAGTGTCGGAAACGTGACCATTGACCGAGGCCGGCGCCTCTTTTTTAGTATCCTTGGAAGAGTCCTGTACCTCTTCGGTGGATATGGACCGGGAGAGTTGCTTCTTGAGCTCCCAGTCCTTCTCTTCCTTTGCTCGCTGCGCGACCAGCTGCTCCTGGAGCTGCGCAACCACCTTGTTGTGTCGAGACACAACGCTGTGTAGCGAGCTAATCAGGTCGGCGGCAGAAGGAGGGTTTACAGGCGCCGCCTGGGATGGCATCAACAGCTGCCCTTTCACTGCCTCCACCCACTGTGAGCTGAGAAACCCGGTCCACGTGTCCAGCGACGAAAGTGACGCGCCTACGATGCCATCTGAAGTGTACGTCGCGCCATCGGTGGCCCTAGTCATCGATGGACTTTGCTGCACCTGCTGATGCGCCGCTGATACCCGCACAGCGCTGCGCTGAATCGTCGCACTGTCGCGCGATGGGCGAGAGAGACTGGCGAAGGCCAGTGAAGTATTCTGCGGCATAATGCTCTAGGGTCCTGCAATGGTGTCGGCGTGTGTAACCACGTCTGTTGCTCCACTTGATAGTGACGTTGACGCACAGAGCACTGGTGGTAGACGCGGATGATGGGGGTGGCAGGGAAGAGGGGTGTGCGAGAGGTGAAGTTCGGTGATGTACAGGGGTGTGGCGATGGCGTACTGCTCACGTACACACACAGAGAAAACAGTGAAGGGGGGAGGCGATGGGAGGAGGCGAGTCGGGCTTAACAGAGAAAGAGTGAGGTCAGAGGGGTGGGGGTGGGGTGCTGGTGGGAGGAGGCACAGCCGCACGCAGGTGAGCGTGTGGTATGCGAGCATCACCCCCCCTCTCCTGTAAAACTGAAACAAAATTGGGGCATCAAAACGTGCGCCGGCTAGGGCAATCCTGGAAAGCGTGAAGACTGCTGATACGCACGGAGCTGGTGGGCGAGAGGGCGGGTTGTGCAAGCGGTGCCACGAAAACATACGGCGTGACCAAGACACGTATGACGCCGCTGGTGTGCGCTGTTGGGCCCTCCTGTCAGCGGAATATCGAATACTGTAACAGCGAGAGAGAGAGAGACCGCGACGACTGACCACAGAGGTCAAGTGGAAGACAACAGCGAGTGATCCGACGCCGCAGCGTACCAGCGCTTCGCGTCTGCTGGTCGCAGCTCGACAACGACGTTAAAGCGGAAGACCCCGTTGCCTGTGTCCATTTCCGTATCCGCTTCATTGTTGATACATGCGGCGCGCAGAGGTGGGCTGCCTTGTTCACACATCGGCGGTGTTGCGGCGGCCCAGTCGCGCCGCACGCGATGCAGCACACCGGGCAGAGTGCCACCCGACACCGCCCCCAGCATATTCCCTGCCATGACGACAGCCTCTCCGCTGTGCGCTGTTAGGAACGGCTCCCAGTGCGGAAGCGTGTCCGGCATATGCGATGCTTCATCGTGCATAGATGTTGGCGAGGGGTCCACGTGAGCTGCGTAGTGCCCCGGCCGATTCGCGAAGGACGTCAGCGCTGCGTCGGTTGTGCTCACCTCCAGCCCACCCGCCGACCCCGCGAGCAGGGCAGTGCACAAGCCAGGATCGACATGCGGTCGACATCCGCAGCCTGCCGGGTACCGTAGAACCCGCAGCACGGAGTTCCGGCCCAGGTTGTTGAGGATTTCGTCACGGGCATCGGGAAAAATGCCTGGCTCCTGCAGAGCCTCCTGCGCGTAGCTGAGAGCAACCTCGTGCAGGCCCGCACATATCAGCCGCACCTCGACAGGTAACTGCTGGTACACAGTGTTGGACTCGTACATGTGATGTAGCGGCAGCTCCATGTGATCGCGTCGGTGCCCACTCGTACGGCCACGTCGACGAACGAAGGGGCGGAGTAGGCTGCTGGTGCCAGAGACACTATAGAGGGCCTCCGCATTCTGGTGCAGCGCTGCAAAGGCGCGCTGCACCTCCGCCGCGGTGAACACGTTCGCTGTCCGCCACAGCTTCATCTGGCGACGTTTGTGATTCAACAAAAGGGATGGGGGAGAATGTGCAGAGATTCGGATTTGGAAAACAAAGCCGGGCTCCAGCTCTACACCATTACAGCGACGGTGCAATGAGATGTGCGCTATCGAAACAAAGGATGCATAGACCTGTGGCCAAATATCCGGTGCCCCAGAATGCCCTCGAGTATGCCTGACGCACACGCGCGTGTGCTGGTGTTTTTCGAATTCTGGCCTCACCTGCCGGTGAGCAAGGGGAGGATGTGGCAACATCAGCACAAAGACTAGGAGTTGTCGCGGGAGCTGGTGCTGTGGTGCGCACACATACACAGATCGTTATATCTGATACACACCCAACGCATAAGGCAAGCGTATGCAAGGTCTATCGACCCGATTGCATTGTTGCGCTAGATGCGGTGCTGGCCGCATCACGGCGGCGCCACACTCCATGTACATCTCTCGCGGTACCGCTGCCCTCGCAAACTCTGGGCTGGCAGCGAAGAGGCTGGCCCCTCTCCACACAGCATCGGTTGCTTGTGAATGGCCGCGCACGTTCACCTCGTACTTGGTTTGACGGCCCAGCGTGCCGCCCGAGGCGAGCATAACGACGGCCGCGCGCTCATCCAACGCACGTCGCTGTCCGTCAAAGCAGGCGTTTCGCAAAGTGAGCAACGCGCGTGTGGCCGCCCGAGACGATGACATTTGCGTACAGCGGCCGCCGACGGTGCGGGCAAGCAACTCTGGCTGAAACACATCGTCTCTAGCGCGAGGAAGCGCTCGAACCCAACGTCGAGAGAGCACGGGGACCCGGTGGGCGATTGCACTCCCGTGTGGTGAACCACAGAGGAGGGAAAAGTCCCATTCCGCCCGCGCAATGTCGTCTGCTGTGTAGCCGTAGTGCACCGTCACCCGCTCCACCTCGATGCCCAGCTTGCGCTCCCGCAGGCGCTTCAGCACGTACGGCGTGATGTTCTGGCCTGCCACGGGAAAATGACACACCGCGTCGGCCATGGCATAACCCGCCACGATGGGCAGCACCTGCCTCACGCCTGCGCCGCTCTCCACCACTACGGCTGTGTCGCACCCCTCACCAATGCTGCTGAAGACCAAGAACGCCTGCGAGCCGATGCACAGCTGCCGCACTCTCAAACTCTCGAGCGTAATCGCCGCGGTCGTCTCTTGCTGTTCGCAGGGCGTGGAAGCCGCCTCCGTCAGCAGCACAACGACGTCCTTCGGCTCGACGCAAGCGTCGCGGTGGAATAGGTGGCGCGCCAGCACGCCTCCATGACATTCCAGTCCACCCCCAGACTGTGCTCTCGCGGACTGCACCGCTGTACTCCGGGCTCTACCATCGTGTCAGCGACGTCCCCCATGGCCAACAGTTCTGCACACATGCGGTCCCGCCACGCACATAAGGTGGGCAATGCAAAGGTCGGCTCAGTGTTGCCAGCGTCGCCCAGACGAGTGGTGTTCGTACCGACGTTGCACACCACCACAGAAGCGGCGCAGGAGCTGCATGCCATGATCTCCTTCACACAGTCTTTGACGTTTGTGATGATGACGACGTGGGCGAAGGGAGGGGTTGTGGCAACCCCGTATCACGTCTGCCCTGCACGGTGAAGGCGGTACTGCCGGTGAAAGGGTCTGCCATGATCGAACAGTACAAGGGGAACAGGAGGCGCGTGATGGAGATTCGCATCGACACGCAGAGTTATGACATGTCGCGAGACTTTTAGGCGCCAGCTTAGAGGCTCTACGTCATGGCCACAGAGCGGGGTGGGGTGATGGGGTGGGGGGTCCCTCTTCAACGCGTGACATCCCCAGCGTCTCCCGTACTCCTGCCAATACACAACGGCTTCTGTCCGTGGCAGAGCCAAGCACCCACAAGGTAGGGAGGCCAGTGCAAGGATGTTGCTACTGCTGTCGGTGGCAGGTGGACAGAGGCAGAGGCAGAGGCGGAGGCGGAGGCAGAGGCCGTGCGCGTCCACGGCTGCCTCGCACTAGGCGATAGGCGCCTGTGACAGAGCCGAGGCAAGGGTGGGGTTTGACCTCATGCTGTGCGGCGGAGGAGTAGACACGCTGCAGCGCAGAGCACGAGCAGAGTGTCTGCAGATTTGCACACCTCCGCGGGCACTTCCACTTGAACATGACAATCCACTGCGACCCGCACGAAAGGAAAGGTGCCACAGCGCACACGAGGGACGCTTTGCGTACGTGTACAGATGGCTGTCCCCCTCCCCCCGCCACCTGCCCACACATACGCACACGTCCACCGCCCGTGAAGGGGGCTGCAAGGCCTTATTTATCGGATGGGTGGGCAGGGTCCATGGAGTCCATGAGCTTCGTGCTGGAGTTTGTCAAGTACTGGATGCGGCAAATCACCTCGTACGTGCCCCGCTTCATCGCATGTGCAAGCTTCTCGACCGCAGCCACCTTGTCCCCGCCCGTGAGGATCGTGTAGAGGTGGATGAGCACGAGTTGATCCTCCTCGTCGGTGAAAGGGCGCTCTGTGCGGAAAGGTCGCCCTGCCGCGTGATAAGTAGCGTCGCCGCAGTACCGACACTTTCGTCGCACTTGCCCCTCCACCCGCAGCGTGGCGGAGGCGTCTTCGAGCATCTTCGTGCTGCCGATGCCAGCGCACGTGCCGCCGACGCTGGCGACGCCGTCGATCAGGGCGAGGTTGTTGTGACTGCGCCATGGGAAACGCTTCATGGTGAGATCAGTAAAGGGGATGTCGACTGTCCGAGTGACGCCATCACAGCAAACAGCCTCGCTCCCAAAGTCCCATGCCTCGGCGGACGTTGTAGACGCTGGTGGCGGAGTGGCGACGCCCACGTTGACGGCAGGCCAATTCTTCTCCAGGACGCTGTGGACGAGGACGGTGTGGTAGGCGGTGTGTGTGCGGTCAAAGAGGGTGTCACCAGGCAGCCCACGATACTGCAGCGTCCAGAGAGTGACCCGCGGCGAGAGAGGGGCCAGTTGCACCGCGTTGGCGCGCAGTCCCTGGTCGTGCACCATGAAGACAATACGAAAGTCAAGGGATGGGTTGCGTCGCGCCATGGCCTCCTCTAAATCGAGGGCGAGCGCCAACTCCTCTTGAGGGTAGCGCGCCGTGACAGTGCGGAAAAACGTGACAGGCCTCTCCGGGGAGTCCAGCACCGCGTCGAAGCGGCGCATCTTTACTTGAAAGTGAGCCTGCACTTGTGGGTCATTGAGATCGAAGTGC
Organism: Leishmania tarentolae; assembly: GCA_033953505.1. Lineage (NCBI taxonomy): Eukaryota > Euglenozoa > Kinetoplastea > Trypanosomatida > Trypanosomatidae > Leishmania > Leishmania tarentolae. The sequence goes on from CP119839.1 coordinate 538,598, forward strand.
GCAAAGGCTGTGTGCTGTCCGCGGAAGAGTACCCACGGCCCGACACACTCGGGGCGGTACGGCGGCGGCCCAGGCGGGTAGAAGCCCTCGGCAAAGCCGTTTCGAATAAAGTGTATCAGCCCATCCAGTGTGACACGGCTGAAATCGAACGGGTAGGCCTCCGTGCGGAGGCCCAACTTGCCCAACATGAGAGCTGGGCCGCACCATCCTCCTAGCGATATGTACTTGCGCGGCAATGACGTGCCATGGAAGAGAGAGGCTTGACGAACCAGTCGACTAGCACCGAGCATGTCCGTGTGTACACGAATAACATGTGCGGCACGACGCTTTCTCTCTGAGTGCGCGCAAGCACTTACGTCTGATGGAAGTACGCTTATGAGCGCCCGAAATCCGCGAGAGCATAAACGAGAGAGAGAGAGAGAGCGCCAGTGAATCATGAGACCAGAAAGAGGGTGAGAAAGTCGTGGCAGAGCATGCCTGTGCATGTGCGTGCGTGTGTGGGGGAGGGGGGGGGGGGCACCAGCGAGTATCTGTAGCGGTGTACGTCCGTGCATTTGGAGGGCCGTCTTCGTCTGCAAGACAACTGCACGTACTCTCTCCCTGGACGTCTTTCTCGGTAAACATCTACAAAGTGCGCCGACTCACATACACAGGTGTACACAGGTCATCTGTAGGTCCTATGCAAAGCCCTCGGCTCCTCACCCCAGTTCGTTCACCTGCTGGCACGTGTGTCGTCGTGAGTTTCGACCCCACCCCTTTATCCTGCTCTTGATGCTCCTCGTGACATCAAGTGTCTCCTTCGCTGGAGCATCTCTCTCACACGAGCTTCTGTGGCTGGGAGAAAGAGAGCGAGAGGGGTGCCAATGCCTCTACGTCAAGAGTGCCACCGTTCACAGACGATGTGAGCGGTCAGGCCAATCTTCCTTGTGAGTGACTGTGCTTATGCATACGCGCTGCCTCTTTACTTGTATGTGTTGGTTTCACAGAGGAGAGTTACGGGAGTCGCTTCGACAAGATGGCGGATGCATCAGTGTACGCGTGTGATGTACACAGGTGCATGGGTCAGGGTCCTGGGCACGTGCGAGGCTGGAATGCACCTTGGTCCTCACCACGAGCGCACACCCCCACGCCCCCACGCCCACACAGACACACACACACACACGCTCACGGCGCATCACTTGCCGAACAACACGATGAAGGCATAGAAAGGATATTACCAGGTTATCGCGGAGCTTAACAGAGGAAGAACACACACACACACACACACACACAAGGAGAGGTGATGCTCGTGGGGAAGGGGGCGACCGCCGTCATCGTCCTCGCACCCCTCATCGGGCGGCAAACATGTGCGAGGGGGAGAGAGAGGGACACACGGCGAAGCCACAGAAAAATAAATTGGAAGAGAGCACACCAGCAACCGTCTCCATCAGACACGACGAGTATCAACCCCAACCGGTGTCTCGGGTACACCCACACACGAACGGGAGACGGCCTCCAGGGGGGGGGGGGGAGGCACAGACGAAGACACAAGAAAGAAGCACGAGAAAAGGAGTCCTCCACGAGCACGACAGCCGAAAGAGTGAGGAGATGAGTAAACCGCTGCCAGATCCCCCTCTGGCACACACACGCATACACACATGCACACGTACTGCCTATGCACATGCGTGTGTATACGGAGAGCGGAAAGAAGCACAGGCGGAGGGGAAAAGAGAAGCAGAGACGCGGCCGACCCCATTGAGGGCGATCACACACCTGCGCTACCATTCTCTCGGGGACGAACAACTGGGAGCCACCTTTGTAGTCTGTGTCTCCGCCACCACTACCCCGCCCCTTTCCCTTCTCCCTCATTCACCCACGCTCGGCAAGCGGAGCGAAGCTTGTCTCTCTTTCTCTCCTTCCGCCTCTTCGCTCCTAGTAGCCACCACTTTCCGGTCGCGAGCGCTTGAAGCCGCCGCCGCCGCGACCGCCGCGATCACTGCTGAAGCCGCTAGTGTTCATGCGCGGGCGCTTAAAGCCGTTGCCTTGATTGTCGCCATAGCTATGGCGTTGCTCCAAACCGGCGCCGGCGCCGCGGGCGTTACCACTCTTGCCATAAGTGATACCCTCCTCAAAAGCCTTGAGGCGGTTCTCTACCTTACTGCGGTACTCTAGGGCAGGTGTGTTGTCGCCCTCGCCGAAAGAGTCGATGCGGGCGCTCAGCGACGCCTTTGCAGCGAGTACGCGGGACATGGTACCCTTCTGCGCCGGGGCCGCCTTGGCCACCACGGAGGCGTTGTAGAGAATGCCGTACTTGGGGGTGGCCTGGCGCTGTTTTAGAGCACGGAACAGGGCCTTCTCGGCACCGAGGATCTGCACCGTCGAGGAAGGGTACTTGGCAAGCGTCAGCAGCGAGCCCGCCTTCTGGATGAGTCGGGCACCAATCTGCTCCCCTACCATCGTCGTCAGATTCGGGGCGATGGTCTGCATGCGCGAGGAGAGGTAGGTAGAGAGCTGCTCGCGGTACTTCGAGGCCGCAACGACCTCGTTGCACAGCCGCGAGATGTTTTCGATATCTTCCTCCGCAATCTCCGTGCCCATTGAAACCATCGCCGCATCCTTCACCTTTTGCTCCATCTCCTCCTCGAGAAAGTCGGAGAAGTCTGTGTCACGGGCGTTGAAGCGCGTCTTCATGGCCAGGACGATCTTGCAGTAGGCCACGTTGTCATTCACGATCTTGCCCAGCTCTGGGAAGTGCCAGCCGTACCACTCGCGCGCGCGCATGGCGTACTTGTTGATCTCCTTGTCCAGGTCCTCGAGGAGCGACACCGCCTGCACCACCATCATATCCACCTTATCTGGGGAGAACTTCAGCTTGTACCGGTTGAGATTGTGTGCCAGGCCGAGCGTCGTCTGGCTGAGCTGTTCTGCGGAAATGTCCTCGAGGAGGCTGTCGATGTTCTGCTTTAGGGCACGAAAGGTCGGCAGCGTGTCTTCGCCGCATACACACGGGATGGCAAGTGTCTCCTTGATAGCCTTTGCAAGTTTCGCATCGGCCACTGCGAGCTCCTCGGCCACCTCCTTCTCCAGGTAGTTCTTCTTCAGGAACTTGCGCACAGGCTTCGACAGCTCACCATTCACGAGCTGCGCTGTCGTCTCGAGCGCATCTGCGGTGCTCTTGAAATGCAGCAGCGCCTTCAGCTTGCGCTTCTCACCGTCCACCTTGAACAGTGCCACGCCAGCGGGCAGCTCCAGCAGCGCGTACACCATTTTTTCTTTGCTAGTCACAGCAGGGGGAGGGGGAAGGGGCGGGGGGTGGCTAGCGTGATGTGAGACGAGGAGATCAGATGTGAATGATTCCACGAAGAGGGGGCGAATGAGTGAGAGACAGATGCCCCCAAGAAATATATATATATATATATATATATATATATATATATACAACGGTCTCGGTAACGAGAAGCACGTGATGGACACACACACGCACACGCACACGCACGCGACAGGAGAGCGGGGTCACTGCTGTGAAGAATGCAGCAACAAATCTGCCGAGTAAGGCAACTTAAAAAGCCGACCACTGCTGGCCGAGGAGGAGAGGGTCGTAGGGCGGATAGGTGGGGAAAGAGAAGAGAGAGCGTCGATGGTGGGATGCAGCACAAGTAGAGGACAGTGACACCGGTCATGAAGGACAACAATGTGCTTCCTTGCGTATGGGCCCAAAGAGGGAGAGGGTGACGTCAGGGGTGAGAGGGGGGTGTCACCTCAACCCGCTCCCTTTCGCCTACCCTCTTACCAGTGTTGCCCTGTACAGATGCAGCCAGATATCCACGCCTGTGTGTGCGCCCCTGCCACTGCTGCCGTCGATGAGTACGCTGCTGCTCCCCTCTTGATACTGTTGGCTTTATTCGTTTCTGTTTCGTTTATGTGTGATAATGACTGCTGTGAATCGCGTGCTGCTTCAAGAGGGGGCGGGGAGGGGCGGGCGGAGAAGCGAAGCACATCGACGACGTGCAGTTATCACATGCGCCCCTGCCCACACCACCACCGGGCTCAGTGGATACACGCAGGGTGTGTACGCGTGCTCCAGTGCAACTGAAATTTGCAGAAAGAAATAAGTCTACGCGTATGCGTGACTAGGGAGCCGGTGTGCGGACGTGCCCGCGGACCACGCCCTCGTCACTACAGCGGTGAGGTGAGCAGCAGCAACAGGTCGAGTGAGAACGCTTACTGCCCACCTTAGTCAAGCTTCGTGAGTTTCTGAGCAGAGAGGAACAGTTTTCCAATGGCTTTGCCGAGCATGCGAACGGCTACGTTGACCACGATGGACAGCGCCACAAACACCGGCACAAGTGCAGGGCGATAGAGCGTACTCGTCAGCAGGGCAGGTGCGCGGTTGCCCAGACGCGGCGGCGCGAGTTGGTAGTTCACGTTCAGTCCGAGGAAAAGCCCGCAGGGGGCGAGGAAGGCAAAGTTCACGAGCATCGGGACCCAAGTGAGGTGATACAAGTGCGCCCAGTCAATCCTGAGTGTGTCATAGCGAATGGCAAAGTACAACGGCAGCAGGATCAGCAGACCATGATGCAGGAAAAAGATAGAGCCCTCCCACGGGTACTGATGGTCGTTCCAGTCCGGCTGCACCAGTGCGCCGAGCGGGCACCAGACCCAGTCCACCAACAACGAGGCGAGGTAGCAGCCGCGCCCGTACTGGTGCGGCCTATCGCACATGAAAATGTAGATCCACATCCCAGTGAATATGTGGCAGGGCATGAGCAGCCATCCTAGTTGAACGAAGGGCTTCGGGCGCGATGCCTTTATGAAGCCTTGGGCCGCCAAGCACACGATCAAGATGTACGCAATCAATCTGTTGATGGGACACTTCAGCGAGCGGCCCACTCCGGTGATGCCGAGCCGTGAGATGGCTGCTGACCGGAATCCGCGGGACTGGCGGTGTAGCACCGTGCAGAACAACAGCGCCACCGCAGAGAGAACCAGATGCAGCTTGGGGGGTTGAAACCAGTACTGGTGAGACGGCATAACGCCCCACCTCATGCCGGTGTTGTCTCCCATCATCGTGAAGATATCAGCGACTACATCAGGCACGACGTAGTCGCACCATGCGACCACCTTCGCGTCCATCGAGAGAGAGAGAGAGAAAGGCGAAGAACAGGTGAGGGACGGGGACGACAGCGATGAGGCAGGCTTGCGGGACACCCGAAGGAAGAGATGAGAGGAAAGCGCAGCTGCAACAGCGGTGTAGCACCTTCGAAACGCAGAGCAACGGATGTGCAGTGCAGATGGCTAAGGTGGTCAAGACAGAGGATAGTGAGGCGCGATGCTGAAAAGTGATGTGGTGCGAGGAGAGACTACCAGTCGTGCGCGCTCTTGAGCGCCTTCATTGATTGCGGGTGCATCTACACGTGGGTCATCATTCCCCTTTATTCCACTTGGGAGACACCAGCGCCGTTTAGACGTGGTGTGCGCACGCGCGTGACACTCGCTTCGTGTACTGACACGCCTTCTCTTTGCTGCCTATGGTTTGCTTCACGTTACGGTGGGAGGGGGGGGAGGGGAGGGGAGGGGAGGGGCCAAGACTGTAAGTAGAGGGAACGCCAACGACACACACACACACGCACACACACAAAGCCACACACACACACACACACACACACACACACACAAATGCCTTCGCTGGCGGCGCACTGCTCACCTGATGCGGCACCTCAGTTTTTGCCCGTGTCATCTGACCCCTCGGCCCCCATCTCCTTCTCCAGTGCCTCCAGCTCCGCCTGCAGACGTGCAATCTCGCTATCAGTGGCCCCCGCATCGTCCTCACTTTCCGCGGAGCCCGAAGTCTCTGAAGTAGTTGCGCTTGTCTGCGGCGCTCCTTCCATTTCCTCACCCTCCCTCACTTTACCCGAAGCAGCCGCAGCTGAAGCCGTTGCGCCTGACGTAACCGCTGCGTTGCGCTCCGCGTTCTCTTCGAGTGGGTAGTAGAGCAGATCCACCGTCGATCTCTTATACCACGTCTGCTCTCCGGCCAGGTAGCGCCGGCAGTTGCCGCTCACGTGCCAGAAGCCGAGCTCATCCGCATGCTGGAGAGCATAGCTGGCGCAGTCCTTCCGATCTACCCGCAGACACGCCTCGAGGAAGATCTCGAAGGAGTCATCGCTGAGACGAATGTAGTAGTGGTTTCTGCACTGATTCAACAGCTGGCAGGCGTAACTGAGGTCAAGCGGACGCTCCACCAGGTCGAAGGCAGTGTGCAAGTCCTCTGCGGTGGGCCGATCCGTTCCTTGGAAGGAGTGGAATTTCTTGTACCACTCCAGTACGTACTTCTCCATGGAGGTCTCAGGGCCCTCGAGGCGAGCCTTCTGGAGGAGGTGGCGCTTCTTGCTGAGCCACACCGGCTGATGCGCCATGCACTTCGGTCGCACGTAGGGTCTGTCGAGGCCGCCTAGCCACGCCTGGTACAGCATCTCCGTACGCTGGTGATCTGGCTGCTGAATAACGGTGTAAATCTTCCAGTTGTCGGCACCCTTCAGAAACAGCATCCAGTATGGCCTGCGGTACCGCAGCGAGGCAAGGAGAGCCTGAGAGGTGCAGAGCATGATGGCGACCGGCTCCTCGTACCTTTCAGAGCGCGAGTGTGTGCGGATTAGTAGGTAACGCGCAGAGAGAGAGAAGGAGGGAAAGGATATGAGTTCAGAATCAGAGACGCGCTGAGGCGCACATGAAACTCAGATGCGTTCATACGCACGCGCACACTTCTACGTGCGTGCACTCCTTGTCCGAGCCTACCAGAGAGAGAAGAAACTGGGGAACATGTGAGGGGTGCTCGCCCTCACGTGGAAGTGCGCCATTGCTACGGCTCGCGTGTTTCCTGTAACGGGATGGCATGCACGTGTGCCTGTGTGTGTACGGCTTCCTCTGCTTCCTGAGCATAGAATCTCCGCGCTGCGCTACACACCCACCCACCCACCCACCCACACATAGACACACTTCCCATTTATCGTAGACTTGGCGGCAGTCACTTCAGTCTCCATGAGGCTGTTGTACTCACTTCCTTTTCTTTCCCCTTTTGAAAGCCCATTGACGCTTTCCCTGAATGGCAGCAACGCACACACACATGCATCACAGTCACCAACAGTGCCATTGGAAAGGCGTTCAGAGAGCGCAGCTATGCAGTCGTACATCATATCTGCTTCCTCTTCCCACTTTCGCATCTGCCCCTTTGTGCGTACGTGCCGAAGCCGCACATGGCCTTACGTATGTCCGGCCCCAGAAGGGAGGGAGGGGGGAGTGCAGACTGCTGGGCCCGCACCGTTTAGCAGAGAGGGAGGGAGAACATCTTGTCGCATCACGGCGCGTAGCCCACCTCATCGGCGTGCCGCAGAGCCGCTTGCAGTTCTTCCTCCGCCTCTCGTAGACGCTTGTGGAACTTCATGTACGCCTTCATCTTCAACTGATCAGCCGTCTGCGGGGTCGCGGGTGCCGCAGTGGCTGCCATCGTGTGGACCGCCGCTGTATCCGAGGGAGGCGACGTCGTGCGATGCGGGTTGCTGCTGCCTGCACCCGTGTCCACGAGGTGGCTACCTGTGGCTGTAGGGTCACTCGTTGCCGACAGCGGAGTATGGAGCTGCTGCATGTACTGCTCATACGCCTCGCGAATTGTGGCCTCGACGTCATCGGAGGTATCGGTTGGCTGCTGTTGGGCTGGGGTTTCCCCTTGAACCTCAGGTGCCGCCGCACCGTCTACCTCGCCGGCTGGCGCAGGATTGGGCTCTGCGGCAAGTGGAACCGCCGCGCTGTCGCCGCCGCGCATCTGCATGATGTCCGCCCGGCAGTACGGACATGTTGAGTGGCCTTCCAGCCAGCGCTCGAGACAGTCGATGTGGTAGCAGTGACCGCACGGCAGTCGCTTCGTGCCACCACCAGGCACCATGTCCTCGTAGCATATTGTACACCGCACGTCGCGCGCCAGATCTTCGGCGGTGGCGTCGGGCATGCTGCTTCGCACCCGCCGAGCCAAGATGAGGAATTCGGCCAGTCCAGATGCCTTCTCGAAGATCCGAAGCACGTGCCCCACGAACCCGCGTAGGAGCAGTAGCGGCAGCGTTGCCTTGTAGAAAATATATGCGTAGACGCTGACGAACAACAGCGACTCTGCGATGCTCGTGATGGCGTCCGCAACAAACGGAAGAAGTGTGTGCTGGCCACGAAGGACAAACAAGCTTGCGAAGTGCACTGTGCTGCGCAGCGACGAGCTTAGCAGCAGCATGTAGATGAGAATCATGGAGTAGTGCACGGACGCCTTCTCCTCCGTCAACTCTGGCCGTGTCTTAATCATCCATGTCAGCAACCCCACGTCGCAGATGATCGCAAAACACAGGTACGCCGGCATGCGCATTGCGGATATCCACGTAATCGGCACCGTCGACAGTGTCGTGACGCGCTCGGAAGCAAGTTTGTGCAGAACACGCCAAGCGAGGGTGAAAAGGAAAAAGAAGCTCGAGGTGCTTATAATCGGCTGGTCCATGTACAGCGGCACCATAACGCACTCCACCGTGTAGAGCGTGAAGGACGTGAACAGCGCCGTCTCCTCCGACGCGTTCAGCTGCCCAAAGAAGCACCACTGCAGCACCATCCACAGCACGAGAGTAAAGGCGATAGCCGTGTTGACAATCAGCAACCGAAAAGAGGAAGAGTTTGCCAAGGCGACCATCGCTGGGTAGAACTCGCGATACGTGTTGGCGTAGTCCGCCAAGAACAATATGCACACGAGGAACGAAGAGACCACATAGGTCACAACCGATCTACGGCCCACCATGTTGGCCCCGCGATGACTGCCCGCGAGGCTCGAAAATATTATACAAGCAGTAAAGCAATACAGTGGTGGGCGCGCTGAGAGGTGCACCGTACGCAGGCACGTGTATCGGTGTATATCCTACGCTGAAGCAGAGTGTACCTTATGCCTTTCACCAGAGCGGAGGAGAGAGAGTGTGGCAGGAGGAGGTGAAGGTGACGTATCATAGCCATAGGCGTCTGTGCAGCACAGTGGTCTAACTCAGCACAACAGAGTGGTGCGCGAGCAGTGCCGCACCCGCTCGAGGACGGCATACGTGACACCGCGTACGACGTCGAATTACCTCTTTTTTTTTATTACACACCTCTCTGTCGGTGCTGGGCATGACGTGGCGAGGCAAGACGGAGGCATCAGCATGCCCCTCATGTCAGTTGTCGATAACGGTTTTACGGCGGACGGTCGGGGTGTCTGGCCCACTTTCACTGCGCGTCGTGGCCATGACACAACCGCGCCTTGCACTAAGGAGGGTTCTATCGCCGCCACTAGCACAAAAGCTGCACACCGAGCACACATGTCAGCTCTACGTGAAAGAGAGAGCGCAAGCAGCGGCAAAGGAGTAGGGTGGATATCCACCCACCATCGTCACGACAGCCTCGTTGCTAGTCCTTCGAGTGCACGTGTGCGTGGGGAGAAAGGGGCCGAGACGGGGACTGTTCACCGACGCGAGTGGGAGCCCTTGCCTAACGTCTGCCAACCCAGACACATCCACACACACACACACAGAGAGAGAGAGAGAAGTGGGACCGTAAAGAGTTGACAACACCCCTCTTGTACACTCAGGATGTCATCAAGATAGAAGAAAGCGTCGTAGTTCGTGGAGGTCCTGTTTCACACGATGCTGCTGCTCCGCCTCTGCGCTTAGGCGGCTGGCGGTGTCCGTCACCCCCGATGGCAGACCCGCCTTGCGACCGATTGCTACACCGAAGCTCGACGGCGTGACACCACGGCAAGGCTTGTAGGTGAACACCAACGACGGCTTCATGCCCTGATCAGCGAGTGGACTTTGGTCTGACTCCTCGAAGCCCATGTAGTAGCACGTCACGTCGCGAGCCTCGTTGGAGGCCATTCGCTTTTCTTCATTTTCCCCGCCGCCGCTGGCGCTCTGCGATACGTAGGGATCGCAAAGATAGGAGTAGTGCGTCACGAACACGGTGGTGGCTCGCTGGTCCAGCAAGTACTCTAGCGTTGCGGCGGCAACAGCAGCACCGTCGAAGCTGCTTGTGCCACGCCCCAACTCGTCCATCAGCACCAGCGAATGGGGCAGTTGCGGGGCGCACAGGATTCGACTTGTCTCATCCATCTCAGAGAGGAAGGTGGAGGCCCCTTCGAGGATAGAGTCGCTGGCACCCATGCGGCAATATACGCCCTCGAACACCGGCAGCTCTGCTGCGTCCGCCGGCACGCCACAGCCGGTTTGCGCCAGCACGACGAATGCGCCCACCATACGCATGAGGGCAGACTTGCCGCCCATGTTTGGCCCGGTCAGCAGCCACGCCCCGCCTGCGCGCAGCTGCACATCGCAGCTGACGTAGCCATGAGGGAGAAGTCGATCGAGGATGGGGTGGCGACCCTGCCGAATAGTGAGCGCCACGGGTGACGACGTTGACGCACAAGACTGCCGTGTACACGCTGATAGCGCCACGAGCGCTGGCATCACGTAACCCGGCTGCTGGGATACTAATGCTAGGGAGCGGAGAGCGTCCAGCGATGCGATAGCCTCCACCACACCCGCTAGTACCCGCATCACTTCTGCGTCAGCGACAGTGTCATGCTGATGTTGACACCACGCTGAAGCAGCGGCAAGTGACAGCCGCTCCGTCGCCGCAGTCAGGGCGATGTGCTGCTCCGTGATAATCGGTGTGTGATATCGCACGTTCGTCTTCGTGCGCGACTGCACTACCCAGTCTGACGGCACACGCGCGCACTTACAGGAAGGCACGTCCAGTACAAAAGAAGTGCCGCAGATGGTACGATACTCGAGCCCCGGCAAGCCTAGCACACTTCGTGCGGACGCCAGCTCCGCCTGCAGGGCAGCCTCGGCTTCCTGCCTCGCCTTCAGATGCGGCAGCAACGCGTCTGGCATGGCTCGGCCGCCCTCCGTGAAGTATTCTAGTGGTGTTGTCGCGGTTGTGCGTAGCAGTGCAGCATGTCCCTCGAGCAATCGCGCCACAGTGGGGCCATGCACTTTTGCCAGCAGCTGAGTCAGAAGAAGAGGCGGCTGGCTGTTGCTGAGGGCTGCATCGCCGCCCTCGTCACACAGTTGCGCTGCCAGTACCGAGACGCTTCTTATCATGCGCAGCAGCCGCACAAACTCTACAACCTGGCAGCGCCCAGCGTACAGCTTGCTCACAACGGCCTCGACATCCCCTAGGCGCGCGCACTCGTGAAGGAGATCCTCAACCTGGCCGCCGTCTTTGCAGCCCATGAGATAGACGACTACTTTCTGCCGGTCCACAATGGGGGCGCGCTCGCACAGAGGTGCAGCAAGCCACCGGCGCAGGCACCGAGACCCGCACGGTGTGACGCTGTGGTCGAGCAGTCCGATCAAGGAGCCGCGGAGCCCTACACTGCTGTGAAAAACATCCAACGCGCGCAGCGTCGGGCCCGGAAGGTGGAGGCAGTGGAGCCGCGTGTCTGTGCTCGCGCTGTCGTGCGCTGGACACAGCGCCGCTGCGGCTCCTTCTTCGTTTTTGTCGAGCGCTTCCCCAGTCGAGTTTCCGCGTGCGCACAGTGACCGGTAGACCTGGTCGAGCCTGTACGGCTTCAGATATGCCTCAATGGCTGCGTCGATGCTCTGCCCCGCAGCATAGACGTAGCCAGAGACACTGACATCTTTGCCATCCTCCTCCCCGCTCGCCGTTGGCCCGAAGTTCAGTGGCAGCCCATAGCGCAGAACTGTAGCGTACACGTCCGGCAGCGCGTTCAAAAAGCACGCTGTTGTGCGCTGCAGCGTCACACCACGGCTGCTGCGCTCTCTCGATGGAGGCTGTCTGGTCAGCACAATCACCTCGGCGATGTCGTACCGCTGCGTTACATCTTCTAGCTCGAGAGCGCCTCGAACGTCGAAGCGCAGGTAGCGCTGCGTCACGAAGCTCACCAACACGACCGGAAGCGGCAGCCTCTTTGTTGTGGCCGCGTCGTCAGCGGTGTTTGTGTCATGCGTACCGCCGCCACAGCCAGTATCTATGAAACACAGGAAGAGCTCCGATGCGCCTGCGTCTGCTGAAGGAGGCGCGTGCACTGGTGGCCAGGCGACGCCACTGTCATCTCCTTCGGCGTCGCCCGCTCCGTCGACACTCTCCTCTGCTACAACTTTGGAGGTGTCCCCAGACCCGCAGCCGTTTCCACTGCCGTTGACGACGCCTTCACTGGGGAGGAGAGTACCGCGACTGTACAGCTGCGACACACTGCGGGTGAAGAGGCCGCTCTTGAGGCCGTCCGCTGCCCGCATAGCCGCCGACTCCTGATCGGCAAAGCCGACGTGGTACCCCATAGCCACAAGCCTGTGCACGTAGAGGTCCACACGGGTGTACGGGAAGCTGCTGTACTCGAAGGGCTGCCCCGGAATGCACATGATGCCGACGCGGCGGCTGACGGCTCGGCTGTCGGAGCCGTAGAATTTGACACGATAACCACAAGCAACCATCAAGATCACGTGCGACGGCAGTGACTCCTTCAGCGCCACTACCTGCTGCTCGAGTGGGGTCAGGCTGGCACCCTCCGTCTCGCCTTTGGCGGCAGATCGACCGCATAAGACCTCGATGGCGTGCGCGAGGTCCCCCCGATCATCCTGCCGCCCACGCTTGCTCATGAGTCCGTCTTGGTGGAGCGCGCGAAGTTCCCTCGTAGACGCCAACGCCCGTCTGTCTTCTACAAGTGACGGCGGGGACGGAGAAGAGCGCACACAGCAGCTCCGCCGCCAACAGTGAACGTGGCGAAGACCGAGACAAGCGGGGTGCCTTGGCCTCGGTCCTCTTCACTTTTCTCCTTGCGCTTGCGTTGCACAGCGTTGCCGAAGCCACTGTGCACTACTGGGGGCCAAGTGTGCGTGTGTGAGTGGGGGGGGGGGTGCAGTTCACACTCTTTCCGAGTTCGATATCCGCACGCGTGTGTGAGAAAGTGGGGTGAATGTGCGAGAGTCGGCGACAGGGACATAAGGGAGCAGTGCACAGGGGAGGGGGGAGACCAAGAGAACGCAGTGAGAAGGGGGAAGAGGTGGCGCATGGGTGTATCTCCGTTGCCAAGGGCGTTGGAGACTGACGATGGAGCCACTGCCTGCCACTCTGCCGGGTGTTGGCCCATGCGTGAGGTGGTGGTGGTGGTGGGGTGGGGCACAGGCAGAGCTAAGTGAGGGAGGTGGACGGAGAGGTCGTGGAGCGGCACAGGTGCCATACCGTAACATCCACACGTACAGAAGCTGTCGTACGTGTCCCCCCTTCCTCCCTCGCGTATCTTTTTTTTTTTGGCACACGTACACATAGGCACGCATCCGTCTACACACGGACGCCTTACATATATATGTACATACATATTCAACCACCTACGCCCATACACACATATATATACATACATATACATATATATGTGCATACGCACACGCGTAGACCAGCGAGAGAGAGGCACACTCATGCAGGAGGTGAGATTCAACCACCAGCGATTTATTCAGCGGAAATGAACGATTGGGGGTGAGATAGTAGCAGTATTGGCGGTCAAACGGCCAGTGTGGCAGCAGCGATATATAATACAGAAGCTGGTGCTGAGACAACGACGGGAAATGGAGATAGAGAACTCGATTTAAAAAAGACAGGCCTCCGGATGCGCCCTGGAAAACATGCTGGAAGGTGGAACTCCGAGCACACCAGCGGTGCACGGCCACTTCAGTCGTGAGAGGAGTCCTCCCTCTGTTTCGCCAGCGTGAGGGGGAGGGGAGGGAAGGAGATTGCTTTGAATTGAGGCTGCTGGCGAGTCCGCGTATTCGCCTACATCGACCCGACATAAGGGTTGATGTGTGTGCGTGTGTGTGTGTGTGTGTGGGCGGTCGCGCCGCTTACAGCGAAGGCCACACCGGACTGCAACAATACGCGTCCTCCGTACAAGCGCCCACCTACCCGCATATGCTTGTGCTTGTGCACGACTGAAGGGTGGAACTACCTTCCTTTCCCACTGCTCGTTTCAGCGGGTGGATACATGAAGAATTGGGGTGCGACGGGGCTCACTGAGAGGGCAGGGATAGCGGCAGCAACAAGGTAAGAGGGACTCTGAAGGCGCCCTGGCGGGCCGAGTGCACTTATCGCTCGCAGTGAGAGAGGCAATAGGAAAAAAAAAGAAAGCGTTTGTTGTCTCGCCCTCGCTCCCTTCGGTGTTGTCGTACTTGGACGCTCTCTCCTGATGGGGGCGAGGAAAAGATTTACACGCGCACACACACACACGAAAAGGAAACCAAGGAGGGGAAAACTGCCGCAGGGGCCTGTGATGCGCGCACGCACGTGCCGGTGCAGGATAAGGATCCAAGGACGCTCGGCAGCAAGCAGGAGAGTTGGCTGTGTGGCATTTCCGGGTCACACATGGGCGCTTTGTCACCGCACTCGAGTGGAGCAGTAGAGGAGGAGCACAATTTTACCGCGGAAAGGAATGCCATAGAAGAAAGCGTTAGAAAACAGAATGATGGTTACATGTGTTCTCACTTGCGAATAACAGTGGTGACAAGAAAAAGCGAAAACATGGCCGCGAGAAAGGGTACCAAGAATCCACAAGCAGACGCTGCACCGCTGCCAACGTGTTCGCGCGAGAGCGAAGGGAGGACCGGCAACAAATAGCATCGGGGAAAGTCCCATTCCCTTGCCCCCTTACGACCTTCTCTACTTACTTGCATCACATGCGTGATAAACACGCATCCCCTTTTAGGTTCGCAGGAAGTTGGCAAACTTTTTTTCCAGCATGTATTCCTTGAAAACCTTGTCTGTCACTATGTGGTGCTTGACATTAATGCGACGGTCCTCGGTGAGCATGTTGAGCAGCTCATCACTCACGTTCAGGGCGGCGCTGCGCTGCACTTGCTCATGTTGCGTGTCCTGCTCGGGTGGAAGTGGGCCCACGGAGTGCTTCTGCGCCGCATCAGAGAGCGTGTGCGTCGGCTCATGGCCGTCCTCGGTGAGTGGTACACTGTTCAGCGCGGTCGATGGCATCTGCGTGAAGACTCCTCGCTTACTGTTGCTGCCTCTGTGCTCGGAGATGGCACTGTGCGGATGTGGGAGAAGACCACAGAGGGCGTGTGGGGCGAAGGAGGGAGGGGGCTAAGAGGGTAATGCCTTCAGCGAGAAAATGAAGGAGGGCAGCGCATGTATAGGTCGATGCTGTAGCGCACATCCCGCGGCAGAAACGGCGGCGGCACGACCAAGAGGACGAAGAGAGGGACGCGGCGAAGAGAGAGGTTAAGAGACGTAATCTGCCCTCATGGACGTCATTGCGTTGTCCGTCAGGGGCGGCCTCGCTCCGTATGGCTGCGCTACCGGTGCACACGAGAGCAAGGGCGCAGTGGCAGTAGCGAGTGTGGCCACGCAAGCGTGCAGCACATGAGAGGAGGCCCTTTTGGCGTGTAGCGCAGACACGCGCTACCCGCTTCATGGCGTACGTTGTACATTGGTTACTCACAGCGTGACCGACAACAAAGCCAACGTAAGATGCATCGGCGCCTCTTCTCCCGCTTGCGCATCGGAGATGATCATGTCTCGCATTCGCTGGCCTTTCCCTCCTCCGTTCCTGCTCAGCAACATGAGCATCTGCGCTGGAGTAATGTGCGGTTAGAATGGGTGATCAAATTATAGAGGTATGCGTGGCGTTGATGGGCCAATGTCCGCAACAGACTACGGAAAAGATCAAACACACAAACACATACACACACACACGTGTACAAGATGACGGCCCCCTCCCCACTTGGATCTCCGATGTTTGTCGTTCCAATTCTCAGCTCCCCCCCCGCTGCGGGGCAGGGTCGCCTTGGGACACACTACACCCACGCCCATCCTGCTGATGAGCCAGCACAATGGACGACAGCAGGAGGAGGAGAGAAAAAGTGATTTGGCAACGATAGTGGTGCGAACGAGAGCGAAAAAAAAAAGGCTTGCACATATCACGGAGGAGACGGTAGAAAGGTGGTAGTGGGGTGGGGGCAGTGAGTACGGCGCGGATAAGCGGCAACCTTGCATACACCCGACTGTTTGTGTGTATGTAAGTGTGTGTGTGTGTGTGTGTGTGTGTGTGTGTCTGTGTCTGTGTCAAGCTTGCTATTGTTACGCAGCGCTGCAGATCAGGGCACTGCAACTGAGTGCGCTGCTCTCATCTGTGTCTGCTGATCCACCTGTGCAGCCTTCGACAACAGCACACACACAATAAGCTGACCAAGAAGACAGGCGGGTCCACACTCCGGCCCTATCCCCTGCAGCGTTACTGCTGATGTTCCTACTTCCTCTTTGCAGGTACCGGCTCGGCAACGGCGACCTTACCCTTGTCCTCGCGCAGGCCCAGCACTCGGTTCATGACGAGGTGGCCATCCGTGGTATCGGGGTCCACAACAAAGTAACCGAAGCGCTCTACCTGAATCGACTCGAAACACTTGAAGTTCTCGACACCCTTCTCAGCGTACCCGTGCGAGATGACCTCACTCTTTTCGTCAATGAACTTGAGAAACTCGGGATCGATGGCGGCGCGGTCGTCCTTGAGGAGTGCGTTGTACAAGCGCACCTCCACCGGCGTGCAAGCGGTGGCGCTCACCCAGGAGATGTTCGTCTTCGGCTTGTCCTTGCGCTCGAAGTCGATGTCTACATGAATCACTGTTGGCTGTCCCTTGGCGTC
The DNA here is from genome assembly GCA_033953505.1 of Leishmania tarentolae. NCBI lineage: Eukaryota > Euglenozoa > Kinetoplastea > Trypanosomatida > Trypanosomatidae > Leishmania > Leishmania tarentolae. The sequence goes on from CP119839.1 coordinate 555,288, forward strand.
AACCTCAAAGCTCTTGCACACAACGTTTCCGGAGTACTTGAGGCCCACCACGCGCGGGCCGGGGGCGAGTCCGTAGAACTTGTTGTTGTTGTCCTCTGTGTGGAAGTCGCTGCGGTCGACATAGAAGGTGTGCGTGAATGTCAAGGCGCGGCTCCCGAGCTCCGGCTTGCGCGGGTGGTTGGGGCATTCGAAGACCTTCTCGCCCTTCCAGTTGTCCACCACCACCTTGATTGGGTCAATGACCATCAGCCGGCGCTCGCAGCGCTCGTCGAGGTCCTCGCGAAGCGTATTCTCCAGCATGCTCATCTGAATTACATTCATGGAACGGGTAATACCAACCAACTCGCAGAAGCGGTTAATAGCGGCCGGAGTGTAGCCACGGCGACGCATGCCGGCAAGGGTGAGCAGGCGGGGGTCGTCAAACCCGCGGACAATGCCCTTGCGCACCAGCACGTTGATCTTACGCTTGGAGAGCAGCGAGCCTGTCACGTTGAGACGGCTGAATTCCCACACGTGTGGACGCCAGAGGTCCAGCTCGCTCAGCAGCCAAAAGTAGCTCTCGCGGCGTGTCTCGAACTCCAGCGTGCATAGGCTGTAGTCGATGTTCTCGAGAGAGTCAATGATGCAGTGGGTAAAGTCGTAGCTTGGATAGATGCACCACCTGTCCTTGATGTGCGGGTGCTCGACGTACTTGACGCGGTACGCAATGAAGTCACGCATGTTGGGGTTGTCGCTCTTCATATCGGCCTTCACGCGAAGCGTCGCTTCTCCCTCGGCGTAGCGGCCCTGGCGCATGTGCTTGAAGAGAAGCAAGTTCTCCTCGACGCTGCGGTTGCGCCACGGACTGTCCTCACGCTTCTCCCGCTGCTCCTTTAGCTGTTCCGGTGTGCTGTGGTCGACGTAGGCCTTTCCGTCCTTGATGAGCTTCACAGCAAACGTGTGCAGCTGTTCAAAGTAGTCGGAGGAGAACGTTACCCAATCCGGCTTCCACCCCATCCAGTCCACCATCTCCATGATGGCGTCGATGTAAACCTGATCCTCCGACTCGGGGTTCGTGTCGTCGTAGCGCAGGAAGCACTTGCCGCCGTGTGCGCGTGCACTGCCAAAGTTAAGGTTCATGCTCTTGGCATGGCCAATGTGCAGGAATCCATTCGGCTCCGGAGGGAAGCGGAAATAGGGCTTCCCGCCGGTGACCTTCTCATGCGCCTCGTGCAGCTCGCGCGTGTTCCAGCACCCCGGGACGAAACGTCCGCTTTGCAGGATCGACAAGTCGCGCTTCGTCTCCATCTCTCTCACCTCCGCAGCCGCCGGTACCGCCATCTTCACCAAGCGCGGGAGGAATAGGCGGAACGTCCTTTTCGTGAGTACGTTGGGGGGGGGGGATCTGTGTATGTGGTGTTGCGTGCGTGTGCTCCAGCAGCGATAGGTGCGGTGCAACGGGTGACCCTTCTCTGTGCATGCTTGTCAGCGTGCCATGCGAGAGCGCAACGTCAAGAGAAGCATGCGTGCGAGAAGAAAACAGATAAAGAGCAAGCGAAGGTGTATGACAGGAGGAGAAGGGGCAACATGTGTAAGCCATCATAGTACGTGGCATCACAGCTGCGCACACAATATTCTGCTGGGGAGTCACGGCACAACACATGCACACAATGAAGAAAACCGCCTACACCGACCATCTCACGATCACCCTTCCTTGCCACCGGGAAAGGAGAGACGGGGGAGAGACCGGAGATGCTGGCAGCGGATATTGCGAAGGTGCGATGGAAACTGTTTTGTGGTAGCGTCGTTGTTGTGCGTGCGTATGGATGACCGCCTCCCTCCCTCCCTCATGGAGGACGTTGTCGAAGTGCTCTGCGGACCATAGCCATCATGGCCGAGAACCGAACAAGCGCAGAACAAAAAATAACAGCGTCGGGTGAACGGCATCCCAGATGCCACGCTTTCGCTTGCCCACTCCGCTGTCTCGAGACGGACTCCGAAGCACACGCGCCCGCTACGCATGCAGCCGATACAAGGAAGCTGATCCTACAAGCACGTGGCGCACGTCACCGCTGTTGAGGGAGAGGGGGGGGGGGGCTCCACCTTCACTGTAGGAGCGCTTCGCTTTTCCTTAGTCAAACTTCTATGCGTTGTGTGCACAAAGACAGGGAGAGGGGGGACGAAAGCCTGTGCGCACAGGCACAGGTACATGCACACATTGGTCTCGCAAACATGCCCCGGCATAATTAAAAGGCATTAGCGCCCCTCCATTTCCCCTGACCTTCCCCTTCACGTCATTTTAGACCGCTCGTCGCTCCATGCATCCGCTTCTGCGTGTGCGTGTGTGTGTGTGCGTGTGCGTGTGCAAGGTCAGCTAAAGCATGCTATCTCGTCGTTCCCCTCCACCTCCCTCTCTTCGCATTTCTGAGCACTCTGTTAGGTTTAAGGAGGAGGGAGGGCGAGTATCGCACACACCTTCTCAAGGATGAGCCCACGCCCGCCTTTCAGTGTCTTCTCCCGGTGGCGACGTGCTCTGCCTGGCGGTCCTCACGGCGAAGTGGACAGGGAGCCAAACGAGGCATATCAGTGCACCAGCGACAACGAGGCGTCATGATGTGCGAGATCTGTGTGTGTGAGAGGCGGCTTTCTATGTCTATTGAGTTGAGGGAGAGGGGAGGCTCATGGAAGCAGTGACCAATGAGAAGAGGCTCGACAAGAGAGCTGCAGTGAGCGTGCCGGATAGGGAAGACAAGACGCGCACACACAGACAGACAGGCCAGCCGATGTACAAGAAGACAGCGATGTCCACGGGAGCTTGGGGCAAAGACGGGAGGCATGAGAAGAGTGTGGAGGAAGGAGAAGGGGCAGTGCATGTGAAACCACCACATGTCGACATGTCACACACGCTACAGAGGGGGGAGGGGGAGGGGGAGGAGGAGGGCAGCCTCATCGTACACAGTTCCTTCTCTCACCACATACTTCTGCTGTATCCATTCATACGCTGCTTTCACTCCGCGTCGTCCACCTTGGGCGCGAGGTAATAGCGAAGGTAGCCGACGTTGTCGATGCCGTATTCCACCATGCAAGGGCTGTCCTTGGCAAACTTGAGCGTGACGCGCTCGCTGAGCGTCGACCCCTTGGCAAAGATGCCCATGAAACGAAGTGCAAACGAAAGCGTGATGGGCTCTTCCATCGTCACCTCGACTCCAATGGCACCATTTCCGCCCTCCGCCTTGTTGTACTTGCGAGAGATGGGCTCATGCTCGTCCTCGTCCCGGGCCTCCGCCTTCACCTCTGATTTCACCTCTGACTTGGCGCTGCGGTCCGACACCCCGGCAGCCTGAAGAAATGTGTAGCCCTGGCCAACGTCACCCGAGGAGCTGAACTTGACGCCCTCCTTGCTGATGGCGATGGTTACAGTGTCGCCGAAGACCTGCATGTCGCGCACAATCTTTGCGAACTCGGAAGAGTTGAGTGTGACAGTGCTGCGGTAGTCCATCTCAGGAATGCCCATCGACTCGGCTTCGATTTCGAGCAGCTTCAACTGGTACTCGCACTTGCGCGTCTTCTCCGGGTTCTCGGAGGTGAGGGTGACCACGTCCGAGTCATCATCGTGGCGCAGACTGAGGCTGTCGTTGCCATCGACGATCTTCAGTACCTTGGAGAGTGAGGCAAGGTTGAGGCCAAGAATAATGTTGCGCTCGCACTGGTACTTCACAAAGCAATCGTCGCGCAGCAGCATGTGCACGAGGGCGACGTGGCTCGAGTCCATCGCTTGGATGGACAATCCACCCGGGTTGCAGTCGAAGTTTGCCTCATTTACCAACCCGTTGATACACTCAACCAGTCGCTTCCACAAGCTGGCGTACTGGACCTGAGCCTCAAGCATGATGACGAAAGGTAACAGAAAGGCGCTTGAAGGAGGACGACGTGCTATTCAGTATAGGGGGAAGAAGGCGTATGTATGTGTGTGTGTGTGTGTGTCTGTCGGAGAGAGCAGGCGATATATGCGTGTGTTCGTGTATGGGCGTGTATGTGGGGCAGGCTGGCATGAGCGGTGGAGCCCATGGCGATTGAGTCACATTCGTGGACAGTGATAACGACGATGTCAACACCGAGGTGAAGAACAAACAGATGAAGAAGGAACAAGTGAGGCAAGAGGCGGTGGGTGCCACACGTGGTGCAACCCGTGACACATGGGCATATGCCACATGAAGTGTGAGAAAGGTCGGGGAGGTTACAAGAGCCGCGATGAAGAGCTGGGGACGACCTCGATGCAACTGAATGGTCAACAAGAGGCCCGGTGGCCTTTACAGTGCGGGGTGCCGCACATCGCACTGGATAACGGCATGTTGCTTAGCTGCTTCTGTGACGTAGGTAGTACAATTTCAGTTGCTGTCGGGGCCCCGCGGCTGCATACGAAAACCATTGTGTGGTCTTAATATACACCCGCAACCTCGCATGCACGTGATTCCACAGACACGGAGGCACAAAGGGTTAAGAGCACAAGCGACACCGTCTTGCAGCGGCGCCGTGCAGGTCGTCTTGCTCCTGACCGTGTGCTATGCTCTTCATGGAGCTCAGTCACCCAGAGAGGGCGTGAGAGAAGTAAGCCTCTTGCTGCATCTCTCTGCCAACGATGTAATGCCACCCAGACATGCGTCACTGCTAAAAATCGTCTATGCTCTGATGCCGCTGCATCACTTCAGGCTGGAGACTTGATGAGCAGGCCACCCGGGTCCTCGCGCACCAGGAGCGGGCAGACGGTCATCGTGGCATAGTGCTCCCAAAACGCCTCCACAGCAGCTGCGCATTCGTTGCCGAGCACGAGGGCGAATACGGCATCGTAGCCGCCAGCGCCAGGACAGCCGACCGCGAACACACCGGGCAGAGCCGCCGTGCCGTCCAAGAGATTGGTCAGTTCTACCGGCTCCACCTTCACATCTGCAGCTACGCCTATGTCCCGCAGGAGGGCGCGGCTCCGGGCTGCGCAGCGGGAAGCCTCAACAATGCACTGCATCGGCTCGCTGTCTGCCTTCAACAACGGCAGCGAGGACACCTGCTGGAGCGCTTTGATGGAAGCGGCGTAGACGTCCGGCTTCGCTGCCGCCTCGTCGATCATACGACGCAGAGCAGCAATGTACGCCTCGTTGTTGCAACGCAGTTGCTCCCAAAGGTTGTCTGGGGTGCCAACGACAGACTTGCGCCATGCCATGATCTTTGCGACCATGCCGGGAGTGCTGGAGCCTCCTTGATGCACATCGCCGAGGAGCAGCTTCAGCCCAGGCGGTAGGCGGAACGGCTCAGGCGGCACCCACACCTCTCCCATGTCCACACACCGCGTCAGTGTCTCTACCTCGACCGAGGTCGGCTGCTGAGCACTGTCCATCATCATTGACACGCGGCTAGCAGGAAAACGGCGGTAGGCGCACGTGCCGTACACGGCGGTGTAGACATCGAAGCCGCTGCCGATCTTCCCCTGTGTGATACTGTGAGCAATCTGGGCGATGCGATGGATGTACTCGTGTGAGCACCCATCCGCGTTGAAGTGGTAGCACAGGCAACCCACGATGCTGGTCGTCATGGCGGCAGAGGAGCCCAGTCCGGTCTTGGAAACGGCACCGACCAGTAGCAGATGGGGTGGCAAAGCGCGCAGGTTGGCCACGTTCACGTCTTTCCCTTGACTCTCCAAGTAGTTGCGTTGACTGTAAAAGTCATTGTCAGCGAGTAGCTCTAGCCAAAGTTCACCATCGGTGCGGCTGCCCAGCGACTGGGCGGCCGCCACGGAGTACAAAACAGCATTAAAGATAAAAGGACTTCCCGGCCCCTCTGTCTGCTTCAATGCGACGGTGCCGGGCGCTGCGGTGTCGGCGACGAAGCACAACGTCTGATGGAACTGTGGCGAGTTCACGTGGACCGTCGTTTGGCCAGAAGCGTTGGAAGCCGCCGAATCCGCTTTGACGATGCGCGTTGTGAAGCGTGCGTTCACGCCGATCGAGATGCCGACATTGGGCGGGGAGCACGATTCCACGATTAGGTAGCTACCAAGGATGAGAACTTTGCCGGGCGCCGACGCCTCCATTGTTTCGTTTTAGAGTAGGTAGTGGGTGAGGGGAAGGGAAGGAGAGAGAAAAGATGGCAGACAAGAAGGATTCTATAAGCGAGGAAAGGGGGAGGGGACCTGTAGCAGTGGTTAGTTATGTAAGGCACTTGCTCAGGTAAAAAGACATGCGCGCAAAGCGAGGGGGAGAGAGATGGGGTGGAGGATGGTGTTACGACAACAGAAAATACGAAACGCGGGCGTTTGGCCATGCCTAAATGGCGGGCGAGCGTGAGTGCCACACCGCAGGAAATGAAGACGGAGAGATCGGGGGAGCAACACAGAGACAAGCAAAACGTGATGGCGGAGACGGGTTTGTTGGGGGAGCAGGGGGGGGGGGGGCGCTGAGAATTCAAACTCCGCGCACGCCACGATGGGCACACGCACATACGCAGAGGGCCAAAGGATAAAGAAAGAGAGAGCCAAGGCGTCTAGGCGGTGCTGCGCTGCGTTCGCTGAGAGACTTGACAAGCTCTACCGATTACCGGGAGAGCGCGTTTCCGTTGGCCCAAGGTGGCGACATAGGGGTGACGAGTTCGTGATGTCCCCGTCACAGAGTAGGAGGGGGAAGATGAGGTGAGGAGAAGAGATGAGGAGTGTGCTTGCAGCAACAGTGCGGCATGCGTGCGCGACAAGGCAGAACCCCTCCCCTACACACACACACACACACACAAACGGAGGGCGGATTCTTGAACAAAAGGAGCCGAGACACGTCGTGTAGCGTCGCCGGGGTCCCTACAAGAAAAAGGGGCGCTGTGTAGATGTTGCCATTCGAGGACGGTGTGGGGGAAGGGGGGAGTCCACCGTCACCAAGGCAGCTGATTGAAGCGCACACACAGGAATCCCAACACTCACCGACACACACCAACGTGCTTGTCACCTCCTACTTCGTCATCCCTCTGGCACAACAGGAGGGAGGGGAAGAGGCAAAACATGTAGCAGCGCCGCGATGTACGGCAGCAACACCGTTCCGCGCAGAAGCGCAGACACGCACCACAGTAAAATCATAACTCAGCGATTGAGGCACCAGATAGAAGCATGGGGAACGCGCTACGGGAGAATAGACGTTATCGCTCACCCTCTCCCGCTTCTCGCCACTCAATGCTTGCATTCGAGCTCCTTGAGCAATGCCGGGTCCACGACAGCAATACGCTTCTTGCGGCGTGCCGCGGCCATCTCTTCCTCCGTCGGCGGCTCGGCCACCACCACAGCCTCACCGTTCTCTAGCACGGCACCGCCCTCGACGTTGATCTGGTGCAGACGGTGGAGGTAGTAGGAGGCACACAAAGCAAATGTTCCGGCACAGAAGAACACAACTAGGAAGAAGACGTACCCGCTTCGGCTCGTACAGCACCACGAGGCGCAGTCTATGACGCTGGGGTTCAGCAGAGTGCACATGCCATCCGCCATACACGGCTCCTGTGCGCACTCAGCGCGCAGGGAAGTGTAGCCGCTGCACTTGGCGGTGCAAGACATACTACTTCTGTAGGTATGTGGTGCAGTTCGGTGTGTAGCTGCGATGAGGTGAATCAAAAGTAAGCGCGACAGAGCGCGTGCCGGTAGTGTAGGACAGCCTCGTATCCGAGAAGGACGCATGCACGCGCAGAGTCAGGCACAACGGCAGACGCTGCGAAGCCCTCCGTGGCTGTGACACAGAGGATACAGAAGTGGGCGGAGGTGGACAACAGTGAAGCAGAACGATGTGCGTGTGGGAGAAACACAACGCAACAAACATCAACGGCATCAACGTGGTGCGGCAACAAAACATGCGGTGCGCGCGAGCCGCTAGTGTGGCGCCTTTTAAGAAGGGAATAGCTTCTCGACCGCCTTCTTCCCCCTCTGCTTCCTCCGGTGAGTGCAGCACTGGACAAGCATCGGGGAGAACAACAACATCGACAGCGTGCCGCATAGAGGTATCGAGGAGTGGGGGAAAGAGAGACGCGTTTGTAGAAGGATAAGGTCACGAATCATCTGTGTCTCACCCATCTACTTCCTGTAGACCCCGCCCTTCTGTGCCAGCGCCGCCAACACGTGCCACAGCTACGTCAACAGGCCTCCCTGAGTCCAGCACGCGGAGGCAGCAAACCAGGCCCTCCGGGGGACCGCTTCCGTCGCCGGCCCTCGCGGCGCGTTTGCCCTCCCTCCCCACACACAGACTGCGCGCCCTTTGTTTTTACTGAATCTTCTTTTATCAATTAATGTTCACTAGGAATTACGGAGGGCACAGCGACGCTTCACGACGGCGCAGCCGCGCGCCTACACACATGCGAAGCTTCCTACGTGTGCGTCGCCCAAGAAATCTTCGTGTTCTTCACAGGACCCCTGGAATGGTGGGAGAGAGATGGGGGGAAGGGGCTTCCTGCGCACCACACCAAGCAGAAGGTCACTCTTCCTGGCACAGACCTCAGTGGTAGACGACAAAAGAAGACCAGCAACAATACTAAGCACACGCGAGAAATCGCACCACTGCCAACTCGGAAGGGAAGGGAGTGGAGGCGTCTCCTCTGACTAGGCTTTCATCGTTGCATAGCGGCTTGCGTGTGTCCGCCACTGCCGTTGCCACCGGCCCCTTCCTCTCAAGATCCGCCTCCCTTCTTCTGTTTAATCACTCCCAGTGAAGAATTACAGATGACAGCATCGCCTCTGTTTCTGTCTTCTTAAGAAGCGAAACATGGCAAAAAAAAAATTTTTGTTAGCGCTTCTTCGATCAGCTGCTGCACCAGACTACGGAGTCGCTGCTGCTGCCACTGCTGCTGAACTCTGATATGAGCGGCGTCACACGCACTGCGCAGCTCCATATATTGGCCACCTCTGTTCATCAGGAGGCGCCGTCGCACGGCAGTCATGGTCGAGTACAACAGCATAGAGAGCAGAAATGCACCGAAGGCGCAAAACCAGAGAACAAGAGAAACGGCTTCACAGCAAGCGCTCAATCTCGAGCTTCACTGACTGCACCTTCGCTGCAACAGGGCTGTTCTCGCCCTGAAGGATGGCTAGCGCCACGACATTGCGAGACACTTGCGACGCGCGGCCAAGTGCCGTCTTGGACGGCACAAAGACATACGGGACGTTCTTGTCTTCGCACAAGAGGGGGAGGTGCAGGAGAATCTCAATCGGGTTCGTGTCACCGGCCAACACTATCAGATCCGCAATACCACGGTTTAAGGCTTTGGTGGCCTCGTTGGCGCCTTTCTTCACCATCTTCGCATTACTCGCCTCCTGCACGAGATCGAGGATAGTCTGGCTTAGGCGATCCGCTGCAAGAGGGAAGGCCTTCTCGCTGATTTCTCCAGTCATCTCTCGTGTTGGGGGGGGGGGGCTGAGAAAGAGTGGTGGTCCTTTGATGAGGGGTGTGATAATGGAAGTGCACTTTTGTAGGTGTTTATGCCTAACCTGGTTGTTGCTGAAACGAGAAGTTGCGCAGATGTATGACCGCGCGCGCGCGGCAGACGGGTGATGTGCGAAGGGACAGGATGCACCAACACGCGTAAGTTTCCCAGGTCGTCGAAGTGAGACAGGAGATGAGAGGAGGCAGAAGGGCGCAAGCGGGAGGAGGGGATTAAAGAGGATAAGGTGGAGCACGTGCGAGAAACACAGGTCAATCGGGGGAGAGGCACACGAGGATGAGCGCAATTCCATGAGAATTGCTGGCAGAGTGGTTGTCCTGCTGGGTGCCGCGCAGAGACTACTGATCACTGCTTGCAGGACCGCACGACGTGCTCGTCATCTGCGGTTTTTCATCTCTCCCACGCGTGACGCGGCTGCGCCCTCACATCACGTTATAGCCCACCGCAGAGGTGGAGAGGGAGAGGTGCAGAAGAGGCCAAGCATGCAAGCGAACAGAACACAAACGATCTAGCTCACTCTCACACAGCTGCTTCAGCGACGATCATGACGAAAAAAAAATTGATTCTCCAGGCACATAGACGTGTGTACGGTATCGTTACACTTTTCTTGCTCTTTGCCCTGTGGTGCGACGCACACGTCTCTCTCTTCTGTTGTCAGGTGGAATCTTCCCTCCCGCTACTCTCTCTCGTTCTGTTGCCTTCCATCCGCGATAGCATTACGTGCATGCAACTGGCATTCGCTTGCTTCGAAGAACACCACGTCTGCATTGAATTTGAACACACGCACGAACACGTACACAAGGGGAGAGGGATGGATAAGCGGTGCGGGGAAGGGGAGGGAAGAGGGGTCCCACCGACGTCCTATTCGACATGGAGACACGAAGAAGCGCAATTCGATGGTAAAACCAACTTGACCACAGAAGGGGGAGAAGAGAAAAAGTTAGGGAGAAAGGGGAGCCCGAAGAGGTGCACCCAAGCTGTACATCGGGTAGAGGACGACGAGAAACTGGCGTCAAACAGCAAGTCGTGAAGGGAAAAAAAAGACAAGAGCATCGAACGAAGACAACAACCAGCACGCCAACCACTGAGGACACCAAAACAGCATCGATCGCATGCTACACAATCCGAAGGGGGAGTGCGCAGAGGTTCAAAGAGGTGTGACAACAGAGGAGGGGGGGAGCAAGAGAGTATAATGCAATCACACAGAAAACGAACGAGGCGCTATGAACAGTGGCGAGTGACCGCGAGCAAAGACGCAACGAGGCACAATGCACATGTCTTCGCCAAAAAAGTACACACCGGCTGCATATCTGCTCTTCCACAGCGAAAGTAAGAGACAAGAAACGTGAAACAGACAGGAATGTGGCCAAGAGACGCGGCGACAAAGGTAGGGCGTTCAGTATTGTGTTGGGGAAAACACAGACTTCTCACAAACTTCCTACATATCCTTCGCCCGACAGGAGCACAGCCCTCTACACAGCAGACACTTCACCGCCTACGCTTGTGGCAGGCGGGATAGGTAAGAGGGAGTGAGAACGATCGAAATCTAGCATATGTCCACAGCGTTTATCCAGTTTTCCAGAATCCACCCTCCAGCTCCATCACAGAGCCTTCTTGCCGCTTCATGTGAACAGCAGGAGGAGGGGGGGATAATACAGCAGAGCACAACACGCTCGAGAGGGGATTCCGGGGGGAAGGGAGGGCCCAGTGAATGGCCTCAATCCAGTAATCTAATACATGTATGCACACAAGCGTACCAATCTCTGATTTCCTCACTTATAGAGGCGAAGGCATACCCGCGTGGATGGCGCATTCGTCCTCTACGCATAGCTGTCACAGAGAGGTGTTCAAGAGGGAAGACACAAACCCAGCAGCCGGAAGGGCCATCCAACCACAAATAAATAAGAGAGCGGCCAGGGATGAATACGAGCAAGCGCACCGTGAAGAGAACCAGTCAAACCAACACCCGAGAAAGTCTGGAGAACACAAAACCAGAAAGGTCGGAGGAGGCCTTCCATGGCGGTGTGCTGTGATACGGTGAGGTCAGCAGGATACTCATACCACGAAGGCCTCTTCGCGCATACGCGCGAACAAAACAGGAGCCATAAAATAAGGGAGCTAATAGTGGTACAACAAAGCGGCAGCAATAGCTACCTAGCGAGGGAAGGAGCAGAGAAGTTGTACAGAAAAAAGAGCATACATAATAAAGCGGCACAGCCTTCTATTCACCTCTGTAACTCAGCAACCGACCAATTGCCTAGGAGAAGCCCCTGACAACATTTTGCAAATTACAGGCGCGTGTCACTGCTGCCGCACAACCCAGTATACGTCCACCACCTTCTCTTCTCTCTAAGTCCGCATGAGACTGCCGATCGCAGCCTACCACTTAATCACCACGATAGCGCTTATCCAGCAGAAAAGTAGCTGCAACAACCGCGCATACAAAACTGCTGCACATGCGGGCACTTTCATACCTACGAACACCGCACCCGCGCATACCATTACGGTCTAACCCATCACCCGAGGGGGGGAGGCCTTAACAAAGCGAGGATCGGGTGGAATCGCGGCGGCCATCCAGAATATTTTGCCACCTTGCACGGTTGGATTCTAGCGTGTCGACACACCACTGCATTCCATGAAAGAGGTCGCCCACAATGTCCCGAAAGAACTTGCCAGCTACAAAGTCGATGAAGCCGATCTGCCCACGCGCCAGCTCGTTGTTCTTCGACCGGTCAAACATCGGCAGTACCTCTACACCCTTCTCCTTCTCCATGTCACCCTGGCGGTAGAACTCCTCCGTCACAGCTATCGCCCACATACGAGACGTCTCGAACGGTTTCGTTACATTCGACACGTCACCAGCCTTGATCAGCGTTTCCATCACCATGCGGCGGGACTCCTGATGGTCGACGTCATAGCCCTTCCTTGCCATTTCATTGAACACCTTCAGCAAGTCTCCATGACGAGCCATATCGGTGGCCAGCACACAGTCGATCAGCGCGCGGTACGCGTACGCGACGTCCTCCCCACTCAGACCCTCGAACACATCCGCGGCGGGGTCAGACAAAATCTCGATGGCGAGGCTGCAGTGGTGCACCTCCAGCACGGAGTTGTTCCCGCTTGCGCTGGAAAGGATACCCAGCGGCGAGTCCGTCTTCAGGTAGAAGCTGTTGTTCACGCCCATGTGGTCAAGGTCGTGCACCAGCGCAGTCACGAGCAGTACGTAGCACTCCAGCTCCGTCAGAAGCTCTGACGCGTTGCCTGTGTACAAGTACGTGTAAAGCGTCTGACACACGTCCACGACGTGGTAGAAGTTGTGGTACGGAACGCGACGATACCTGCGACGGCACTGCACGATGAAGTTCAGCAGTGTCTGTTCACGGCAGCCAAACTTCTCCGGCAGACCACTGTTCCACAGCAGGTGATACACAACAGCGGCAGCCGCGTTCATCGGATCGTCGTGCTTCTCCCGCACCCCAAACAGGTTGAATTCCGGCGAAGTGAAGTCATACACTTCCTCGAATTCAATAGACGTCACCGCCTCACGCTCCTCCGGCGTCACCGCGATCGCCTTTACCCCCTTCGGAGCCCGCTGCCCCGTAATGCTGTTGCGTTGCAGGCTCAAGGTCATCGCCTCACGGCCTGCATTCACCGCGAATTCCAGCAGGTGGCTGTTGTTGATCGAGATGCCTGCAAACAAAGAGAATACTTTGAATGTATCTTGATCCGTGCGCGTGAAGCAGGTCACGCTACCGTCGTCGCTGAGCTTGTTGACAAGTTGCACCACTGCGAGCACCTCGCCGTTCAGCACAATCGGCTCGCACAGAATTGACTGTGTGCGGTAGCCTAGCTGCCGGTCCACAGCGCTGTTGAAGCGCGAGTCCGCATACGCGTCCGTGATGTTCTCGCCAACTCCAGACTCGGCAACAGTGCCGGCAATGCCTTGCCCACATGGAAACCGGATCTCGCTCGCGCTGTCCGCCATCTTGCTGTACAGCTCGTTGCGCTCCTTGTCCAGCAAAAACATCGATGACCTATCCGCGTTCAGCAGCTTCTTCGCGCCGTGCAGCGCGTGCCGCACAATGCTGTTCACGTCGCGGATGTCCGTGTTCGACAGCAGCGTCACAACATCCAGGATCGCGTCGCTCTTCTTCTTCTCCGTCAGAAGCGTCTCGTTGATGCGGCAGTTGCGCAGCGACGCGGCAGCAAACATTGAGAATGTCTCGAACAGTTCCTCGTCGCGCCGTCCAAACACGCGCGGAAGTCGCTGCCCGCTCTGCGTTACCATATCCAATTTGTTGATCAGCTGCGCAACGGCAACGATTGTGCCCTCGAACACAATCGGCAGACACAGGATCGTGCGCGTGTGGTACCCAGTCACCTTGTCCACAGACCGGTTGAACCGGTCATCCTCGTACGCGTTCGGGATGTTCACCACAGAGCCCGATTGCGCAACGTAACCTGCGATGCCCGTCCCTGCAGGCAGCACCACAACGTTGCCGTCCTCGAAGTGCGCCTTCAGGCTGCCGTCTGGCATCACCAGGAAAATACTACACCGGTCGCTCTCCGTCAGCGTCTTCGCCGTGTTGATGATCGACTGCACGAGCACCGACTCATCCAGTGTGTCTCGAGCAAGCCGTGTCGCCATGGCCACCATGGCCTCTGCCTTCTGAGTCTCCCACCGCAGCTGCTCAATGAAGGTGGCATTTTGTAGCGTTAGCGCTACCACTTGAAGGGCGTACCCGAAGAACGGCGTGCTCGTGTCAATCGCAGTGCCCTCCACTTCCATGCAGCCAACGAAGTGGTTGTTGTAGCACAGAGGGATGTAGACGTTGCTGGAAGTGGTAAGGGTCGTCTTGGTCTGGGCACACCTCCCGATGGCGTTTGATGCGTCCATGGGTTCGACGGCGTCATTCACCGGGTCTCGTAGCACGGAGTCATGGACGTTGACGTAGTACGTGCGCACTGGAGAGCCCGTAATTTTTGAGAACTCTTCGTTGATGTTCGCAACCGTTTGAACAAGAGGACTCTGAAAGATCAGACACATTTGCGTCAGGCGGGCGTGCTCGTGGAGTCCAAGTTCCTTTGATTTATGCTGCGTGGTGCTTCTTGGGTTTGCGGCGAACACCGCATGGCCACTGACACTAGATATGCGCTGCTGTACATTCGCGAAGGCGGCGGCCTCTGCGTTGTTGAGATGAATCCCGCAGCGCTTGTAACGACTAAGAATGCTGTCGCACAGCGTGAGTGCCTCGAGGAGATGATTGTTGCCGCAAAAAATGACCCTTTCACTCATCGGGGGAGCCCTCTTTGCCGCGAAAGATGTCATGGCGCTACACTGGTCTCTCACCCTTTCTGTGACGCGGTGAATGCGCGTACGTGTCCAGCGCGGGGTGGCCCTCCGTTGATGTGTACAGGTACAGATGCCTCCTGCGCTCTTTTGTACTGCCGTCGCTGAGCTGAGACAATTGTGCAGCGGTGACCGAAAGCTTGCAAAGGCCGACGACGCGATTGAGTATAGATTGACGTTGGGGTGAAGGACTTGAGATGGCTCTGGCACGCATACACCCGCACTGGAAGATGCATACCGAGATGTATGCGCGTCAGATACGATCGCATTCATGCATGCATGCATGCATGCATGTGTGTGTGTGTGTGCGTGTAATTGATGGAGGAGTACAGAGACGGGGAAAAGAGCGGCGAAAGGGAGAGGACGGCATGCGGTGGCCACCGAGGGGGTAATCCATGAGGGGAGTGGCGCATACAGAAAGCTGGATAAAGGAAGTCATAACGGGACGAGCCGTCTACCCCTTCGAATGATGCCGTTATTCTCGTCACAGGTGCTGACGCCACGTTGCACACGGGGCGGCTTTATATGCGCCACAGTTCTTGAGAGTCTGACCTGAGGGCAACAGGGCGGACCAGCGGGAGGTTCCAATCGAGCGACGCGTTGTATACATAAAGGTTCAGAGTGGCTACAAGAGACAGGCAATATGGGCCGCACAGAGCCGATGGAGAAAAATGTATTGGCCAGCCAGATGAGTATACAATTAAAGCTGGCACGGAGCGCGGGCACGTGCAAAAGACGCAGATATGCGAACTCTGGGATCGAAAGGCGTAGGGGGACAAGGAAGGGAGAGGAGCGTGATGCGTCGCTAGGAGGAAAGAGGAGTGCCAAGAGACTGACAATACAAACAGAAAATCAAAGGAAACAACAGTACACAACATGAAAAAAAAAAAAGAGGCGGCGGCGACGGTGACGGTCGCGGCCCCCCACTGCGCATGAGCTACATGAATAAAAGTAAGCGCAGCAGAAATCGGAGTAACACAAGTACAAAGAAAAATACGGGGGGATGCTCGACTTACGGGAGAAAAGGGAGGCGTGAGGGGTGGTGATGGTGGCGACAGGAGGTGATGAAGCCACGGGCCTGCCAATGCGTGCTCATTCCAACTTCCTCCCACTTTGAAGGAAGCGTTAGCACAAAGCATTAAGGAAACACAGCATACGGTCCTTTCATCGCTATATTCTCTCTCTGCCATAACCTCATCTCGCACACTCTACCCTCCTCTGTCCTCCGGGGGTTCTCGGCACCCACCACAGAGACCACAGGCTAGTTGTCAGAGGCTTCACCACACCTGTTACATGGCAGGTGCCCGCTGCGCTCTGTGCTACACAAGCCTGGTACTGTCCTCGTCGAGCAGAAACCGAAGGAGGGGACACGGGGGGGGGGGGGGGGAAGAGTCGTCACATTGTTTCTGTCGACTTCACACAACATCAAGTGTGACTGCTCTCCCTCCCATCACCTACCTTTCCCTCCCGAGAGTCTTCAAACGAAAACAATGAAGGGCACAAGTGACAAATGCCCGACCGCACCTACACGCTGAGGGCGGGCAAAACTGGGCACAGGGCATGGACATATTAAGGAGAGGAAGGTTTCAGTGTGTTCATTTTTCTATCATACAGCGTAAGCCACACTACAGCCCCTCTGCGTCCCCAAGGCGCCTATCGCCTGATGCGAGGCAGCCGTAGACGCGCAGGTGGCAGCAGTGCGATCTCATCGCGATGGTCCAGGCTCCCCCTACAACAGTGGCGTCGCCGTGGCCACAGGTGAGGCGCATTCGAATTGCGCTGGCGCAACGACACCCGGCACCTGGCCACCGACAGCAGCAGCAACATCCTTGCACTGGCCTCCCTACCTTGTGGGTGCTTGGCCCTGCCACTAACAGAAGCCGTTGTGTATCGGCAGGAGTACAGGAGAGGAAAGGGGGCTGCTGGGCTTGCGTCCCCTGACAGAGTTCAGCTGTACGGGAGACGCTGGGGATGTCACGCGTTGAAGAGGGGTGATCGCTCCCCCACCTGCCTCTATGGACGCAGAGTCACACACAGGCGAGGAACGACGAGAGAGGGTAGAAGATGGGGCTCTATTCCGGCACGGGCCAAATGATTGAAGAGAAAAAAGGAAGAAACGATGGACACACCAGGAAGCGTCTTGGGCGGGCGGAGGTTGGGGCACACACACAGGAAAGTGGATGAGGAAACCATTAGCCGCTGTGCACGCGTGCGTGGGTGTACCGCTCACTTGATCCCTCCATACAGTCCAGCCTCCAAAGGCAAACCGCTTCTACACCGGCAGAGTACAGAGATGATGATGGCGGCACGCTGCCCATACTGAGCTGAAAGTAACACACACACACACACGCAGCACAACACCGATAAGTCACCCTCATCGTGCTTCCAATAAGGAATGACAGGAACCCTCACTTCCACTTCCCTACTCACATCCCCCCATGCGTCCTTCCTCCTACCACAGCCACCCATGACACATACGAAGTGACGCCTTAACAAAGCGAGGATCGGGTGGACTCGCGGCGGCCATTCAGAATATTTTGCCACCTTGCACGGTTGGATTCTAGCGTGTCGACACACCACTGCATTCCATGAAAGAGGTCGCCCACAATGTCTCGAAAGAACTTGCCAGCTACAAAGTCGATGAAGCCGATCTGCCCACGCGCCAGCTCATTGCTCTTCGACCGGTCAAACATCGGCAGTACCTCTACACCCTTCTCCTTCTCCATGTCACCCTGGCGGTAGAACTCCTCCGTCACAGCTATCGCCCACATACGAGACGTCTCGAACGGTTTCGTTACATTCGACACGTCACCAGCCTTGATCAGCATTTCCATCACCATGCGGCGGTGGGCCTCGTTCTCTCGATCAATGCCGTTGGTAACCAACTCTGTAAAGCGACTTAGAGCATCGTTGTGCTTTGCCATATCGGTGGCCAGCACACAGTCGATCAGCGCGTGGTACGCGTACGCGACGTCCTCCCCACTCAGACCCTCGAACACATCCGCGGCGGGGTCAGACAAAATCTCGATGGCGAGGCTGCAGTGGTGCACCTCCAGCACGGAGTTGTTCCCGCTTGCGCTGGAAAGGATACCCAGCGGCGAGTCCGTCTTCAGGTAGAAGCTGTTGTTCACGCCCATGTGGTCAAGGTCGTGCACCAGCGCAGTCACGAGCAGTACGTAGCACTCCAGCTCCGTCAGAAGCTCTGACGCGTTGCCTGTGTACAAGTACGTGTAAAGCGTCTGACACACGTCCACGACGTGGTAGAAGTTGTGGTACGGAACGCGACGATACCTGCGACGGCACTGCACGATGAAGTTCAGCAGTGTCTGTTCACGGCAGCCAAACTTCTCCGGCAGACCACTGTTCCACAGCAGGTGATACACAACAGCGGCAGCCGCGTTCATCGGATCGTCGTGCTTCTCCCGCACCCCAAACAGGTTGAATTCCGGCGAAGTGAAGTCATACACTTCCTCGAATTCAATAGACGTCACCGCCTCACGCTCCTCCGGCGTCACCGCGATCGCCTTTACCCCCTTCGGAGCCCGCTGCCCCGTAATGCTGTTGCGTTGCAGGCTCAAGGTCATCGCCTCACGGCCTGCATTCACCGCGAATTCCAGCAGGTGGCTGTTGTTGATCGAGATGCCTGCAAACAAAGAGAATACTTTGAATGTATCTTGATCCGTGCGCGTGAAGCAGGTCACGCTACCGTCGTCGCTGAGCTTGTTGACAAGTTGCACCACTGCGAGCACCTCGCCGTTCAGCACAATCGGCTCGCACAGAATTGACTGTGTGCGGTAGCCTAGCTGCCGGTCCACAGCGCTGTTGAAGCGCGAGTCCGCATACGCGTCCGTGATGTTCTCGCCAACTCCAGACTCGGCAACAGTGCCGGCAATGCCTTGCCCACATGGAAACCGGATCTCGCTCGCGCTGTCCGCCATCTTGCTGTACAGCTCGTTGCGCTCCTTGTCCAGCAAAAACATCGATGACCTATCCGCGTTCAGCAGCTTCTTCGCGCCGTGCAGCGCGTGCCGCACAATGCTGTTCACGTCGCGGATGTCCGTGTTCGACAGCAGCGTCACAACATCCAGGATCGCGTCGCTCTTCTTCTTCTCCGTCAGAAGCGTCTCGTTGATGCGGCAGTTGCGCAGCGACGCGGCAGCAAACATTGAGAATGTCTCGAACAGTTCCTCGTCGCGCCGTCCAAACACGCGCGGAAGTCGCTGCCCGCTCTGCGTTACCATATCCAATTTGTTGATCAGCTGCGCAACGGCAACGATTGTGCCCTCGAACACAATCGGCAGACACAGGATCGTGCGCGTGTGGTACCCAGTCACCTTGTCCACAGACCGGTTGAACCGGTCATCCTCGTACGCGTTCGGGATGTTCACCACAGAGCCCGATTGCGCAACGTAACCTGCGATGCCCGTCCCTGCAGGCAGCACCACAACGTTGCCGTCCTCGAAGTGCGCCTTCAGGCTGCCGTCTGGCATCACCAGGAAAATACTACACCGGTCGCTCTCCGTCAGCGTCTTCGCCGTGTTGATGATCGACTGCACGAGCACCGACTCATCCAGTGTGTCTCGAGCAAGCCGTGTCGCCATGGCCACCATGGCCTCTGCCTTCTGAGTCTCCCACCGCAGCTGCTCAATGAAGGTGGCATTTTGTAGCGTTAGCGCTACCACTTGAAGGGCGTACCCGAAGAACGGCGTGCTCGTGTCAATCGCAGTGCCCTCCACTTCCATGCAGCCAACGAAGTGGTTGTTGTAGCACAGAGGGATGTAGACGTTGCTGGAAGTGGTAAGGGTCGTCTTGGTCTGGGCACACCTCCCGATGGCGTTTGATGCGTCCATGGGTTCGACGGCGTCATTCACCGGGTCTCGTAGCACGGAGTCATGGACGTTGACGTAGTACGTGCGCACTGGAGAGCCCGTAATTTTTGAGAACTCTTCGTTGATGTTCGCAACCGTTTGAACAAGAGGACTCTGAAAGATCAGACACATTTGCGTCAGGCGGGCGTGCTCGTGGAGTCCAAGTTCCTTTGATTTATGCTGCGTGGTGCTTCTTGGGTTTGCGGCGAACACCGCATGGCCACTGACACTAGATATGCGCTGCTGTACATTCGCGAAGGCGGCGGCCTCTGCGTTGTTGAGATGAATCCCGCAGCGCTTGTAACGACTAAGAATGCTGTCGCACAGCGTGAGTGCCTCGAGGAGATGATTGTTGCCGCAAAAAATGACCCTTTCACTCATCGGGGGAGCCCTCTTTGCCGCGAAAGATGTCATGGCGCTACACTGGTCTCTCACCCTTTCTGTGACGCGGTGAATGCGCGTACGTGTCCAGCGCGGGGTGGCCCTCCGTTGATGTGTACAGGTACAGATGCCTCCTGCGCTCTTTTGTACTGCCGTCGCTGAGCTGAGACAATTGTGCAGCGGTGACCGAAAGCTTGCAAAGGCCGACGACGCGATTGAGTATAGATTGACGTTGGGGTGAAGGACTTGAGATGGCTCTGGCACGCATACACCCGCACTGGAAGATGCATACCGAGATGTATGCGCGTCAGATACGATCGCATTCATGCATGCATGCATGCATGCATGTGTGTGTGTGTGTGCGTGTAATTGATGGAGGAGTACAGAGACGGGGAAAAGAGCGGCGAAAGGGAGAGGACGGCATGCGGTGGCCACCGAGGGGGTAATCCATGAGGGGAGTGGCGCATACAGAAAGCTGGATAAAGGAAGTCATAACGGGACGAGCCGTCTACCCCTTCGAATGATGCCGTTATTCTCGTCACAGGTGCTGACGCCACGTTGCACACGGGGCGGCTTTATATGCGCCACAGTTCTTGAGAGTCTGACCTGAGGGCAACAGGGCGGACCAGCGGGAGGTTCCAATCGAGCGACGCGTTGTATACATAAAGGTTCAGAGTGGCTACAAGAGACAGGCAATATGGGCCGCACAGAGCCGATGGAGAAAAATGTATTGGCCAGCCAGATGAGTATACAATTAAAGCTGGCACGGAGCGCGGGCACGTGCAAAAGACGCAGATATGCGAACTCTGGGATCGAAAGGCGTAGGGGGACAAGGAAGGGAGAGGAGCGTGATGCGTCGCTAGGAGGAAAGAGGAGTGCCAAGAGACTGACAATACAAACAGAAAATCAAAGGAAACAACAGTACACAACATGAAAAAAAAAAAAGAGGCGGCGGCGACGGTGACGGTCGCGGCCCCCCACTGCGCATGAGCTACATGAATAAAAGTAAGCGCAGCAGAAATCGGAGTAACACAAGTACAAAGAAAAATACGGGGGGATGCTCGACTTACGGGAGAAAAGGGAGGCGTGAGGGGTGGTGATGGTGGCGACAGGAGGTGATGAAGCCACGGGCCTGCCAATGCGTGCTCATTCCAACTTCCTCCCACTTTGAAGGAAGCGTTAGCACAAAGCATTAAGGAAACACAGCATACGGTCCTTTCATCGCTATATTCTCTCTCTGCCATAACCTCATCTCGCACACTCTACCCTCCTCTGTCCTCCGGGGGTTCTCGGCACCCACCACAGAGACCACAGGCTAGTTGTCAGAGGCTTCACCACACCTGTTACATGGCAGGTGCCCGCTGCGCTCTGTGCTACACAAGCCTGGTACTGTCCTCGTCGAGCAGAAACCGAAGGAGGGGACACGGGGGGGGGGGGGGGAAGAGTCGTCACATTGTTTCTGTCGACTTCACACAACATCAAGTGTGACTGCTCTCCCTCCCATCACCTACCTTTCCCTCCCGAGAGTCTTCAAACGAAAACAATGAAGGGCACAAGTGACAAATGCCCGACCGCACCTACACGCTGAGGGCGGGCAAAACTGGGCACAGGGCATGGACATATTAAGGAGAGGAAGGTTTCAGTGTGTTCATTTTTCTATCATACAGCGTAAGCCACACTACAGCCCCTCTGCGTCCCCAAGGCGCCTATCGCCTGATGCGAGGCAGCCGTAGACGCGCAGGTGGCAGCAGTGCGATCTCATCGCGATGGTCCAGGCTCCCCCTACAACAGTGGCGTCGCCGTGGCCACAGGTGAGGCGCATTCGAATTGCGCTGGCGCAACGACACCCGGCACCTGGCCACCGACAGCAGCAGCAACATCCTTGCACTGGCCTCCCTACCTTGTGGGTGCTTGGCCCTGCCACTAACAGAAGCCGTTGTGTATCGGCAGGAGTACAGGAGAGGAAAGGGGGCTGCTGGGCTTGCGTCCCCTGACAGAGTTCAGCTGTACGGGAGACGCTGGGGATGTCACGCGTTGAAGAGGGGTGATCGCTCCCCCACCTGCCTCTATGGACGCAGAGTCACACACAGGCGAGGAACGACGAGAGAGGGTAGAAGATGGGGCTCTATTCCGGCACGGGCCAAATGATTGAAGAGAAAAAAGGAAGAAACGATGGACACACCAGGAAGCGTCTTGGGCGGGCGGAGGTTGGGGCACACACACAGGAAAGTGGATGAGGAAACCATTAGCCGCTGTGCACGCGTGCGTGGGTGTACCGCTCACTTGATCCCTCCATACAGTCCAGCCTCCAAAGGCAAACCGCTTCTACACCGGCAGAGTACAGAGATGATGATGGCGGCACGCTGCCCATACTGAGCTGAAAGTAACACACACACACACACGCAGCACAACACCGATAAGTCACCCTCATCGTGCTTCCAATAAGGAATGACAGGAACCCTCACTTCCACTTCCCTACTCACATCCCCCCATGCGTCCTTCCTCCTACCACAGCCACCCATGACACATACGAAGTGACGCCTTAACAAAGCGAGGATCGGGTGGACTCGCGGCGGCCATTCAGAATATTTTGCCACCTTGCACGGTTGGATTCTAGCGTGTCGACACACCACTGCATTCCATGAAAGAGGTCGCCCACAATGTCTCGAAAGAACTTGCCAGCTACAAAGTCGATGAAGCCGATCTGCCCACGCGCCAGCTCATTGCTCTTCGACCGGTCAAACATCGGCAGTACCTCTACACCCTTCTCCTTCTCCATGTCACCCTGGCGGTAGAACTCCTCCGTCACAGCTATCGCCCACATACGAGACGTCTCGAACGGTTTCGTTACATTCGACACGTCACCAGCCTTGATCAGCATTTCCATCACCATGCGGCGGTGGGCCTCGTTCTCTCGATCAATGCCGTTGGTAACCAACTCTGTAAAGCGACTTAGAGCATCGTTGTGCTTTGCCATATCGGTGGCCAGCACACAGTCGATCAGCGCGTGGTACGCGTACGCGACGTCCTCCCCACTCAGACCCTCGAACACATCCGCGGCGGGGTCAGACAAAATCTCGATGGCGAGGCTGCAGTGGTGCACCTCCAGCACGGAGTTGTTCCCGCTTGCGCTGGAAAGGATACCCAGCGGCGAGTCCGTCTTCAGGTAGAAGCTGTTGTTCACGCCCATGTGGTCAAGGTCGTGCACCAGCGCAGTCACGAGCAGTACGTAGCACTCCAGCTCCGTCAGAAGCTCTGACGCGTTGCCTGTGTACAAGTACGTGTAAAGCGTCTGACACACGTCCACGACGTGGTAGAAGTTGTGGTACGGAACGCGACGATACCTGCGACGGCACTGCACGATGAAGTTCAGCAGTGTCTGTTCACGGCAGCCAAACTTCTCCGGCAGACCACTGTTCCACAGCAGGTGATACACAACAGCGGCAGCCGCGTTCATCGGATCGTCGTGCTTCTCCCGCACCCCAAACAGGTTGAATTCCGGCGAAGTGAAGTCATACACTTCCTCGAATTCAATAGACGTCACCGCCTCACGCTCCTCCGGCGTCACCGCGATCGCCTTTACCCCCTTCGGAGCCCGCTGCCCCGTAATGCTGTTGCGTTGCAGGCTCAAGGTCATCGCCTCACGGCCTGCATTCACCGCGAATTCCAGCAGGTGGCTGTTGTTGATCGAGATGCCTGCAAACAAAGAGAATACTTGGAATGTATCTTGATCCGTGCGCGTGAAGCAGGTCACGCTACCGTCGTCGCTGAGCTTGTTGACAAGTTGCACCACTGCGAGCACCTCGCCGTTCAGCACAATCGGCTCGCACAGAATTGACTGTGTGCGGTAGCCTAGCTGCCGGTCCACAGCGCTGTTGAAGCGCGAGTCCGCATACGCGTCCGTGATGTTCTCGCCAACTCCAGACTCGGCAACAGTGCCGGCAATGCCTTGCCCACATGGAAACCGGATCTCGCTCGCGCTGTCCGCCATCTTGCTGTACAGCTCGTTGCGCTCCTTGTCCAGCAAAAACATCGATGACCTATCCGCGTTCAGCAGCTTCTTCGCGCCGTGCAGCGCGTGCCGCACAATGCTGTTCACGTCGCGGATGTCCGTGTTCGACAGCAGCGTCACAACATCCAGGATCGCGTCGCTCTTCTTCTTCTCCGTCAGAAGCGTCTCGTTGATGCGGCAGTTGCGCAGCGACGCGGCAGCAAACATTGAGAATGTCTCGAACAGTTCCTCGTCGCGCCGTCCAAACACGCGCGGAAGTCGCTGCCCGCTCTGCGTTACCATATCCAATTTGTTGATCAGCTGCGCAACGGCAACGATTGTGCCCTCGAACACAATCGGCAGACACAGGATCGTGCGCGTGTGGTACCCAGTCACCTTGTCCACAGACCGGTTGAACCGGTCATCCTCGTACGCGTTCGGGATGTTCACCACAGAGCCCGATTGCGCAACGTAACCTGCGATGCCCGTCCCTGCAGGCAGCACCACAACGTTGCCGTCCTCGAAGTGCGCCTTCAGGCTGCCGTCTGGCATCACCAGGAAAATACTACACCGGTCGCTCTCCGTCAGCGTCTTCGCCGTGTTGATGATCGACTGCACGAGCACCGACTCATCCAGTGTGTCTCGAGCAAGCCGTGTCGCCATGGTCACCATGGCCTCGATTTTATCTGTTTCCCTCTTCTTCAAGGCGATGTCAATGCTGTTGCGGACGGCAACAGTGGCGCTCCGGAGCAGAAGCCGAGCGTAGGCAATCCTGTCCGCCGGAATGCAGCCATTCGGTGCCTCTATGCAGCCAACGAGCTCGGACTGGTACCATAGCGGAATATATAGTGTATTTGCGATGGTCAGCATGTCTTGAGCTTGTGCGCACTTTCCCAAGGGCGTGACATGGTCAATCAGGGCGGCAACGCCGTTAACAGGGTCCCATAGGAGATTGTCGTTGGTGACCACCATATAGGTGCGTACATTAGCCGAGCACGTGACGGCAGATATTCGCTCATTGATTGTCGCAAAAAGCTCCGTTGGCTCCTTGGTGTTGTCGCAGCATTCCTCCACAAACAAGACAATGTCATCCTGCAGGTTGCGTGACTCGTCGGTTGCGTCGTCGAGCACGCTCAGGAAATCATGGGTGGCCCGAGGCTGTGAAGGTGAGTTATTGATACCAGGGCCTTGTGCGGTATCAGGGAGTGCACTACGCAGGGCCTGAATCGCCTTCAGCTCCGTGGGGGAGAAGGAAGTAGAAGTCCGGCGGTAACGCGCCAGAATCGACTGGCAGAGAGCTACTGCCTCGCATAAGTGATCGGAGCCGTCTGCATGGCAGTGTAGCGCACTGCAGGGAAGGACCGCTGAATACATCACTGCACGCCGTCACTGCCAGCTCCTAACAAATACTAGATAGCGGTCTATCCGAGAACAAACATGCAAGCAATGAAAAGGATCGTGCGGCGTTTGCGTATGGGGCCTGACCTGTATATATATATATATATATATGGTGTGTGTGCGTGTGTGTGTCACCGTGGAGAAGCGGCAACAAGAGCGAGAGAGCGCAAGAGGCAGTCGTGTATGCAGTGTACGGCCGCGCACGCACGTGCACCTTTGTTCCAAAATTGCTCGATTGCAACTGCACCTTAGGCCTCCCTTTCAAGAATCTCAAATGCTCGCCAAGTTGCTTGGGTACCGTTGTTGGTGGGTTCCGTTTGATGATGGTTAATGCGCGCGCGTAGAGCCAGGGAGGAGAGGCGTGCTGACCTCATTGCGTAGTTGATAGGCGAGAATGACAGACAGACGTGGGGCAGAGCAAGAGATCCATAATGATACACGATGCTGAGGCGTGCACAGGAAGAACCGGTGAGGGAAAAGGAGGAGGCGCAGGGCTCCCTTACAGACGAGATTGAACGGTAGTGTACAACGTGGGCGCCTATCCTCTACATGGCACACACTCTCTCATCTATTCAGCAGCGGATCTTTCATCTGCGCACTCCGTTCCTCAACTTCCCTTGGCTTGGTGGCACCATACTGATACGTGATATTTTCGTGTCTCCACAGCTGCGCCATCAGCATACCCTTGTGAGTAGACACACTGTAGCGAGCTTTGATAACTGGTTACACGAACGTGCACACAGCACCATCGCTATGGGATGGGCAGAAAACATCAACCCATCACCTCGTACAACAGTCCAGATAGCACAACTGTCGTCTTGGCTGTGACTGTAGCACCTTTTTCTTCCAGGTGACACCGTAGACTAATTCAGTTGCTTTCATGTGCGCAACGTGCGTAGACGTGTGCATGTGCGTAGGTGAGTCTGTGTGGCTGTTCGGCATCCATGACTCTTCGTCCTTCTTTTGTCTATGTAAAGCGTATGCTTGGGCGTGGCTTGCTATTATGAGCAAGTGAGTGTGCACACGTCAGCCACTCACACATTCCCCTGCCATCTGTCTTTGTTCCCCGTGCCCGCCCCTTGTCCCTATCCAAGGCAGCTCCAACCGGCAGCGCTTGTCGTACGACTGGTGAGCCTATATGAGACGGTGGAGACGACCTTCAAGCATGGCCTATGGCGAACAAAGAGGAGGGTGCCAAAGAAGGGATAGGAAAGGGCAGACTCTAGTGTTCTCTCTATATCTTGTCGACCGCACGTGAGCGGGTGAGCCACACCTTTCCCCGCACTCGGTGCTGTGCCCAAGACCCAGTGACTACAACAAACTGGCCAGCTGGGCGCGGATGTTGTCCGCAAAGCTTACTTTGCGGCGCGCTGGAGTAAAGGGTGATGATGGGGAGGTGTACACCGGGCGCGGTGTTTTTCTACCTATGGACGTGTGCGCCACAATCACCTTCTGGGGCCGTGCCGTCGCAGGTAGCATCGACTCGGGCGTAAGGAGGTGGCTGCGAGCTCCACGATGCCCGGCAGACTTACCCTTCTGCTTCTCTGGCACCGTGGGAACCGCTACTTGCGCGGTCGTGGCACCAGCAGAGTCGTCAAGAACCTGGGCGTCGACGTCACCATCTACACTGTCCGCCAGGACGTTCTCGGCCAAGAAGTTTCCATCCCCGTCTGTGGCAGCTGTTCCCTGTGAGGTGAGGGCACCCTTCTTTGGCGCCTTATTGCTTGCCGCCACACCGATCTTGCGTGCAGCGCTAACCTTTACCAGGGCTCGGCGGGGGGCGGACACATCCTTCGCTTTAGTGCGGTAAGCCCTGGCAGCTCGCTTCGTAACCATCTGGAGCTTTACTGCGGGCAGCGCGTTTCTATCAGGAGAAGCCGCCGGTGTGGCCTCGGTGGCAGTCTCCTTGCTCGCGATCGGCACCGTCTGTTTCAGTTTCGGTTTTGCCATTGCCGTCACTTTCTTCAAAGGCACTCGATCTGACAGTGACTTCTTCTTTCGCAACGGCGGCCGCGCCGCATTCAACTTGAGCACCGGCTTTGTGACCCTGAGCTCTGGAGCGACTTTTTCCTTCACACTCTTCAGATGTGCCTGCTTGTTTTTTAACGCGTCCATGGTGATCATCTGCTGCACGTTGTATACCGCCAGCTTCTCGTTTCTTTCTTTTGTGCGCAGCACAGCAGCTCGGGTGAGGACATCGTCGTACACAGAATGGCCACAGCGTGTCTCGGCGAGTAGGGTTGCGACGCTTACGTCGTCCAAGGTGCTGTCGACGCCATACGCTGCGGGGGGCATATTGGCCGACTGAGGTAAGTGCCTCGCAATAAAGCAGCCACAGTCAGAACTACGAAGCTTTTCAAGTCGCTCGAGGCTCCGGCGAGCTCTGAAGTAAACACCGTCGCGCGACCGATCTGCTGCTAGAAGGGAGCGAAAGAGTTCATCCTGCATCGCGTTGCCACCGAGGTCCAGCTTGATGCCGCGAAACGACGCAAATAGTCGTATGATTTCGAAGTGCTTCCAGTCAAAACCAGCGCACCGCGCAGCGCAAAACATTTCAAAGAAGGGTGCTTCCACATCCGAAATGGGGGCAAACAAGTTCCGCAGGTCTGGGGAGAGAGAGCTGTATCTATCCATGACGTACTTCTCCCCGGACACGGTGAGGTTACAAACGGAAAGCACCTTTGTTACTGCCGTAAAGGCGCTCTTTCGCGTTGGTGCAACAGAGCGCTGCATTTCTGTGAAAGAGTTGAAGAGCAGCATGCTGGGACTCACAAAACGCCTGAAAGCAGACGTCCCACTCCTGTTCGACCGCTCTTTGCTCGTACGGAACGCGTCCACCTTCAGTTTTTCTAGCAGTCGTCTGCGGTCACGTTGACTCATTGCGTGCATTGTCGACTTCGCCATGAGCGCGGTGAAAGCCTCGTTGCCGGCAGTCAGAAGCATCTTATCCTTCCCAAAGAGTTTCATGAGCAAGTTGAACGTATTGTTCTTTTTTTCTGGGTCTCTGGTAACCAGTGCAGCGCGCTGCAGTGCCTTCGTATTGTACATCACACGCTGCTTCAACGGCAGCCTCTTCCACAGCTTTGCCATAATTCGCATGTTTTCATGGCCCCCATCGAATGACTTCGTCTTCAGCACATTCCTTTCCTTTTGTATGTCCTGTGTAAAGAGATTGAAACCCGTCATTTTGGTACGCACTATGCACTGCGGCTTCGCCGCAGTGGAAACGCGGAAGTGGCGCATCATCGAAGCGTCAAAAGTGACGCCCACGTCTGCGCAGAGGCCCCTTGTTTATGCTACTCTGTGGTGACTGTGGTAGTAGTACGTGCGACCACCCAAAAAAAAAAAAATGCAGAGAGCGACGCGAGCGAGCGCCCACGCACTAACACATCCGCTCACCCTTTCCTTTCCCCTGTGCGGAAAAGGCAGAGGAGGGATTCTCACACATGAGAGTGGCCGAGATAGCAAGAAATTACCGAGAAGTGATAACGTGAGTAACCAAAACAAGATAGGCGCCAGTATGAGGTGGCACAACACACCTGAGCAGTCCGCAACACGATCGCGCACTCAAAAGGAAGGCCTAACGTGAGGGAGTGGCCAAACGTGTGATTCCACTCAGCGCATGTCCCTTGCCCACACATCTGCCTTTTTTCTTTTTGCTCTTGTGCATCGGCAGTGCTAATGAGAGAGTGAGGGGGGGCGGGGGCTCTAAGTACCCATGGGAAGCTTCCACACCAGCTTCCAGGCGCGCTTGGCTGACATCCATCCCTATCGACCTTATACTTAGAACTCAGCGCCTGAAGCATCCTACACGTTGCCGCCTTTGCAGATCTTGTCTTCCTTTCATGAGTTTTTCGGCTCGCTACTAGACTGCAGCTAATGGAAAAAAGACATTTCGGTTGTGTGGGCCTGCAGTCGTTCTCTGCGTACTCTGCATGTCCGAACTCTGTGAAGACGCTACTGCGAGTCCAACCCCAGGCACCGCAGAAGCGAGAAATGTGTCCTATACCAAAGTCGTCCCCCGAGCGTAGACTTCTCCAGGATGAGGTCGCGGCATTGAAAGGAGCGGCCAAGGCTGTCGCTAGCCGCAAAGCTCGGGAACCACTTTAAGCTGATATTGTACTCGGTCACCTCACTCCGCCGCACCTGACACGCCTCAAACACTTTCCAGTGAAAGAAGCGGCTGTTGATCACAAGCGCCGTCACCTCTACATTGTCGCTCGTGCGGTGTCGCCAGCTGGAGCCTTCGAAGAGGTGCGAGCATAATGTCATCAGAAGCACCGATGACATCGTATCTGACATGTAGCGCCACAGTGCGTCGCGTAACGATACCCCGTGGGGAGCTGGGGAGGGAGAGGAGGAAGGCCCTCGTGGCAGCGGGGGTAGTCCACCACTGAATGCAGTGCTAATTGGCGCCGCTTCGTAAAACCGGGCAGGGGTGTGCAGCACTCGAGCGATACGCCCCACCTCCGTGTCCACGGTGCAGATAGAGTTCCAGTACTCCAGTGCTGGTGCACGCGTAGCTCGACGCAGCTCCCAGTCATAAAAGACAAGTCCTAAGTACATGGAGCACCAGAAGCGAGACAGCAGCGTGCGACCGGATCGGTTGCGCAGCACATAGCCGCCCGTGAAGCCGAGAAGAAATCCGGTGTCTGCATAACGGTGGTTCATCGTGTCCAGGCAGTCGCACGTCAGCCGCCAATCAACGTTGCTCACTGGGAGGGAGAGAAAGCGACGCGCTCGGTCGACAATGTAGAGCAGTCGAAAAAAGTCACGTTCTCTATCCTGCTCCAGTTGCGTGGCGGCCTCGCTCAGAGAGTTGGACAAGACACGCATCCTCTAGAAAAAAGGGAACAACGGCGCAACGCGGGAAGGAGCGCGACAGCACAAGGCACGCCGGATGCGCACCACCCTAGCTCCACTACCCACAGTGAAGGGTGCCCGCAAGGAAAGGAATGCACTGGACTTGCAAATGTATTCACACGCCTCAGGACACTAACAACTGTAACTTATGCGGGAGAACAAGGGGAGAAGTACAGCGAAGCGCAGGCATGCAAGACGTGAGCGACAAGTAGTAAAAAGAGACAACAGAGACAGACATGGCGAAACAATGATACGAAGTAACATCACCTCTATGTGCCCGCACAAAAGCGCCATAGCACCGCATACGCCGCAGTCAATACTCTGCAAGAGCATGCATCCGTGAAAATGCTCTATACTAAAAAACATTTCTTGTGCAGCACAACACAGAGCCGCTGGAAACTCTTCAACCAGCTCCGATGGACTGGCATGTGCGTCGGCAATTCTTCTTACCACTTCTATTCTCTATGGTGCAACATGATCAGCAGAACTGTGCGCCTTCCCTCGTCTCTTCCTACCCCTGTGCTTGCCCCAGCTCATTGAGGTGCGAAGGCAGTGACACAGAAGAACGTACAATACTATTCGCGCGTGCAAAGTAGGAGGGGGAACGCCTATAAGTACCCAATGAAGAAGGGTTAACAGAAAAGGTGGCACTCGACCACTGTCAGTGACCCACCACCTCAACGATGCCCTGCTGAATGAGAGGCTCGGCCTCCTCGAAGCTAAGGGAAAGCTGATCGCCGGTGTTGATAATAATGGTCTTGCCACTGACAGAGGACCGAAACTCGTAGTGGCAGCGACCGCGAACCTCTAGCTGGCGCACCGAAGGAGGTCTCCACAAGTATGCGCGCAGGTCTAGTGGGACATCGAAGGAGGTCATGTACTCCACCATGGTATTTTGGTAGTCAGACAAGTACTTCGCTTCTGCTGCAGAGAGGGAGCCCTCCAGCAAGTTGTCTCGCACGCTCCACCACGCCTTAGCAATTTTTTGTTGTCTCCACAAAAGGTAAGTGAGGACACAACGCTTGTCTCGTAAGCACTTGGAGCGATAGTAGCTCATGGAGCTCAAGTAGTAAGGCTGCGTGAGATCAGCGTAAGGGTTCGTCGCGATAAATTGAATGCACGCGTAAGACTCGTTTATCTTCTCCAACACTGCCCTAACTTTTTGCTCGTCAAGCGTTCCCATCGACCCGCCGCTCACGATGAGGGCACGCAGCTCGCTAAGGAGCTCCGCTGATGCATCCTGTTTTTTGGAGCCCATCTACAAATACCTGCTGCAGCGTCAGCGACCCTCACTCTACTTCATGCACCGTACGTCTGAAGGTGATTCTAAAGGAGGAACAAATCGATGTAAAGGAGGTGAAAGCAATAGAAGAAGGGGAAGAGTGTTAACCTGCAGTTCTTGAGGAAGAAGGCGCAGAAGAATGGCGAGATAAGACATGTTGAGGTGAAGGCAATGAATCCGCATCAGACCCACAGCTATGTCTGTGGCACACTACAAAGCCCTCCTTCCCTAATTGGACACATATGAAAGGTGTTCCCCCCGAAATGAGGTCCTGGAAAAGAGAGGCGGCGGTCACAGTTCAGTATTGCCACGAGCCAGGATTCCCATAGTACTCTACCGCGCACCTGTCATCCTGCACTGAACCTCTCGGCGAGGCGTTGATCTCGTGTACACCTCAGATGAGACTGTCACCTTCGACCGTGGCCCCGCTTGTGTGCGCATACTGGGGCGAGAGAGACGGGAGGCGAGCCAGATGCCACTTACACTGCCGTATAAAGAAACCTGTCCAGGAACATCTTTCATACAATGGTGTAGTACGTTGTCGATGGTCGCAGATTTGATCCCATCATCACCCTTACTCAGAGTGAAGATTGAAGAAATGTCATTTGCTGTTGTTCTCAGAAGACAAAGAAAAATAGAAGGAGGGCACCCGCCACTGCATGAAGAGGGGCAGAAGAAACGAGAAACTCCCGTCGCACGTGCGCGTGCGGAGCGCATTCATCCTGAAAGAAAAAGTGTAACCGATAAAAATAAGCGTGAGAGACGAGTACAAGTGTTTCGCAAGAGCTCAAACGTTTTTCGTGCGCGTGAGTGTTTCGGACCGCAAGTAAATGCTGCCCTTTTTTTTCTTGTGTTTGAGTTGGCTGGCGAGGTGCATTGCAAAGCGCCACATTGACAGCTACCGCCCCCCTTCACCTACCCAACAGCAAGGATTGGTGTTTCCGCATCCCTATTCCTGCTATCCGCACCATACGCGTTTTCCCTTTTGCAACTGTTATACCTCATCGCACAGACTTCGGCTTTCCCTGGTGACTTGGCGTATCGTTGTGCTTCTTGGTGCCAAGACGCTCGTGGTGCGCATCCTCGTACTCCATCGCCAGCGCTTCCGCCTTGTCGTGCGGAGGGACACTGTCGCTGTTCTCGTCGTAGTGCTTCGGCGGCATCTTTGGTACAACGCAAAAAAAAAAAAAAAATGAGAGGGATAAGTTCTTTGAAAGTAGAGAGCTGGAAAGACAGGCTATAAATGATCGGACGAGGACTTGTGACAAAAGCAATTGGTACGCATACATATAGAGAGAGCGTGCGTAAGCGTTGGGAGAGGGAAGGCCTCAATAGAAAGTGGACCAGGTAATGGATGGAGTAGCGCACGACGAGGGGATGGAGAATCAGCATGTGTCTCTCTACCTCAGATCTCGGTGAGACTAACCGAGCCCAGATGAGAAGTACACGAAGAGACATCGCTGACGATAGTGTTACTTGCCAGGTCTGCTGGCAGGAAGCGATGTAGTACTCATCAGTGGGAGAGCCGTGCCCACTTCGGCGCTCTGTGGCGAGGGCAACCATAACGCATCACCAAAGCGCGTTTTCGACGATACGTCCCCCTCTTCCTTGTTTCCTACAATAACATAAAAGTCCAGCTCGTGCCCGTATCGGAGACCGGTGGAGTCGTGTGCAATGCTTTCTCCAGTGCAGTGCGTGACGGCAGCAAAGGAAAATCAAGCGTACCCTCACACAAGCGCGGCTGGTACACAGTAAAAAACAGGCAAACACAAAAGTGCAGACAAAACGTGTGCATTAGAGCACCAACAGGCGGTGGCTCGTAAAGGAGCTCAGTGACTCCACAAATAGCCTACATAGCACAAAGACGACAACAGACAGAAAAATGGAGAGCGGCAGAGCCGGAAGCGCGCGCAGCGAGTTGCGGAAAAGCAGCAAGGACAGCAGCGTGCCCAGCATGCCTGCCAGGATGCTCACCATACAGAAACCCCACGACACAAAGCCGGAAAACGATGCGCGACCCACGAGAAGGCTGTAAAAGATGAAGTCGCCAAGGCCCAGCTTGAATGGAGCGGCGTGCTGCACTGTCCACATGAAGGACTCCGCGGCCCTTGCATGCACTTCCGCCGGCATCTCTTTCGCCGGCTGCTTAATCGGAGCGATGCTGTGTGCGCTGCTATAAATAAATCCGGGAATTGGCTCGTCGCGTTCCTGAGCAATCTTGATTAGCCGATGCAGTGGCCCTTGCTGCCACAGAACGGCAAGAATATCGTACACGGCGATGCAGATTAACAACGCCCACGTCGACCATTCCGGCAGCGCTGTCAGCGACCACGCCGTCAAGATAGAGGCGATGACCAAATACACCTGCGTCACAGTAGGGTGAGTATAGTAAAAGAGGGAGATGAGACCCACCACGCCAAAGTTCCACACAAAGATGCCCATTGAAATGACATTGTAAGGAATTTGGTAATATGTGCAGAACAGGTCCAACCAAATCCACAACAACAAGAAAAACATTGACACGGCCGAAAACGCCAGCCATCCATACAATACAAATTGCAGATGGAAGTGATAGAGCACCACAATTGCAAACGTTGCGGCCACAACGCACCCAACAACGATCAGGGCCGCCAACAGCGAGTACACAAATTTCTCGCCCACGCTACTCGCGTCATTCTCGTTGACCACCACTGGCAGAGGTGGCGCCTGGTTGTTCACGTAGATAGGCGAGAGGCACGAGAGGCTCCACACTACGGCCAACATAGTGATGGTCACAGGTACAATGAGCGATACAAAGCGAATGCCCACGCCATGTGAGAGGCCTGCGTCGCTTACGACAACCCTGCTTGACATCTTTGCCAAACTACGATGTGCAGAACAGGAGGCCAGTACTGGCGAATGTACCCTTCAGCCTTCAAACCATAGTTCGAGACGGTACAACGTGGCGGCACATTGAACGCTTCTTGAGAAAGTACCCGGGGCAAACGGGGACAGCAGTCAGTGTGTCCACGTGTGTGTGTGTGTGTGTTTAAGGGAGGGGTGTATGTGCGTATAGCGCAACAGCAGCGAAGAAGTAGTGAACGCAGAGAACGAAGGAAATTGAAAGAGGAAGTCAAAATTTACACAAAGAAATAGAGACAAGAGGCGCAGGCGCACATACCCCGTGCAGCTTTGCTTTCCTTCCCTTGAAAGTCCAGGGGTTTCCGTGCACAGACACCGCACATATCCATAAAATGGACGCACGCAAAGCTAGACATAAGAAAGACTCAAGGAAGCATCTCCATACACACACATGCACGATGGAAAGTCATAGCTCTTCAAAAAGCCTAGGGACATTAGCAACGCACAGCCACACGTGCCTCGGCGTCTCTGGGAGAAGTCCATGGTCAAACTATCACCTTCACCTTTTTCTTTTCCATCTCTTTAATATCGTGTCGCCTTCCAAGTGCACAAAGACTACGTTTAGTGTGTTGTGAAGAGAGTAACTACGACTCAGCAGATTGAACAACAGTAGACCCGTCTTTGGGGAAACAGCATCCGTCGAGCTGCGGCGAGGCTGATGCAACGCCTTCCATGTGCTTGCGTCGTTTGTTGGAGATATGACGCTTTTGTTCTGGATCAAATCCCTCCTCAGGCGAGTCAGCCAGTGCCCACGTCGGTGTAGGCAACAGGTAGTCTTCCGGCACCATATCCGCGGCTCGCACGGGGTCCTGAATGATGGCGTTAAACTTATCGTAATCAATCCAGCTGTGCACTCGGCCATCGAGGACAAAGCGCTGATGTGCCAGCAAAATGCAGCCGGAGTGCTCGTGGACACTTGCCATTGTGTACTGCGTTCCGTTGCCAATCACTCCGCAGAGCTTTTGAGCAAACGCTTTCATTTTCTCCCACGAGGGAACGTTCTTGATGCGAAGAATGGTGTTGTGGTTACCCGAAAAGGCTGGCGTCAGGCGCTTGATCTCGATAAAATGTGGCTGCCCTCGGTCAAATAAATCTTTGTATTCGGGGAGGTTCTCCGGCTCCATGTTAAACCCATCAATCATGGTGAGTCGAAATACGGTGCGGTGCTTCTTCTCTCGCATGTTGTTCACGCTCTCGTTGAAGCGTTCCCAGTAATCTGGGAGAACAGGACGGTCAAGGATCTTCATTGTTTTCTGGTTCGGAGCATCTACGCTCAGGTACAGCTGCGTTACTGGATCCAGTTTACGAATGGCATCCGGAAACTGGCCGTTGTTGACAAGGAAGGAGGATATTGACTTGGCGTGCAGCAAGCCAAGAAACTCGTTCACGTAAGGGTACATGATTGGTTCGCCCACAAGGGACAACGCGCAGTGCCGGGGAGTCAATGCCTCCTCGAGAGCCTGATCGGTCACACCAGGCATCCCGCGGACACCATTAATCAAGGCTTGATGGCTCGATATCATGCCTTCGACGACATCCTTTGGTGCGTCGACCATCCATTTCCACTCTGCTGCGGTCGGGTTTGAGTTAAGGCGCCAGCAAAAAACACAGTTGTTCGCGCACGCCATGCTCGGGGTTGCCTCCATGCACCGATGTGACTTGATACCGTACATCGTCCACTTGTAGCATCCACCACGCCCCCTCATCATCGACTTTTGCCAGCGGCACAGCTTCACCGCACTGTGCGTGCCAACGAGGGAGTACATCTTGCCCAAAGCCTCCCGACGCTTCTCGGAGAGCATTGGCCGGCATCCATTGGAAGAGCCTCTCTGCATTTTTGACCGCGACAACGCAACACCGGAGCAGCAAGACAGACACGAGAAAAACGAGAAATCGAGGGGATGATAACGAGGCTGACTGTACTGTGAGTACGTACGCGTTCAAATGCATGCACGAGAGAAAATGGTGAACGAAAAGTTAAAAGAGAACCATGAGGGAGTAGCACATATAGAGAAAGAGTAATACCCATCGTCAACAGCGCACTGTTCAACAACGACCGAGGCGTGAGCGTCATCAAAATGTCTCGCTGACTCTAACTGCAAGGAGGACAGAGAAATACTGCAAGCCTTTCCTCCGGCTGTCGGGAAAAAAATTCTACCCAAGAACAGGGGCGCACTTTTCTTCTATTGGTCAGATCTTCGTAGTCGAGGCAAGCAAGTATGGTGTATACACAACGGCGGTAATGACACGTGTAGTTCCTGTGCCAGTGCAGCTATAGAATTCTAAATGAACAGTGCTTGATGAAAACGTTCCATTTTTTGTGCGCAGACGGCCCAATCATACAGCGGGAGAGGTGAGCGAGTATGCCAACAACGAGTGGCTAAGTAGCAGGTGCTTCAAACACCTTAAATCTATAGAAAGACTGTGTATCTAA
This sequence comes from Leishmania tarentolae, assembly GCA_033953505.1. Classification (NCBI taxonomy): domain Eukaryota; phylum Euglenozoa; class Kinetoplastea; order Trypanosomatida; family Trypanosomatidae; genus Leishmania; species Leishmania tarentolae. The sequence continues at coordinate 592,182 of CP119839.1, forward strand.
TGAATCTGTAGAACCCAAGGACATCTCCCTTACGAAGTCGGCAGCCACTTTCTCACCTTCGGGCGTCACACAGAATGAAGCAGGTGTACAACACGCACCGAGTTTGGTCGCTGAAGTGCAGCGTTCTGTTGTCGTCTTGACGGAAGTTTTACGATTGGGGCGCTGAGCTGAGTGGAGGCCGCCCATCTCGAGTGATGGGCCCGAGAGCTTTCAGGGGTGCATTTGGGGTGATCCAACAGGTACGCGCGACATGCAGCCGCCCGCTCCTCTGGAGAAAGGCTTTGCAGATACGAAGGGTCACATAGCACTCTTGGTGGTGCCCTGTCTCTACGCATTTCTGCCGCGCCGTGTGACTTCGACGCTACATGATGCGGAACGCTCCAGCTCAGCGCAAGCTGCACCTCTGTGAGACCTGTAGAGGGGTCGATTGCTTGCGCGCCGTAGGTGGCTCTGACCGCCCCACTGCAGGATGGCTTTGAGTCTTGAGGTGCCTGAATGTAGTTGCTACGGGTCGCATCCAACGCCAATGGGGCTGTCCCGTGCCAGAACGGCAGAAAGTCCGAAGTCCCTGCGAGTTTACGTGCCTTCACCCGCTTCGCCTGCTCGACAGACCTCAGCGTCTTCTTGGTCTCGAACGGGGATGGGTTACCACGAAAGTCGAGCTTGCTTCGCTCATTCAGCCATTGTAGCTTAGCTAGCGTTCTTTCTTGTGTCTCCCTCTCGGTTGGGTTCATCGCAAAAAGCTGCAGAGAGGCAGAGGAATTCAGGTGTCTGCGACGGCAGAGTCGGAAAAAATAGGAAGAAGGTTCTTCTGGTTCACTAGCCGCTAATGCTTCCCAGTATTCGCTCAGCAAACCCACACGGGCGTGCAGGGGTACAACAGCAATTTTTCAGGAACAAGACAAAGATGGAAGCAACGATGATAAAAGCAGACAACAGGTCGGAGAGGCAGTTCGCCTCTACGAAGAGCTCCTGTTTTTTCGCACGAATGCGTTGCAGCACTGTCTCTTACTTACACCCTGCATTTTACTGTACCAAGAAGACTCAAAAATCGAATTCACTCGATTCGAATTCGCGGGATGTGGTGTTGAAGGAGAGGAAGAAGATGCGGGGCCTGGTCAGAGCATTACAACTCAAATTTCTGCACCACTCGTCATTCCATATGCTCATATCTTTCTCATTCATTCGTCTAGAATACAAGTACACTGCGGAGCAACCTTAGATGCAATCTCGCAAGCCTGCACCGTGACTGCGCTCCCATTGGAAAAACAAATAGCAAAAGAAAAAAGTAGCAAAGCAGCACAATCATGTGGACTACGATACAGGCGCACCATTCAATGACCCAGCACAAAGCGTGCACACGTTCTGAGGCGCCTTCCACCGAGCTCCCGGAATAATCCGGAGGTTTGCGACACACGAATTGCAGGTAATACGACCACAGCTGCGGCAGAGCCCCTTGCTGCGCAGGATACCAAAAGGCCGCTGACACGTCATACACGCCGAGATGCCCGCCTCGTCTATCCACGGTGTCTCCCGCAGCCAAAAATCAGCGACGTTTTGGTTCGCGACGGTGGAAAGGTTGACAGATGCCAGAAACGGGTGGCACTTGACCTCCTTCATACCGATACGCGCCTTTGGGTCCTTCACTAGTAACTTTCGAATCAGATCTCTCGCGTCTGGGTCTATGTCGTCAGGAAACTCCGGCTCCTTTTCAAGAATGGTTTTGATGAGCAAGTACTGCGTGGGCGCGTCGAAAGGGCGCTGTCCCACGAGCATCAAGTACAGTACACAGCCGCAACCCCAGTAGTCAGATGCGCAACAAGTATAACTGCTTTCTAAGAGCTCGGGAGACATGTAATAGGTGGTTCCACAGAAGGTCTTGGCCCTGCCACTGTCAGTCTCCTCGCCTGCCGCCTTGTCGTTCGCAGACTGGCACACGACGGCCGTTCCGAAATCGATAAGGCGGAGATGTTTGTCAGCGCTGAGCATTACGTTTTCCGGCTTGATGTCTCGGTGAATCACCGTCAGCGTCTTCCTAACTGGTCCGCTTGGACTAGCGCTGCACTTCTTTTCGCCGTGGTGGAGGTAGAAGACAGCTGAGAACAGCTCAGCAATGGCGTGGCGTGCCGCCTCGAGAGGAATGTGCCCCCACCTTTCTATATGTTTTAGCAGTTCTCCTCCTTCACATAGTTCTGTCACGTACAGTAAATCCTCCGTCGTCTGCATTGAGGCGTGAAACTTGACAATGTTGGGGTGGTCACATATGAGCAGCATTCTCGTCTCTCGTCGAGCCACCTCAGCCATGCGGGTGCGTTCCTCATCCGTTGGGGCGTCAAGAATTGACCGCTTCGAAATAAACTTTACCGCATACCGGACGCCTGTCGGCTTGTACAGGCCGACAACCACCTTGCTGAACGCCCCAGTGCCAATCTGCGGACCGAATTCGAAATCCGCCGCTGCCATCTTACCCGGCATCTTGCTAATGTGTCCTCTCCTCCTTTTTTTGATACTACAACGGCCGAATGCGTCCTGACACAAGAGAAGCGAGACTTGAGAAGGTCATGCGGGGTGATCCTGTTAAGATTTTGGCAGAGAGGAGTTCAACTAGATTTTTTCTCCTCCGTTCTGTACGAAGCGTGAGGACTTGAAAACTTTCTTCCAGTATGCGTACAGCAGTCGGAAAAGTGAGGCGTTCTTTGCAGAAGCAAGCAGGCGCGTAAAACAAAAAAAAAATGAACAGAAATGGCAGAGGAGATGAAGAGAATATAACGCTTCTCCCCTCTTATGAAGCAACGGGGTGGGGGCATTATAGTGGGCCCAATACGACCGCTATAAACGATTTCTCCGAAGAGTCAAGGCATCATGGGAAACAGGCTGGCGACCCCAACAGCCAGACGACACAATTCACCCACCCACACAAGCTACATCGCAAGTGCAAATTCGACGTGGAAACGCCTAAAGATCAGTGCGAGTTCGACCCTGTCATCGGTTCTCTGTGGCACTTACGCCTCTTTCGGATGCACGCACTGGAAAAGAAAATACAAAAAAGGGGGACAACGCTTATCTATTCTATTGCCATCTCTGCAGCAGCGGCTGTGCAAACTGTGCACCCCCTCAGAAAAAAAAAGAGGAAGGTAGCATGATGCACGCATCACACAAAACAAACAGAACTTCTATGTCTGCCAGGCTTCGAATTCTACTGTCGCTTCTTCTCCGTAGAACAAAACTTCATCGATGAGCCCACGCACTGACACTGACTCTGTAGCATCCAGGCCGCCAACTCCAGGTGCCAGGAGTGCACTATCAATTGCTGCCCCTCCCTTTGGCGGCGCATTCGGTGAGGACTTCACTCCAGAGGCGCTTCATGAACGACCGTAATGGCAATCTTCTCATCGCCATCAGCCTCAGTGCATGAGTCCACCTGCATTCTTGCCTCCCACTCCTCGATAGCTGCGCGATCACGGCGCTCCTGCCCACCGCGAACCTGCTTCTTTGCCTTTGTTGCGATCAGCTTGAAGTACTCATACACATCAGCGCAACGCAGCCAGTGTCGGTATTGTTGGTAACACGACTCGGAGGTCAGCCTTTTGATTGCCCGCTCCGTCGTGTAGTTAAGTTCGCTGAGACAGAAAGCGATGTTGCGTGCAATAGCGAGCTTCTTCTTGCTGCGTTCTGAAAACGACTCGAAGCGCTGGCAAAGACGGTCGATCAATGAATCTGTTGGCTTGTCTCCTTCCACACGCTCCAGCAAGCTGCGCATCGCCAGCTGGAACCTGTCAAACGGCATGAGATTGCTCAGCTGCGTTGCCAGCGGGGGGATCAAATTCCCAGTTTTCTCCTTCTCTTTCATCGCCAAGTTCTGTACAAAGGTGACGGCGTTATTGGCGATCGTTTCGTCCGGATCTGCGACTAGCTTCACAATAGTGTACAGGTGGTCCCGGATACGCAGCATCTCTCCCAAAACGAGATGGGAGCATACCTGGATCGTCACGGCGCGGACGCGGACATCCTCATCGACCAGTAGCTTGAAGAACCCCGTGGAGGGAACACTCAGATACGGACCTAGCAGATTGGGGTGCACACACACGAGGTCACCGAGAGCAACCACAATATTCACTTTCGTGACCCACGACTCACGCTTCTCAGCGACAATGGCAAAAAGGAGCTTGAGATGCTCAGAGCAGAAGCTCTCGCTTACGATCATGTATTGGCAAAGAGTGAGGACAGCGCACACGCGCTCGAAGGGCTTGTCCGCATAAACCACGGGTTTTTTTCGGCATGTAGCGACGATCACATCCGCAAAGCGAGACCAAACAGAGCCGGGTGAAATGATCGCCTGTTTCCTCTTTTGCGCCAGGTCCTGAATTTCGTGTCTCCGGAGCTCGTGCGAGCCAAGCCCGAGCTCCTTGTGCATCGAGTCTGTCTGGTCCCTCACCTTTTGCGAGACCTGGGTAACGGCCTTCGTAGGCTCCTCCAGAGCCTTCAGCTGCGCCTTCTCTGCCGCCTCCACCGCCACGAGCTGCTTTAGTGCCGTGTGGCCAAGTAAGAAAAAGTACTGTGCCCTTCGGTTCGCCTGCATCTCTAGATTCTCGCATGACCCGTAGTACTCAAGAATATAGTTGTACACCGTAACAGGAACTTCGCACAGGGTGTGTATGACGTTGACGCCCGCCTCCGCAAGGATCATCCACGACGCCATCCCTTCTGTGCGGCGGCAAAGGTGATTGACGACGTGTCTAAGCACCGGATGACGTCGGACATCCTCATCAGCTGGTATTGGACGAAATTGAGGGTCCAGCGCCTCGCTCTGGAGAGCAGCAAAGACGTACGACAAGAGTACGTTGTCCTTGTGATTGTCAGAGCACAGAAACTCAACTATGCTGTCCTTGCGCGCGCGCAAGTCCTTCCAAACGTATTTGCTCAGCAAACTGTAGATACGCATGGCGATACGCCGGTCATCGTCGGTGGCATCGGCGTCAATCGAGCCCTCTGCGATGCTCCACACCGACTCTACAAACTGCGCAGAAAGATGTCGGGTGAAAGCAGGGTTGGCTTTCATGAGCCCCAAAATGCGATCCACTGCGCTCACCTCACCCTCGGAGGCGCAACGAAGGAGACTGATCAGTTTCTGCGCACTTGCAGCCACGCGGGTCCCTGTCGAAGCTGCCACGCGGTTGAATGCATTGAAGATAACTTCTGCAAAAGCGTCCCGGACGGCGAACTGGATCTTCATCTCGCCCTCGAACACCATGACGAGAACCTTCAAAAATGCTCGATCTCCCCCCTGAACACGGTACTCAGAGCAGACGACGATGAGCTTGATTGACTCAATTACGTCCCGCTCAGTCTTGCTATCTAGCAAGGCACACGCATACTGCAGTGCCTGCTTGATCAGCTCGATGAAGCAGAGGGTGTTGTGGTAAAAAACAATCCTGTTAATGACAGTCATCTGCTTGTCGGACACCTCAGTATCTCCCTCTACTGATACACCCGCCCCATGCACCTCTGTCACTTTAGGCACCTCCTCTTCATCCACACCCAGAGGATCGTTTGTCATTTCCGTCGGCGGCTGAAACTGCGCTTTGGCGTTCTCGATTTCTTTCTCCATCGCGGATTTGTCGCCAAAACACACAATACCGTCCTTTAGAGCCTCCTCCAACTTGCTTTCGACCAGCGTGCTGTTCAGAACGTTGCCAAACCAGTTTTTGCGCAGCACACTCGAAATGACGGTCATAGCAGCGTCACGTACAAGATAATTCCGGTCCTCAAGCCGACCGACAAGTGCAGTCATCACCGCCAAATGGTACCGCTTTGGTACCGCACGACTCTCCACTAACCGCTCCCATGTATGCAATACATGATTGCGTACAAATGCGTTGATGTCCATGACACGAAAAAGAAGCTCGTTCAGGTACGAATTCCTGATAGCATCATCGTTGGCATTTCGCGCGCGTCCAGTGTAGCGCTGTAGCACCATTTCGGCGATGCAGGTAACTACCGCCTTCCGGATATCGTAATTCTCACTCTGCAGAACCGGAATAACAACATCCGCCATCTTCACGACAACAGTAATGCTGCGCTTCGCCACCTCTCCAAAGAAGCACGCAACATTCTTCGCAGCGGCAGAATCATTAACAGCCTCGTAAAGGGCAGCTCGAGACATCATTTCAAATATGGCGCGCAACAGCTCATCACCAAATCCCACGTTCGTGTCGGTCTGCTCAATGTCAGAAACAAGTTTCGAAAGAAACACGGAAGCGCTTTCCGACTTTAGCGACAGCTCCACTAAAGGAGCCACCAGCTCCGCCGGGCTTGTAACACTTCTCTTCGAGAGAATGCAGTTACCTGCGCGTGCGAAGAGAAGCGCCAGAGCACCACCAACTGACTGAGCATCGCCACCAATATTTTGCTTCAACGTGGCCATGTGAAGACACATTTTTAGTACGAGATTCAGCGTCGAATCCTCCAATTGACAATTCGACCACAACTCCATCACCTCCGGAGAGCAAAATTCGACAAGTGCAGTGAGTACCAGTTCTCTGCCGTCCATATCTACACCGCTACCATCATCTCCAAAGCTGCCATCCATCTCGCGACGCGAGCGTTTCCGGTTTGATTGCTGCTGGGAAAGTCCGCCAGGGTTCTCATCTTCGTCCGGTGGCGCCACAGACAAAAGTATGTTGCAGGCAAGGAACGCATACATCTTGAGCGTAGAGCGCAGACACACTGCCAATGCACCGTTTTGCGCGCTTCCCGGCCTCTGCTTCTTCAGAAATGCCACGGCCACTTGGAGCAGTTTTTTCAGGCGCTCGCCAATCTCATGACATATTTTGTGTCTTGCAATCCGTGACACCACACTTGGGTATTGAGCCTTTTCTCGAATTGCTTTCACATACGAGTAAAGTGGGAGGAAAAGCTCCTGCTTTGTGAAAAGTGCGGTCGGAGATTTTTCGTGGTGCAGTGCATCAAACAATCGTGTCAGGTCATCAAGTTGTTGACGCTCCGGAACATCGAAATCGCACACGGGCTCCACATGGTAGCAATCCGACCCTGTCTTCGTCACATCCTCTAAATCGCTGACACAATTCGGAATAAAAAACTCTAAAACGTCTGACATTGTCGTCCCTCCCTTTCAAACAAAGCACCTTTGCTAATCCAAACTGAAGGAGAGAAATGCAGCGTCTTCGGAAATAAAGTCCTACCGCTACAGACCTGAAATCACTTCATTAAAGAGCACGATAAATCTTGTTCTTTTTTTTTTTTTCTGCTGTGATAAAGACCTTAACGAACGAGCACTACTCAGTTGACCTCCGCTTAGAGCTCATCCTGATACCTTCCTTAACTTTCCTCGAACTTTAGTGATGCAAAGCCATTCAATAATGCAAAAGGAGCAAAGACAGAGAGTAGCAACAAGAATGAAGGTCTAATAATGCGGCATTTGTTTCATCCGTTTCACCACACTCCGTGTGCAATATGATAACTTTCCCAACACTCCCGACACAAACTACAATTACGCAGCCCCTTCGAGCCTGCACCAAACCGGAGTTGAACTTCGGCACATCAGCAGGTGCAGAAATACTGTATGCATACCCATACGCTCCTCAACCATGATGCTCAAAGATACACCGTGCTTCTTCCCTTCTTTGAAGGGTGTAGAAGTAGGGCAAACTCAACAAATTCCTCACATCACTGTAGTCTTGTGTACTTACGTTTAAAAAAAAAACGATACGCCACTAGAAAGAGACTTTCTTTTGTTAGAGGGATATCTTAACACTCCTGTAGTGATTCCATCAGCTACTTCCAGCTGGTGATAGAAAACAGAAGATCGCATCCTACTGCACCTGCTAGTACAAACAAAACGCCAAATCTAAGTACTGAGTCCCTTCCACCAATACCACTATGTCAATAATTGAAGACTTGCTCCTTTGAGGATGAGACGGTGGGTAACAGAAGAAAAAGAAAATAATATTATCGCAGAAAACTTTCTTGCAGCGACATGAAAAGCAACATGATTCCTAAACGCCTTCAATCACATTCCTCCTGTGGGTGCAAAATTAAACCTAACACACCCTCGTGTAGAGCCACCCTTCCTGTCGCTGAACTAGTCATTCCCATCTTGTGCCTTCTGTCCGTCTTCTACTCCTTTTCTTTTGTGCTGCGAGATATGCTATTCCTCGCAAAAAAAAAGTGGATAGCACTGTACCGTTTAAGCAAATGATTTCTACAACCCCTCTGCAGGTCACCAGCAGTAGCTCTTTTCGTATGTGTAATAAGAAGTTGTTTCAAGCAAGATGAAAAGAATATAAATGGCATCCACATGTTTTTCCATCGCAACAACTGCACTAAATACAACCTTTCCTACATATCTTCTAGAGGGCCAACAGAAAACAAACGCAACTTATTGCACAATACCCACAGTCCCTCCTGCACCTTTAACACTCTCAGATAGGCAGCATACAGTTATGTATCAAACAACACAGCATCTCTCGTGTAACATAAGCACGCCTCCATTTTCACAAGCACTTTCGCACCACACACAGACGCAACAATGAATGTGCACTTCTTTTCTCAACACGGACAACTAGATTTTCCAAAACCCAGAGATCACTCACCATCATGTCACCCTAGGAAGAAAAACATAACGCATGAAAAAAAAAAAAAAACATAATCTGGGAAGGTCATTTCATAAAAAAAAATACAAATATTCATCCCAGCGTATCACTGCATAGAGAGGGCGCGCTTTACACGTCAACGCAGTCATAATTACCACTGCATTCATGGTAAGTCTTTACACACCCTTCAAAGCGCTAGTTCAAAAAAAAAAAAAAACACTACGAACTCCGAAACAGGTTAACACCATAAGACGCAACTCATCGGGAAACCGCATCTACAAGATTCAGCCCGTCCAATACGTCCTCGCTCTCCACTTCTCAATCACCTAAAACAAATATCTCTCGCACGCACGCCACTGCTTCCACTTGTGTTGCCGATTAGTGACATACTTATCCCAAAGGTAAACCATCGAAACCTTGCAATTATACTTCAACGTCCACAAAGACTTGCGCGGCTTACACTACATCCAACCCAACGACAGGGACACACTGCGTGTCACAGTAAATGAGCCTCCTGCCATTATTCGCAAATACTATTTCACTCCTAGCAACCACTAAGTACCGCAGCACCAAAGCCGACCTTGCTCTCAAGCCTTGCCTGAAACATAAGTAGTTTCTGGCGTAGTGCGACTACACTCACAGATTACTCACCCCTTCGACATCACTGTCAGAATTGCAGCCAGCTAACAGATAGGAACAACGGCCATGCAGAGCAGGCCTCAGCTCATTGAGTACTGTCTACACAATATCCCATTTTTTAAGTGCCTCGCCGCACAACATTCCCTTCATCCCAGCGATTGTGCTAAGGAAGAACGGAAAGCGGAGCTCACCACGCTTCTCCATTTTCTTCATCTCAGAAACCCTAACCGAACACGGCAACAAACCTTTGAGCGTTTGATAACCGTAAATCTAACGAATCATCGCTTCGGAAAGGAAAGCAATCATGTCAGCAACATCCTCCCAGAGGCAGGAACCAAAGTGGAGCACCACTGAATTTGCACAAGAAATCAGTTGTATAGAGTACGGTACGGCAGTACTACACTGAAAGCCGCAATTGTAGATATCTGCCGTACGCACAGAGCCAACTTCGTTCAGACATCCACACGCACCTTGCTAGCACCATTATTACACGCCTTCATAAAGAACAGTTGTCTTGTATTAACACATACACCACATCCATCCCTACATTTGAAATTAAATGCATCTTTACTAAAGTGACTATTGAAGTAGAGACCCTTCACTTGGCTGCACCCAATCAAAAAAGACAGTGTCCCCTTCAGCTAAAGAAAAAATATTTAGCTGAAAACAGCACAACAAAAAACATTTTTGCCCCTTTTCGACATTTTGCTTGTTACTTTCCAATTGCTCTGGTAAGGCAAATATCATTGACCTCTAAATATACCGTAGTAGTGTACCTATGAAAGTATCCAAAAAAGAAATGATCGTAGGTGTGGCAAATAAATAGCATCCACTACCTACGAGTAACAAAACAGAGAAAATGAAAATGATTCATGACCAGAGATACCAACAAACAGGCAATTGTAATACAAATCTTCCAAGTGCACCTGTGAAACATTGAGTAACACAAATTTATGCATTCACTCATCGATGCTACAAAAAAAAGCCCATGATCCCATCATCAGCAGCTCTATTAGACACACACACACACAAAGAAAAACGTTTGTTCAGCGAAAAATGGCACAGAGAAGTAATATTCCGTCGTGATAAAGAGCATAAAACCCTACAGTACAGCAGCAACCCATCTTGCTCCTGTTGGACGATAGTGGTTCCCTCATGATACGTCCCCCGCTCTAGCCTCACCTGTACAATTCAAATTACCAACAACCTCTGCGCAAACCAGCATCATGCAGAGCTCCCTTTATCTCGACGGGTTGTATAGGTAGTCATTTTTCTTGTTGCACAGGTCATTGCACCAACATGAAAAAAATACTCTGTCTCTTGCAACACACATGAGTGAAACAAATACCTTTTCAGTCGCAGGATAGGGTAAACCTGTGTTTCCGCCCCTCACCAAGACACAGTTACAAAGGTACCAGAAATAGGGTAAGACAACGTCTTCAGCAACTGGAGCAGCTGGGCATCCCAGCACTCTCGCACACTTTTATCAGTTGTTTCCCTCACGTAATAGAAAGGGCATAGTAACCGCACCCCATGACAACACCGTTCCCCTGTCGGTCGTGCATCCCCCCCTCCCCCATTAGTTATTGTATTACACAGAATTTTACAATGTGGCATCAACCACATCCCGTTTCCCACAAACAGGGGGGGGGGTAAGCAGCAAAAAAACGCGACAAGAAAAATAAACACTAGTGCTGAGCTATCAAACGTGCTAAAGCACCCTTATCCATCCACAATATCAACAAGGTTAAACCCCAAGAAGAATTGTCTACGTCATGAAAGCCGCTGGATCCTCCTCACAAACAGTTATCGTTACGACAAAGGGGGGGGGGGTGCCATACTACTGGCAGTCACAGCCATACCATCACGTATGTTATGCAGCCCTCCCCTCGTTGCCCTAATCATCAAAAAGTCTGAGAGAGAGCACTGCTGCATAAGCTTTGCATCTACAAAATCTATCTCATTCTGTCAACGGAACACTAGCTGTTCGCCACGGTCACCTCTGCGCACAGCTGCACTGTAACTCTTAATCGCTTCCTCTGTTGACCATATACACAGATCCATCAGTGGGTCGCCTTTGTATGACTCCAAACCTACTGGGCACAGAACTCGCCACTCTTGCTAGCACTATACAGTCCCTGCCACGCTCATTTTCCATGATATCTGATTCTCGCTTCCTTCTTCTTTAGCTTTCTAACATACGGTTTACACATTCAAACATATATGCAATCCCAGTCAGAACCACCGTTTTCATAAACGGCACGAGGGTCGTGTGGCACAGGTTGAACACTACGCTGCACCGATGCCTCCAAAACGAAAACTCCCTCGGCGTGGGAGGGCGGTGGAGGGTGAGCTCAACCTAGATGCTGTTTCTAACGAACGAATCGACGCCGTGACAGCTGAGCCGCTCGATGCCGTGAAATTTATCGAGGTCCTTAGCCCGGATCAAACACTGCGACTCTTTTACAACACAAGTACACTGATTCGCATTGCCGTCGACAATGGCTGTTTCATGCAGCCACCACACTTTCGAGAACCCATGTCAAATGCTCTCCGAAAGCGAATTGAAGACATCGAAGGCAAGAAATTTCACTTTGAGGCTCGGAACAGTGTTATTCGAGGAAATGATGCCGGGGACGATGGAGAAATTGCAGTTCAGCATCGCCACGTCTACTTTGACCAGATTATGGACGAGTTCTACTTACTCAATCCCGCGGAAGTCTATGTCTGTCCAATGTGTTACGAGCATTATGTGAAGACTCGGTTTCTGCCTGCACAGGTAGAAGAAGGGCGTCCTGCGAAACAGCTTCGCTGCGGTCGGTCCGTGGTCGATCCTTTGGATGTTCTTTCACATATGCACGGCGAAGACCCAACCACTGGAGACACAGATGATGGTTCTCCCATTCTGCTTGAGACAGCGTGGGACAATCTACTCGTTCACATTGTCTTTCGAAGGGCCGCGCAATGGAGGACACACATGGAAACTCACCACTGGGTACGCGGTGTAAGCGCTGGAGATTATCGGTTGCGTGATGTGCTTTGCACATACTACAATGACTACAATCAGTGGAATGAGGAAAAGCATGAGGAGGAAATGCGACTCTACGGAACCGCGCGAAAGAAAGCTGCTTTAACTCTCCAGCGCTACTGGCACATCAATGCAAGCTACAATCGTCTGCGGTACAACCGGGTGGTTGCGGCGACCGATTTGGCTGAGGGTCATGGGGAGGCAGTTACTGTGAGCGCGTTTCCCAATGAGACGATCGCTCACCACTTCAATTCAGAAATCGAAGATGAGGACGACTTTATCGATGACGACACTCACACTGATGACTCCGTGCCTCGATATTTGCCTGAGCCCGAAGAATTTGACGATGAGGAGGCTGATACACATACGTCAGAGGACGAACAGCGTCAACAGTGCAGGAAGCGCAGTCGCGCGCGTTCAACCGAATCGCAGTCTCTCTCATCTCAGTCAAGCTCCTGTAGCACGACGACATCATCCACCGACTCGAATTACGTTGCCGATGTTGAGAAGCAGCGGGCCCTTTTCCGGCGAGGTCTCCTTGCTGAGAGAGACTGTTATTTTTTACGGCTCTCTGCAGAAGACAGGAAGTTTTACGAGAAAAGTCAACGCTCACACGTGGCCCCAAGTCAGCTGTATGATCCTTGCATGCATCAGAAAAGTACGCCATCATCTGCATTGGAAGACAATATTGACTGGGAGAACATTGGCGAGGCACTGCCCGTCAAGAGCTGCATGCAGGTGAAAAAGGAAATCTCTTCTAGTCCTTCAAATGTAGCAACAGATCTACAGCCGATCAAAACGAAGCTACTTCTTGACGAGGATGAAGACCCTCCGGCTCGCGTTCCTCAACTACAGGCGACACCCACCAGACTGTCTTCCCGTCTCCTGTTGGATGACGATGAGTAACGGCCGAAATCAGCAATGTCCGTGCAAAACTGCTGCTTCTACAACGTGGGACGCCTTTTTGGCAGTTTTTCTGCGGAGCAGAACCTCTTCCCAAAGTCAGATCAAGGGTGGGATTCACCTTAACGCAGCATAGCCCGATGACGCTGTCGTCTTGACTTCCTTGGCATCTTTCAAGAACTTCGGCCCCTTGCACCCATTCTTATCATCTTACTTTGTTTGCCTCTAGTTCTCCACTGATGATGCTATAGCTTGTTTTTTGACGGTTAAGAACAACACCTGGGCCGAAACAGTGCGCCTGTCCTCGTACCCGCCTGTCATCGCCACACGAGAAAGGTGCGCACGGCAGATAGTGTGCTCTTTTTCTCTGCTGTTGTTGAAACCTGTAAATGCCGATTTGTTAGGCACAGTTCTTCAGTTCCTCGAAAGTAATAGAGAGAATCTCGGTTGGCCTGTGCCCTCCTTTCAAGAGAGCGAGGATATCTGCAACATCTTCAGTTGCCGGACTCGACACCTCTCTCTCCTTCGCTGACGCCGCATGACAGACAAATATTGTGCGTAGGGAATCCCGCTTTTCCGACATCCACCTCTCTGCCTTCTTTGTTTCATCTGCTTCTGTACCGACCGACTCTGCTAAGCTATGGGTGCGCTCGCGTCGCACACAACTCACCGAACCTACGCCCTTATCACTGACCGTTGCGTTACTCCCAAAAAATTCTATGTAGACTCTGGCTCTCCGTCAGGTCACCGTAGCTCTTCTCTTTTTACGCGTTCTTCAAGCCCTAGAACACACATCCTACACGCTTTCAGAGACCACATATACTGCTATCTCCCAGTACTCCTGTACGTACTCAATGACAGTCGCCTTCACTAGACCCAGAAAAACACTTCAGCTACAAAAAAAAAGTACACCCTTCCAGCCTGCACTGGCGACCTTCACATCACCTATTAGCTCTTCCTCTGCATCCAAACGTGCTCTAACGTCAGCTCTAGTTTCTCATATCGGCAGGATCCTTCCATGCAATGGAGGAATGGCGTACGTTATTCCCTCTCTTCCAGGTGCACCGAGTGACTGTGAAAAGCCTCTTACAAAGCGGATGCGTGGCGGCATCTAGGGCGGCCAGACTGCCTCTGTTGGTGAAGAACGCAGCTTTCATGGCAGACACCGCATGTGCATCCACGGCTGCAGGTAGTAGTCACCAGCACCCACCTATTCCTATTTACACACCTCTGACAACTCTCTTCCTCGGCTTGTTGCCCCTTTTG